>BPLQ01009756.1:0-184271 GCA_021605075.1 Caerostris darwini | reverse complement strand
CCCCCCCCCTATTTCAAGACTTTAGAATTAGTACATAAAAATGAATAAAAATCATCAATAAATATATTAATTCAAGGGTGTCTTCCATATCAAAAGTTGCCAATCTTTTGCTTATTGCCCTTTCTCATTCTTCTCCCACCTCCTAGATAAATTTTTTAAAAGTTGGTTGAATTACAGTCTTTTCCCTATTGTTCCATTTTTTCCTCAAAGATTCCATTCCATCAGTTATTTTTATTTTCTGTTTGTCTGGCACCTTTTTCAGTTCCCACTATTAGTTCACACACTCGCTATATATATCTTGTTCAAATTTTTAATCGTTAATAAAATACTTTTTATTCATCCACTCAAGTACAGATACATTATTTTGAACTTGTAATGGATGACACTTGATGTTAATACAGTTTTTTCGAATATTAATTCATTAATTATATTTAATTAGTTAATTTTAGTTTTTTTTAGATTTAAGTTGCATGTATCTAATAATAGATGGCGTCATAGGTAAGAGGAAAATTTCAACTTTATTTGTTAAGGACTTTTCTACAATATAGTGGAAAAAAAACATAGGAATAGACTTTAAAATTTTTTTTTATTTTACTTGTTCTCTGTTGGCATTGAAGAGGGGTTTGAGGTAAATAAAGCCATCACCACTGAAATATTTAACTCTGAAGTAAAAAAAAATAATTCAATTTATTAAGAATGTAAATGAGATGAATTCATTATTAATTATTTCCATTTGACATACTTTTTTAAGAGAACATCGAACCCCTATGTTTTTTGCAAAACAAAATAAAAATAAAATTTATTATAATATATTCTTCAAATTAATAAAAAGTAAGTAAATAATAAGTTAAATAATTTAAAAGTGAAATTCCGTTTGAGTTCTGACAGAAAAAGATTAGCATTTATAGAAAATCTGGTACTTGCGTATTAATGCCACCGCAGCAGAAGTTGTGCTAATTCGCCAATAAAGAACTGCCGTTGTGTCAAAATTTTACCAAGTGCAATTTTTAATTAAAGTATTTTATGTTAATTTCTATTGCTTTTCTTATTTAAAATTTTTTTTTTCCACTTTGACTGTGATTAATTCTTTTAGGTTTCTGAAAATACAAAGAGAATGCTTGAAAGTAGATCTGAGTCATTGTACCAGCCTATAGAAATTGAAACTGATATGCGTATGGAATTGGAAAAACTACCTTGTGTACCATCCTTCTGCATAGTATTTATGTCAAAATGGCTATATAAAAGATATGATGAATATTTTCCCAGCTTTATGCCTGATGAACCTGCAAGGAAAAAGTTAAAAGCAGAGAATACTTCTAGAAAATTCTTTTTGAATGACGGTAAGTAATGATATTTCATAGTACCCTATTTTCCTGCTTTTAACCTTCAGTTTTTAAACACTGTAAATCTTTCACATTTTTTAAACTTGGACTTAAAATGAATAGCATTTTCCATGTTTAGTCTAATAATTTTTTAAGTAATGTAATTTCAAAACCCTAAACTTATTTGTAAAAATTGTATTATTGTTGATTTTAATATAAATTAATTAGAATTTTTTCATTAATTTTTTTTATATGCAAAAAAATAGCTTTCAGAAGGAAGTAATGAACGTCTTGAATGTTACAGTTTTAAGAAATAATGTGTGCATCTATATAATGTTTTAATATAAGATCATAAATATTTTCCATGCTATTTCCCATGATTTAAATAGTATGCCTATCATATGTTGAATACGTTTATGCATATAATTATATATATATTATATATACATATATATATTTATTTATTTTTAAATTATATGCATAATAGTGTTATATTTGCACCCATTCATTCTTCTTAATTGACCTCTAAATTCCTGTACTTTTATTATAGCTGTTTATATATATCCTATTTAAGTCATATATAATCTGAAAGTTTGTAACTTTATTGCATATGAAATAAATTGGGGTGGTATAAAGCTAAAAGCTGATTTATCAAAAGTATCAAATTTATCATTGAGAAAATATTAGTTGATTGATTTCTCATTACAAATCTAAATACAGCAATCAAATTATTCTATCACTGACTATGTATTTTGAGGAAGTGATTGCTTTAAAGTACCAGATGTTAGTTGAACAAACTATGATTTAGTGACATTTTTATGTGCAAATCAGATAATTTGCACCAAATTTTCTAATCTGTTTCTGTTTTTCATTTCACATTTTCGATTTTTGGCTTTCTCCTAGGACCTGTTGGTCAGAAATTTTCACAAAGTCTAAAACATTGGGTCGTGTAAACTTCAATTTTTTTTTTAATAGTACAACTTTAGTTCAAACATTTGTACTGAAAGTGTACCGTTATTTTATTTTATATTTGTTTTCCCTTGTGCTTTTCATTAAAAACTCAGCATACAACATTCTGAAAATCGTCGAATTGAAGCCATACATGCATAGTTCTAAATGAAGTTCCTCAGTCAATTTTCTGAATGAAGCTGTGTAGTATGGCCAACAAAAAAAAAAAAAAAAAAAGGACCCATGAAGCTTGGACTTAATAAACAATCGGCTTGTCACACTTTTTTTAAATATGTAAAAACTTTATGATATATTTAAGGTCTTGAATTATGAAGAAATTTTAGGTAATCTACCATCTTCTATTAGGAGAAAAACATACAGTTTGTCTGTAATACATTTACATGCTCACTGAAACTTATTCACATATGAAAACAGTTTCCAATTGAAACAAAGAAAGATTCCATCAAAATTTAGCTGTAATAGATTAGTAACAAGAGTATTTAGTAATAGAATGAAAATATTTTTGCAGATCATTGTTGAAGTATGCATATATATATATATATATATATATATATATATATATATATATTGCATTATGAATATATGCAGTTTTCATGCAATGTTATTGATTTGTCAGTATAAGAGAAAAAAATATTTTTCATTTTTTAAAAATATATTTAAATGTATATATATATTTTCAAATATATTTTATGTATATTATTTTAATTATATATATATATATATTCACCAATCAGTAATTATTTCAAATAAATCAATTAAACATTTAGTATTTTATTAATTAGTTTAAACCTTTTTAATTATAAAATATAGGAATTTGCTTAGTATAAAATTTACTATCTTATTTTCAACAATTCTTAATGTCTTCCCTGTCTATTAATATTGATTAGTTAAGTAATAAAAATAACAGAATTAGTAATTTTATGTAATATTAATAAGTGCTTTAAAAATATAGAAACAAAAGCAAATTATGAACAGTTATGATATTAGTAAAATTTTTGTCATTTTATAGTTAATAAATTATTGTGAAAATTTCTAATCATATCATTGGTTTAGTTTATATCATGCCTTATGTCTTTCTTTCCCCTTTTTGTTATTTTATTCTTATTTTGTTTTTACATTCAGTTAAAAAAATATATCATGAAATTTATTTGCTTTGCAGAATCATATTACAAATTGTAACGTAATTTACAATTTACATCTCAAGATTATCTTATTTTTTATTCATTTTTTTTAATATTTGAATAAAATAAGATTTTTCTGTGTGGTATTGCAATTTTTGTTTTTTATTTTAAAATCACTTATAATAGTCATGTCATGTCAGCTTTTTCATATTGTGTATGCATCAACATGTGTAATCAATAGTATTTCTACATTTCTCATTTTTCTGAATTAGTTAAAAACAATAGGCTTATTATTCGTTTAAGTACTGTATTGTTGTAATATCTATCTTACTACTGTGCCCAAAAAGTGAGAACAATTATTATTATTATTTTTTTTTTTTTTCAAAAACTCTATTTATTCTTTCAAATTTATTTCATCGATTTCCCCTCCAGACACAATGAGCTTTTTTTTTCCATTCCTCAATGTATGCTAAAACGTCATTGGCAGGGATGGCCTTCAAAGAGTGCGCCGATTTACATTGAATCTCTTCAATCAACTCAAAACTGTGTCCTTCGAGTGGTCTTTTCAGTTTAGGGAATAACCAGAAGCCGCACAGTGTGAATATGGTGGTTGTTGAGTGATATGGGTTTAATTTTTTTTGGCAAAAAAATAAAGAAACAATGCAGTGTGAGCTGGCGCATTCAGTGTTCTTGGTACCAACCGAGATTTGATGCGTTTCAGGCTCAAAATGGAATTGCTCATCCTTTTGACATTCCAACATCATCGGCAAGGTCTCGAATTGTAAATCGATGGTTTGCAAGCACCAAATCTTTAATTTTTCGGACGTGAGCTTCGTCGGTAGAAGTTGGTGGTCGACCAGAGGGCTCTTCGTCTTCAAGGCATTCTCTGCCTTCTTTGAACTGTTTATATCACTTCTAAATATTTCTTTCCTATATAGGAAGGCTCCCCGAATGCCTTCAGCAACATTCTATATATTTCCGTAAATAAAATTTAATGCAAGTTCTTTGCTCGATAACCCAGACATTTTCATAATCGGTTTTAGCGTCTCACAAAGCCTAGAGCAACTCAAACACTAAAAAAAAAGAAAAATTTAAATTCCATAAACCTCGAGATTTTTAAATTGAAAATTGCTCTTACTTTTTGAACACAGTAATAAATAGTTGCAATTTACAGCTGTTACTTTTTTTTTTAACTACTCAATTAAGTCACTGTGGTCATCTTATATTCACACTCTTATTTCAGTGATAAAAACTGCACTAAGGAAATACCTGCCTGAGAACTGTGAGATTAGTTTGAATGTTACATATGGTGTCATTGGTTGTAAAGGGGATATACCATATACACCTTTGGAAATAGAAGATGGTACTGCACTATCTGCATGCTTCTATCCAAATATGCCAGGAATGCAAGTGAAACTATATCCTATAGAACAAAAGCAAGGCTTTGCAAAAAAGTTTATTACTGGAAAGGAGCCCGCAAAGGCTCTTTTGTTTTTTGTAACAGACAAAGGATGTGGTTATGTAAATAAAATATTAAAAAATAATCTGTGGGAAAAAGATTTCAAAGTGGCTCTTGGTGGAGCAGTTGTTGAGCAATCTGATTCAATCATGGGTTCAATAATTGCTTTTAGTGGACCAAATGTTGAAGCAGCATCAATTTTAATTGGTCCCGAGGATGAAGAAAAGGAAATTAGATCTAAATTAGAAATATTAAAAGACACTGGTTTACAAAATAATGATTGTTTTGCTTACATGTTCACGTGCATTGCGCGGGGTGCATCAATGCATGCAAAGCCTCATTTTGAAAGTTCTTTATTTAATGAGTATTTTCCTAATATTCCTATTATTGGATTATTTGGAACTGGTGAGTACGGTGTAAATTTTTTGCCAAATGTAAAATGGGAGACTACTGAGTTAGAACATGGAGCATTTATTTATACTGAGAAGAACTATCGATATGGATACTGCACAGTTTTTGTTGTAATTGCATTAAAGAAAGATAATTAGTTTAAAAATGTCAGGTTAAGGAAGAATTTTAATCTCTATAAATAAAATGCATTTTAATAAATCGCTGAGATTTTTTTCTGGTTAATGCAATTAAAGTTTAAAAATTATGCATTATGTATATTTTTTATATATATGGTATTTGTGTGATTATATATAAAGGTATATATATATTCGGTATCCTAGTTTGTAAAAAAAAAAAAAAAAAGAGAGAGAGAGAGAGGTTTGTATGTAATCAATTTAAAAATAATGATAAGTTTTAAAATATTTGTAGAAATATTTAAAATGAAGTTCTTATTTATTATACGCATTAATTTTTATTGTAAAGTTATTATAATGTGAATTTTTTTTTACATTAAGGCACTGTCCTTGGAATATAATTCTTAAAACATATGCTACATAAATATTTCACTAACAATGTAGAAATGTGTACATTTTGCATATTTATTCTCTTATAGACTTTTTTCTATTTATTTTGATTCAAGAAAAGAATCGTATAATAAGTAGTTGCAGTACTATACCAGTGTATATGTGTTAGTTATTATAATTTTATTATGGACTTTTGTTATCACTTAAAATTTATATTAAATGTATTAAGTTCGATTTTAATTAGTAATGTCTTTTGTTTACAGTTTTAAAGATTTTTTACAGTTATGTAAAATATTATTTTACTTTCAATACCTTTTTATAACACCAATTAATTATTAAAATTTATAATACATTAATTTAAAAATATATTTATAATGCTCGTCATTTAATATTTTTTTATAACTTTTATCTTTTACATAAAACTAAAAACACCTTTAATAATGTAAACAAAATAAAAAAATAATAAATGCAATATGTATTCTTTACTGGGTTATATTGCAAGTTTTTTTTAGCAATATCTTTTGTTTTTAGTTTAAAATTTTTATACAGAAATGTAAAACAAAAAGTTATTTACTTTTGTATAATGTTCATTCATGTAGTTTCTTAATATATGCTAATAAATGAAATATTTGTGTTAATGTACATGTGTATGCTAAATACATAGAACAGTTAAAATCGTTCACAAAACAATTTTCTCAAAATGCATTTTACATTTTTTTTTATCTACAATGTAGCGATTATTCTTCAAACATTTCTTTGCTTCTTAATATTGACAAATGGCAATCCATGTTAGCAAATACGACATTCTAATCAATTCTGAATCTCTAATGTAATTGTCGAAAATGATGTCGAACTAGAACTTTTGATTTGTATGTCACGTGAACACTTTTCCCCTCTTAACTGTAACCAACCGTACTTCGGTTTAAGAACTGTACTTCCTTGTTAGTAGTTAGCCACGCTAAGATGCAGTTTCTCTGTCTGTATGTCTGTCAGTAAATTTTTGTATCTACTCGTCATTAATATGCTGAATAAAAGTATTTAAATAAGGAATATTGGAATTAATTGGCTGCTTCCCGCCCCTTTGGATACCTCTTTCTTAATAATCCTGGAACTGGAAGGGTAAGAAAAATTTTATATGAACCTTTCTAGTTTTAATTTGGAGGATTGTTTTGGTGAGGTAAAAGTAATTAATTGAGTTTTGTTATTCATTTTAAAATAAACATTTATCCTTTTACTTAAGCAATTTGATTTTATATAACAGCTGTAACTGTTTTGCAATTTCCAGTATTGAAATGAAAAATCTGAAGGGCTTTTTATGATGTTTTAATAAGGTAAAATATAATTTTCAATTAATGATTGAGACTTGTTGTAGTTTATCCTGTAATTACAAAATCAATCAAATGTTTACAATTAATTCCAAATGAGGTATATGATTTTCTGAACTTATTAATCCTCCTTATAAATAAATAATTAAATTAATGTTTTTAATTCAGATGATGAGAAATGTGTGAAGTGTTATTGAGTACACAAATATTTATGGGCAATGAAGAACCAGTAGGAAAGGTCAATGAAGATACCAGTTACGGAGTACCTGTAGGGTATTATATACCTTGAAAACTATACATCTTCATTAATAAAATTAAAAATTATAACAAAATGTATTTGTATGTAAGGATTATAGGATAGAAAATTAAAAAATTACAAAAAAAAAAAAAAAAAAAGAATCACAAAATTAAATAAAAGAGCTTAACATAGATGTAATTAAAGTCCATTCCACAATGCTTGTAAAGTGAAAATATTTGTATGCTGACTGACAAACTCTCTTCAGAATTCACTTGATTAGTTACATTTTAATGTGAAGGAATCTACTGGATTATGCCACCATTGACTTAAATTATGCCAAAAGATATCTCCTCAGATTTGTAATTTTAGCAATTCAATTGCGAATAAATTACACAGACTCTTTTAAGAGCTGGGAAGGATTGGGTAGCCATGCCATGTATTGCATTTTGCCTCTTCCTAGAACTAGTAACTAGTAATTAAAAGAGTATTCTCTGAATAGCTTCATTAAGAATTTGATGGTATTTCACTTAAACTTGCTTAGAAATTTTTAGAGTATAGCCCATAATATCATCAAGATTAAGATTTTTGTGGAGTTTTCTTCAAACAAACCACTGTACACTGTACACTGGCTATCTGTTTGATTTGAATTTATTTTATTTTGTACTTGACATTTGTTTGGCATGATTTATAACTTACCATGAAGGAGAAATAAAGCTAAATAAGATACTAAAGTATCTATTAAGTATACAAAATGTGAAGTGTGTCACTCAAGTCAGACTCTATATGTAAAAAAGGTTACCAAAAAAATCATCAATCAAGGTTGAATCCTTTGGTATTGCTGCAGTTTTAACAAACATAACTGATGTCGTCATTAAGAAGGTTTCGATCTAACAGAGGGACTTAGCCTGCGGGTTTATCGTACCCGTTGTAGCATTAAAAAATATATATATATTTTTTTTGCAATCATTTGTCAGTTTTGAACTTAATTCTCTCAATTAAGAAAACCTAAAGCATTATACAAATTTTTAATCTTAGCTTACATTTGTTAAAAAATCCCATCTTTTTGTTTTATGTGTTTCATAGTTTTAATTATATGACAAAAATTTCATTTGTTTGAAAAATGTTGGTTAAAAAACCCTAGCATTTTAACTGTTAAATCGAGATCAATCAATTTAAAGTCGTAAAAAAATTTTTTTTAAATATTGAAATATATTTTTATCTTTTACCCTGTACATTGTTTAGAAATTCGTGCATTATTATTTCTTTGGATTGCTTATTTTTTTCCTTTCTTTTGTTTGTATGCTCTTATCAACATTAAATTAATAACAAGTTTTACTAATTCCCTGGCATGTCAATATTTGGTTATATTGATATTTGCAAAAATTTACCTATTTTGATAACAAATTTTCATTCTACACAACAAATCGTTCCCAGTTTGCAACTATTTCAAAAAGTTACTATCCACTTTACAGACTTTTTGACCCTCCTATTTGAAAGTTTGGTGTTAATGCCCTTTTACATTGCAACGTATATATTTTTGGCATGAGTTCAGTATTAACAATATATGTTATGTGATCATGCAGACTGCATTTTTCTGGAAATTTGGGTAAAGAATGAGTAAGTGAAACGGATAAATAACTGTTTGAAGTGGTAATAATTGATCTTGGAGATTTCATCTACAGTATAAACATCTTTAATCTTTTAGTGAACCTCAGACTGGAGTTGATTTCGTATCCTTTTATTAGAGCATGATTGAAAAGCTGATGAAATTCACATTCATAATTGGATAAACGATTTCAATTATTCCTTATACTCTGCCAATGTTTTTAAAGTTCTTGGCTATCTTTAGGTTGATACCGTAATTTTAGTACTCTACTTTTTCAATTGATACTGTTGATTTATTTTTTGTTGCAATCGATAACAGATGTTTGTGTCATAAGCAAATCCAAATTCGGTACCTCAGTCAAACTGTTATGCCTTTTCCATTACATGATTCATTTCTTATATTCATCTATAGTTTATTCATAATCTTAATAATTACTACAAGTGCTTATAAGACTGTCATTTTTTTTTTTTTTTTTCAACTGGAATTTTCGATAATGAAATATGGTAGTCAAATCAATGATTAGAGGCAAAAAGTCAACAAATAATTGGCAAGTATTGTTTGCCCATTCTTATAACATCGGCAGCATTTCACATTCTTACACAGCTTGGTGAATTTTATTTAATTTTAAATTAAAAGAATGATTATAACTGCATTTTCTTGTGTGTTTTAAAACAATTCTCTATTTATCCACACAGAAAATTGAAGCTTTTGCATTTTGTTACTTCCCACATAACCAAAGAAATTATTTGGTAAAAAGCGAAATTTAAAGCAGAACAAATTTCTGCTTTGAAAAAATAAAAATTATTTAATCTGCTATATTAAATTCTTTTATAAAAAGTTTAAAAAAAGGAGTTAATTTTCAAGATCTATGCACAGAAGCCAAAATCTAAGAAGTATATTTAAGTAAATTAAAGGCAAAGTGGTTAATGTAAATTTTGCTGGAGTTAAATTTTAAAAATTATGCAAATAACTGTAGAATTAAATAAGTTTTAATAAATGTATAATTAATTCTTTGAGCAATTTCTTTTTATATAAAACCCAATAATCTTAGAATTAATGCAATATATATATATATGTTTAATCTGTAATCCAATGATTTTTTGTAACCTTATTGTTTGTTATGTATAAACAGGACAGAATAAAGTTAAAATTGATCTTTAAATTGTTAAGCTGTGATGGTTATAAATATAAATTTAATTTAAAGCATCTTAACATTTAGTATTTTATCATTTGATTTAACTAAATTTATCCAGAAAATTTCATCAGATTACTATATAATTAAAATAATTCCTTCTGCATTTTTTTTTTTTTTTAATCTTATGCACTTTTGAAAACATTAAGTTAAACAGCTATGAAGATGATATTCTGTGAGATATTGCTAGTCAGTCAAAACAAATAATTGTCTTTTTTTTTACCTTGTAATAATTAATATAAAGTGTCAAGTTTCATTATTGAGAGGCATGTTTTTTAACATAAAATAAAATTAGCTATTTTTATTGATTTAAAAATATTTTATTCAATTTACATGCTGTGTCAATTTTACATAATTTGTTTTCAGGCTTTTTAATTTTTTTTAATTCCCTTCTATTTACTTATTTTTTACGCAATATGTATGTAGTCAATAATGCTTTCAATGTTTTTCATTGTTTAAATTAATTAAACTCGTAAACTTATTATCTGTTAGTTAATTATATGTAATGTTTTAGAGTTCACTTTATTATATAAATATCAATCTCTTTAAAAAAAAACATTAAAGCTTTTTCCACACTTTTTTTTTTTTTTTTTTTTCTACTTTTCAAGTAAATAATTGTGGTCGTCTTACATTCACACTCGTGTTTCAGTTATGAAAACTACACTGACGAAATACCTGCCTGCGAACTGTGTGGTGAATATATGCGTTTCAAATGGTGTTATAGGATGTAACATGGATATACCATATACACCTCTGGAAGTGGAAGGTGGTGCTGCACTGTCTGCATGCTTCTATCCAAACATTCCAGGATTGCAAGTGAAAAAATACTCCATAGCTAGAAAGAATTTTTCTATAGATGATATTTTAACAGCAGATGTGCCTGTGAAGGCTTTATTAATATTTGTTACAAACAGAGGATCATATGTTGTGAATGAATTATTAATAAGAAGTCTATGGGGTAAGAAAGTCCAAGTGGCAGTTGGTGGAGGAGTTACTGAACTTACAGATTCACTTTTGGGTTCAATACTTGCTTTTAGTGGACCAAATGTTGAAGTGGCATCAATTTTAATTGGTTATGTGGATAGAGAAAAGGAAATTAGATCTAAATTAAAGGCATTAAAAGAGACTGGCTTGCATAATCAGGACTGCTTCGCTTACATGTTTTCAACCATTGAACGAGGCACTTGCATACATTCAAAGGTTAATTTAGAGAGTTCAATATTCAGTGAAATTTTCCCTAATATTCCTATTACTGGATTATTTGGATATCATGTATTTGGAGCAAATTTCTTGCCACATTTGAAATTGAAAACTTGGAATTTAGACCATGGGCATTTTGTTAAAACTAGGAAAAATTATCGATATGGGCATTGCACAGTCTTTGTTTTGATTGCAGTGAAGAAAGATAATAACTGTGAAATTATAAAAGATAAAGAAAGTGTTTAATATCTATTATTGAATTTTCTAAGAATTTATTTTATGTTTGTAATTTATAGAATGGCAAAAATAATTTTTTCCTGATGCTTATTTATCTTTTTTATGGTAAATACTGAAATATAATTATCTAATGTGTAATAAAAAGATTTTAATGTTTTCCACTTATTAATATCTATTATAGTTCTTATTCTTCATTTTTACATTATCATATGAAATTTTAACAAAGTACTGTGTATAGTGTCACATTCATTTTTTTTTTTTTTTTTTTTTTTTAATTTTATGTTGCAAGTTGAGTTTTGCATTTTATTTTGTTTTTTAGCTTTAAAAATTTTGTAATATATATTTTTTATCCTTGTATATTGTACATTTATGTAGTTTTTTTTTTTTTTTTTTTAAAATATATGAAAAAAAACAAAGTTTTGGATTTGGCCAGCTTTGTGTCTTTTGACATAAAACTGGCAAAATTAGGTACAAAACTATTTATGTATATCTATAAAACTAAAAATGATTGTTTTGTAAACATTGCTTTTCTTCTTATATTGGCAAATGAAATTATGTCACATATAGATTAGAAGATAGTTCCTTCTGCTCATAATTTATTTTTGTTATCTATTTTAAATTAAACATTTATACTTATAATAAAACAGATTGTTGGTTTTCTATAATATTCTTATCTTTTCTGCTATTACCAGTATTGGAAAAACCACAAGGGTTTTATGATAATAATATGATAAGGTTTCTTTTAATGCACCCTCATTTATTATCTTATTACTATTGATGATGTTTGAGTCAGCTGTCTTAGAAATCCTTTCGTTAAATTTAAAGCCCAGTATCACCTAGAAAGATAAACATTTTTAAAGAAGTATCCAAATGTACTTACATATTAAAAGAAGAAAGTTTATATTATATCTATTTAAAGTTAATTTAAATATAAGTATATTTAGATTATCTTAATAACTATATATATTTTATGAAAGCACCAAATATTAATTGAGTGAGAATAAAAAATCAAACCTTGAGTGAACTATTCAACTTAGTCAAATCTAGACTTAAATTCACTAAATAATACCTTTAATATTCCTAGCATAATCTATCTAATAGATAAATAATTAAATTTGCGTGTTTAATTCAGATGCTTGAGAATTGTGGGAAGCATTAACGATTACATAAATATTTATGCATACACAATATGAAAAGTTGACACATCATGCAAATTAATAACAAAATGTGATGAAAGTTTGCTTGAATTGAAAATATATAACTAGCATTATTTTAGTTGGAAAAAAAAAAAAATCTTGGCTCCCAAGAAGGCTTAATCAAACATGAAACTTGACCACTTATAGTTATTATTATGGAGTAAATACAAAAATTATTTTTTTCTGTCCAACTTGCAATATCACACAGAAAAATCTTATATTTTATACATAGATATTACTATTTTATATTTATATGTATATATTTTCATATATTATGATATATATTTATTCATAGATCATTATACAGCTTGTATAGTAAATTTAATCTTAAGAAACCTTTCAGAAAATTTTAGTTATACAAAACTTAAAATGAACATGAACAAGAACACAAAAATTGTTACCATTTCCTAAAAAAAGAATTATTATTTACTCATTCAGTTAGATATTAACTAATAATTCACTGCAAGAATCAAAGCAGGCAATTGTTTAACTAATGCAGTTGCAGGCTTTTATTTTATGGCTAATTTGATTTTAAAAATTAAAGTTAAATTTAATTGAAAAAGAAGTTATTGGAATTTCATCATAAATTTTGGTAGGGCATCAAATAAAAAAAATGAATCTTTAAAAAAAAAAAAAAAAAAATTAGATGTCTTAAGTCTTGCAATTTTTATGTTAAAACTATTTTTTTTCTGGTAAAATCAAACTATTCGTGAAAAAGGTTTTTATAACCAAAATTATATAATGTAAAAGTGCTGTTTTTATTTAAATAAAAAGTGGCTAATAAAATTTTTGGCTAAGCGCATGATAATAAATAAATTCAGAGAAAAAAAAATGTAACTTATAAGCGTTACAGTTAAGTGAGGAAATACACAGAGACAAATCTCTTGCTTTTTACATAGACAGGTTAAAAGTAAGTCAAATGTAAAATGTTCACAAACTAATTATTTGTAATGATTCCACACAAGTTTTTTTTTTTTTTTTTTTTTTTTTTTTTAAATGAATATAATATACACAAAGTAAGTATAAAATAAAAAAAACTAAACCAGTGATATGATTTGTAACTTTGAAAATAATTTGCTACTAATAAAATTGAGGGGTAAAAAAATTATGAATGTCATAATATAGTAACTGTTTCTTTCTGTGTATAATATATATTTTTAAAATATTTAGATTAAATAACATTATTAATTCTAATATTTTTAATATAACTTTATTGATCAATGTATAAATGCACACAATTCAATAATTTTAAATAGTAAATTTTAATTAAGCAAATATATATTTTTTCTAAAATTGTTAACCTCGGCTTACAAAAATATAGCTGATTAAGTATTTTGTATTAAATAAAATTATTGATTCTCATATTTCTAGCATTATTTGATTAATCAATAGATAAAAATTGGGAAATTTAACCAAGCAAAAAATATGCACCTTACTTTGGGACTGCACTAAATTGACTGCCTTATTAATGCTACAAGAATGATGGTTTCTCACAAAAAATATAGTTTTTTATACAACTGAGGTTTATGGTAAAAAAGAAGTGTTGAACAATATATTAAAAATAATTAATATTAAATTATTAATTGATGATTAAATTAATTTTTCATCTCTCATTTTGTCATTTTTAAAATTTTCCATTAAGTTTATGTTATAAGAGGTTGGGAACAAATAGCGTGCTGTGTGGCTATCTTTTACATTTAGAATACTAACCTTAAATGCCGAATGAGAAAAAAAATTGCAATGACGTATATTTATGCTTTTTACTGATGGTAGAATGGTTGAATTTTTTTCGACTTTTCAAAATTTTCTGATCATTTTAATCTTTTTATTTATTTATTTATTTTTTTAGACTTCGAATATGCCAAATACTAATTCAGTGATATGATTACAGTCAATTACAACTTCATAAAAATGGTAAACCTCTACTAAGTTCTGAGAAAGTGATTGTATCGAATATTTTATAAAAATTAAAAGAACATCTAGAAAAATCGCTGTCTGATGGCCAATTAGCTAGCGCTCTGGCCGTTGGTGCCATAAGTTTGAGGTTCGAATCCTGGTGGTGGCATGGATGTTTGTTCAGTGACGGATTCAGGCTTAGGCCTAGAGGCCAAATTTTGAAAACGATTTTTTTTTTTCTCAAATGTAAGATGGAATTTTAATGCTTCTTTTCTTGCTTTGACAACCTCAAGATTTCAATATTTAAAGGGTAGAATTATTTTTTTAAATAATTCGTTAAGTATAGCATTTATCTATTGACGTTATGTTTTTCATAAATTTTTCTTTAAAAAATCTAAATGTAGCGTTTGTTTGCTCATCATTATAACACAAAATATTATATTAATTCATCATATTAGAAAAGAGTGAAAAATTATTTACGTGCAGGTATGAAGCAAGATAGACTCAATGCGCTTGCATTATTAAGCATTGAAACACAATTAGTTCGAGAAGTTAAGTATGAGGATGTCATTAATACTTTCGCACGGAGGAAAGCAAGAAACAAATATATTATATGATTAATTAAACAGATAATAGCAGATTCAGTTATTACACTACCCCAGGGGTCGGCAACCTTTTGAGTCGGAAGAGCCAAAAATGGCAATTTCAAAGTTTTTAAAGAGCCACAAAATTTTTTCTTGCCAACAATAAATAACAGGTGGGCTGAAAAGTTCATAGGCTGACACATAGATGGAGCTACTAGTATTAAATCCATATGATTTTTAGTTAGCCCTAACCTTCAAAAGTCACGTGTATAAATTTGATAGCTGTTGCGCTATTAGTATGTGAGTTATAGCATTTTTAGTGTTCATCACGCGCAGTCTATTCGGCTAACTGTCGATTGGACACCGGTGTGAAATGATGAAGCCATGTTTCACCCATTGTCCCATATCGAAGCAAAAATTCGGGTTTATTACGATTGAACAGCTCCAAACACTGCTTAGAATCATCAATTGGTTGTTTTTGGTCGATTATGAGCTCGCGCGGCACCCAGTTTGAACAGAGCTTTTGCATATCCAAATATTCCTTCACGATATGTCCAACACGTTCCTTTGATATCTTTAGGGTCTCAGCTATCTCAATCAACTTCACTTTACGGTTATCAGGACTTTTTTGATGTTTTCGTCGGTAACAGCCTCTTTGGGGCGTCCACTGCATGCATCGTCCTCGGTGCACATTTCGCCTCCTTTAAATTTAGCAAACCACTTCTCTACGGTTGATTTTTCTGATGCAAAGTCCGAATAATGTTTATGAAGCCAAGCCTTGGCTTCAATAGTATTTTTTTCGCCAAAAAGCAATGCTTTATTAACACATCCTTTTTATCCATTTTTTTAAACTAACTAAAGTTGCTTCACTAAAAATGCTATAACTCACATACTATTAGTGCAACAGCTGTCAAATTTATACACGTGTCTTTTGAAGGTTAGGGCTAACTAAAAATCATATGGATTTAATACTAGTAGCTCCGATTTAATAATACTAGCCCACCTGTTAGTACTCGCATAAATAAAGTTTTTTGATGCATGGTTATTCAAGTAGAAAATTTAAACTTTACTAAACAATGTAATTTGTACTTAAAATAAAAAAAAACAATAACATACATTTGAGCAAACAAATTCAATGAGAGCATTGGCTTTGCATGGTTTTAGAAAGTTTGAATAAATTTGGCTCATAACTTGTTGCTTTAAGTTTCAAACACGACTCTAAATTTTCATTTGTTAGTTGGCTTCTTACTTTACTTTTAATTACATTCATGCAAGAGAACGCTTGCTCGCACCAATATGTCGATCCGAAGATATTCAGCACTCCAAATGCCAACTTCTTCACCTCACTGTAGCAATCTGGAAGACTATTCCATGCGTCGAATATAAGTGCCTCAACTCGCGGCATTTCTTTTAAAGCTGTCCACTTTTGTTGCGTTACGCACATACATTTTTGAACCTCCAACTCTTCCACCTTGCTTTTCAACTCTGTAAATTTTCCACTCCACAAAGCTTTACTTTTTAAATCGATCAATTGTATTTCTAGAGATCCAGTATCAATTCCAAATGGCTCAATGTGGATTTCGTTACTATTTGTGTTGAGAGGATTTACTATGAATACTAGAGTGGTTTTGTTGGTTTTGAATTGCTCAAATCTATCAGCAAATTCATCTTTAATTTTTTTTATAACTGTGCTGAAGTACCTCGTGTCAACAGTTGCATTAGTTTTATCACGATATTGCTTTAGAAATTGAAAATGAAGTAATATACCACTCTGAATATCTTCTGCAAAAAGAATTAATTTTTCTTCAAAACAAACCAATTCTTCTACCAAAACGTAGTCTCGGTTTCCCTTTCCTTGCAGTTTTAGATTCAGCTCATTTAATTTCGCTGTGATATCCACCATAAAGTAAAATTTTTGCAACCATTTGCCGTTCTCTAACTCAGGGTGATTAATGCCTTTTTTATTTAGGAATGTATTTATTTCATTCAAGCACAAAGCAAAACGTTTCAACACCTTACCTTTGGAAAGCCGTCGAACTTTATTGTGAAGAAGGAGGTCGGAATGCAGAGTCGCCATTTCGTTTAAGAATTCTTTAAACTGACGATGGTAGAGTGCTTTTGACAAGATGCTGTTAACAATCTTGTCCAAATTTTCAATCGTTCATAAAATACTTTTTATTCATTCACTCACGTTCAAATACAATTTTTTTTTTTTTTAACTTGTAGTGGATGACACTTGATGTTAATACAGTTTTTTCAAATATTAATTCATTCATTAAATTTAATTAATTTTAGTTTTTTTGGATTTAAGTTGCATATATCTACCCATAGATGGCGCCAGATAAACTTAAAAAAAGGAATGAAAATTATTTATAAAGGATTTTCTGCAATAGAGTGACAAAAAAGTTGGAATTGACTTTAAAAAAAAATTTTTTTTTTTAATATTATTTGTTTAATCTTACATTAACTCATTTGTTTCAGAGATTATTCTAGCTGGAATAGGAAAATATCTGCCTGAAAACTGCGAGACGATGCTTTGTGTTTCCCAGAGTCTTACTGGTTGTAACATGTGTGAACCCTATACACCTCTGGTAATAAAAGATGGCGTGGCCCTCTCTGCGTGCTTTTTTTCAAACTTTCATGGAATGCAAGTCGAAGCGCACCCTATAGTTGACGAAAATTTTACTTTAAAGGATGTTTATAAGGTAAACCCAAATATGAAAGCTGCGTTATTATTTTGTGTACGGCCCGAATATCGTGGAACTGCAAGGAACTGCTGTGTAAATTTAGCGCACGTAGCTTTTGGAGATTTGGAGGATGGACGGCAATTTGGAGGAGATATCATATTCTCCAATGGGATTCGTGTAGCTATTGGCGGAGGTCTTTTTGAGAGTTCTGATTCGCCTTTGGGATCAATTGTTACTTTTAGTGGATCCAATATCCGAGCGGAAACAGTTATAATAAAAGGAGATATCGAAGATGAAAATGTGATTCGATCTAAATTCCTAAGATTCAAAAATACCCATTTGGATGTTTGTGATAATGAGGCTTCCCAGTCATATGCTTTCAATTTTTCACGCGTTGAGTCTAAAAGCAAGTATTCGAGAGTTAATTTAATATGCTCAGTATTTAATGAGATTTTTCCTCACATTCCTATTATTGGATATATTGGAATAAAAACGTTCGGTAGGGAAATTGTAAAAGGTCGACGTAGAAGAATGATACAGGGTGATGGTTCTGTATTTGTAGTAATTGCATTAAGAGACTAAAGGGAGTAAGAATTTTACTCTCTACAACTGAATTTTCTAAGGATTTATTACTGATTTGCAATGAATTTTGTATGGAAAAAATAATTTTTTTTTAATGATATTCCTGAAGTAAGATAAATATTAAAAAAAAAGGAATTATTTAATGTATGAGGAAGTACCCAAAAATAACCTCAATTTCTTCATAAAAACCTGTATATATATATTTTGTTGTTTTGTATCCCACTTGGTAGACATCTAGACCAGGCACACGAACCCATATGGACTCATGTTTGAAGGGAAAGGGGGCAGCTTCTGTTGTGACGGAGCACCCGTAGGTAGAATTCGGACTTGTCTCCGTGACGCTCTACAGTCATAGGAGATTGAAAGCTACTGCTTAAAGAGGATTCCGAACCACTGCAAGCATCCATGACACCGCCGGGACTCGAACCTGAAACCTCTGACACGGAGCGCTAGATATTCGGCCAATTTAATGTCCATTTAACTTGCCAAATCAATGGTTCTATCGTGGTAAAAATTGTTCGAACTCATTTGCTTGTATGTATGGCTGCGAGCTCCTGCGTCGTTTTTTTCTTCACCTCTTCCAGCCCAATTCTGAATCGGTTCCAAACGATTTCGAGAGGGACTCTCCAAGCAGAAATTTCTGTAGCCCTAAAAATGGAGTAAATTTCGGAAGCAGAAAGTTCAGTGGAGATAGTAGTGGACTTCCCTTCTTTGCAAGCAAGTCTGCTACCCCGTTTCCGGAAACACCGACATGAGAAGGTATCCATTACAAACATATAGAACTCCTTTGGTACAAATTTGCCATCATATTAATAATATCTCGTCCAGTTTTCTTATCTTTTCCAGTCCTCTCAAACTTCTGAGAACTTTCAAATAGAATATCTGATTAACTGTCTGATATGATGCCACGAATTCGGAATGCACTATCCTTCTCGCATCAAAAAAATAAATGAGTATGATCTTGATGTTTAACTCTCTTGATGAGCGTTTTTGGGGGAGGTAACAATAATATCTTCCACTGGTTTGACTATTGTTTTGATTCAGGGTTGTAATCGTAGCAACCAAGGCTCCTCACCAGTAATGTCCTTGGATTAAAAAATCTGGTATCCGTTTTGTAGATATTCTTTCAAAACACGGCATGTTTTCAATCGACGCTCTTTTTAATCATAAGTCAAACTGGGGGACACGAACTTATGTCATTTCCAAACCTCCCGACAAATGTCGCTGCACTGAGCTCCAAGTTATTTCAGATAACTCAGCAATTGCTTCGTTGGTCCGTCGTTGGTCTCCAAGATCAATTGCACAAACTTTCTCAACATTTTCATCCGAACGAGAAAACCATTCATAACATTCATGAAACGAAAACCATTTATGCCATTCATGAAATGAAAATACCATTCATGAAACGAGACAGCCATTCATGGAATGAAAATAACCATTCATGAAACGAGACAGCCATTCATGGAATGAAAATATTCCAGAAACGATACAACCATTCATGGAATGAGAATACCATTCATGAAATGAAAATACCATTCATGAAACGAGACAGCCATTCATGAAACGAGACAACCATTCATGGAATGAAAATATTCAAGAAACGAGACAACTATTCATGGAATGAGAACACTATTCATGAAATGAGAATACCATTTATGAAAGAGACAACCATTCATACAGTTGAATTTTTTCCAGTCATCCTTGTAAGCTCTTTGCAACATCAAAACAAGTTTCTGCAGCATTTTTTTCCGAGCAAGAAGCAAAATTTCACAGCGGCCCGCTCTTTAATTGAGTCCGACATTACAAAAACACTTACTTTGTATAACAAGACACAACCTTATTCGGCGAAAACACCGAATGTACTGAACGTAGACCGAATTGCGTCAGGCACATGTAACGGTGGGAATGCGTACTAGTCAAGCCCCGCCCACAATGAGGCCATTGCGTTTACTTTTGTAATACCCCTTCCTATATCATAAAAATATTGTAATGCATTTGCATATATATATATATTTAAATACATTTTAAAATATTTGAGGATAGTAAGCAATCACGATAATTTTTGTATTTGATAGATAATTCACTTCTATGCATTATACAAATATTAATTTAGACCTGTAAAAATATTTCTATAAAACAGTATTAATGTGCATGAACATATGTTAACCTATTTTTATGCAATGAATTCTTTTCTAAAAATTGAATGTCAATAGAACTAAATTTGGCGGGATTAAAAACCTGGTTTGAAGAAATGAAAGCTTGAAATTTACATAAAGTTTAACATTTATTATAATCGATCAAAATTTTACAAAATAACATTTTTACAAAAAAATCTTTTTTTTTTTTTTTTTTTTTTTACATTACATTTTTACAAAATGTTTCGTAATTTTCTTCAAACAATAAATTTTTCCTTAGGCCTAGATTTACTTATTTAAAAATGAAACAAAAATATTTTTTTTTAAAATTAAGATACAAAAAAGGGGCATTATTTAATACCAATTAAAATACAAAAAGAGATATTTGTGGTCTAATCTAT
This sequence comes from Caerostris darwini, assembly GCA_021605075.1. NCBI lineage: Eukaryota > Metazoa > Arthropoda > Arachnida > Araneae > Araneidae > Caerostris > Caerostris darwini. The sequence goes on along the minus strand of BPLQ01009756.1, from coordinate 163,207 downwards.
TAAAAATGAAATTCTAACATTCTTCTAACACATTTGTAAAATTATTTCAAAATTTCTATCTTAAATATTAAGTACATACAATTTCAGTCTGATATTTAATATGAGTACTAATTAAATGTTTTTTTTATATTATTGTGATTTATATACATATATGAAGAACACTACACATGAGAACTAGCATATATATATATACTATATATATAGATATATACTATGGATATAAATGTATCATGTGTGTCTTTTATTCTTCATATTCATTCAATTTTGTTACAGTTGCAGTAATTTAAAAATATGTATGTAATACATTCTTCTTTTATTTTGCTATTTCTAATAGAATTTACTTATGCGTTTGTCACATATATATCCTATGCATCTTTGCAGTAGTACAAATTTGTATAAGTTTCTTCTATTTCGGTTAAATTTCTGTGGTACCTATACCTCATTAGTAAAGTACAAATATGTATAAATTGCCAATTCTATTCACTCGAATGATGATTGTGTTAGTTACATTATTGTGAAAATATGTATGTAACATATATTTCTTTTATTATGTTATTTTTAATGTTATGTATCTATTGTGTGCATCTCTGCAGTAGTACAAATATGTATAAGTTTCTTCTATTTTGGTTAAATTTCTGTGGTACCTATACCTCATTAGTAAAGTACAAATATGTATAAACTGCCAATTCTATTCACTCGAATGATGATTGTAGTTACATTATTGTGAAAATATGTATGTAGCATATTCTTCTTTTATTATGCTATTTCTATAAGAATTTGCTTGGTTTGTTATATATCTATTCTGTGTATCTCTGCAGTAGTACCAATTTGTATAAGTTGCTTCTATCTAAGGTTGTAATTTGTAGTACATATATCTCATTAGTAAAGTAGAAATATATATAAACTGCCAATTCTATTCTCTCGAATACTTTTTATATGTCTAGTGAAACAAGAAAATAATCATGTAACAATTGCAGTAATACATCATTACTCTGTGTGTCTCATTATAACTCCATTATGGTCTTTTATCATCACTTAAAATATAAATCAATTAATTTATAGACATTGTGCTCCTTTCTGATGTTGCTGGATAATTTTAATGCTTCTTGCGATTAGTTTTAAAAATTTAGTTCACGTATATGAAATGTCCTTTTATATCTCGTATTAATCCTATATCCTATTATAATTTGCATTCCCATGCATTTTGTATTGTAAGTTAATTTTAACGACATATTTATTTGTTTAATTTTAAAAATTTGAAACTGTTTCTGTTGTTGTACAATGTTTGCTTGTGTAGTTCCTTAATGTGTGCTAATAAAAGAATGCTTATATTTATCTGTGTATGTGTATGTTAAATATTTAGAGCTTCTAAAATTAATCAGGATGTTTGTAATATTCTAAAAAAAAAAAAATTTTTTTTTTTTTTTTTTTCAATATTCAATTTGCATTTGTAGTGCAGGCGGGCCCTACGTTGGGTGCCAGATTGTAATGTTGTCGGTCATGCTGCTAGAGTGCAACTGGGCTTGGTTGGGTCGAGACTTGAGATACAGGTTTGAGAACACGCAGCTTTATTTACATGCGCACAAAATCCACATACACACAATTAGAGGTATATAATATTTAATGCATTTAAAGGCAGATCATTCTAAATTTGTGGAAGGATTCCGCTTCAAATCCGAAAACGCGATACTTAGGTTTGCGTGGAATATACTACCTCTTTGGGTGAGAGTCTCTAGTCCAACTGTTGCACAGAATTGTGCTAAATATAACACAAGATTGTACAAACTAAACATTTCTCAATAGAAGCGCGTGATTGCAACAAAGACTATAATCCCCTAATCACTATATATATGAACAGTTATTTTTTTCCTTATTTTTAATATGTCACTCTCCACAACCGTGTTAGACCGGGACCTGCGGTTTAAAGTGGATTCCGAACAACTACAAACATCCATGGCACCGCCGGGACTCGAACCCGAAACCTGTGGTACCGAGCGCCAGAACGCTAGCCACTCAGTCGATTATATTATTTAATTAGCTATTTGCAAGGTTTTTAGGTTTGTGCACAACACAAGCGCAGCGTGACTCGCCGCCAACAAAACTTCGAAACTAAAATTCACAAGACATGAGTGTTGCCAAATGCTTTCGCATAACTTCTGACAAATCTTCAGAGAAAGCATAGTAAGTAGTGTATATGAAAGCTGTTGCGAAGATTTAATTACAGGCGTGTAATCCCATATCCGCATCGATTGCCCAAAATGGCACATAATCCAAAATCACGAAAGTGTTGAAATTGTTCAAAGCGAAACTATTCGGCTTGCACGTCCAAGTAACCTGTAAGGTCACCAATATGGTGTGTTGTTGGTTGAGATCATTCCATTGAAATATAATTATATTAATTAATTAAGTATTTAGAAGGGCTGTATAACACAAGCGCAGCGTGACTCGCCGCCAACAAAACTTCCGAAACCAAAACTCACAAGACAGGAGTGTTGCCAAACGCTTTCACATAATTTCTGACAAATCTTCAAAGAAAGCATAGTAAGTAGAGAGTGTAGAATGAAAGCTGTTGCGAAGATTTAATTACATGTGTGTAATCCCATATCCGCATCGATTCCCCAAATGGCACATAATACAAAATCAAGAAGGAGTTGAAATTCTTCAAAGCGAAACTATGCGGCTTGCACGTCCAAGTATCCTGTAAGGTCACCAATATGCAGAGCCGGATTTAAATGAAAAGAGACCCTAGGCTATTCCACTTATGAGGCCCTTTCCCCACCTATTTTTAAGTTTGTAAATTACATGAGAGATAATAAAATACATCATTACTGTGATATATATCAATATGTTAAATGAAGCATGTTGTGATGGTTACTAATCTTTATAAAAAATGTGGCACGGATAATAATTAAAAAAAAAAAGTCAAGAACACTTATTTGGACTTTTATACTCAACACCCTATATAGTACTTGTAACAATAACTAATCAAGCATAACACGCAACATTTACAAATTCAAATAATAAAAATCTTTGACTACGAAAATAAAATATGCAATAAAAATTATCATATTTTCTATCAATTTAAATGAAATATATGCAATGCATTGAAGATTAATGCAAATTCAATTCAGATAAATTTATTTCATAATAATTCGCATTTAAAGTTTAAGTATGAATTTTAAGTTTTAAACTAAACCAAAAATGGAACTTTATTCCATTATATTCTTATTTTATTTTTCTTTATTTTATGTTTGTTTATTGGTCGTATGTGTAGAATTTCTCCTTATTTTGTATTCTGTGTTTTAGTGTTTACTGTTTTAGTGCAATTCTAATTTTGCTAACAATTTGAATGTAGGCCCCTCTTGATCTTGAAGCCTATAGGAAAATCCGGCACTGCCGATATGGCATGCTGATGATTGAGACACATCACCAATAAATAGTGTTGTTAATCACCAATAATAGTCCTGTTTCATTCCATTGAAACAGGATTATATTATTTAATGAGCACTTTACAAGGGTTGCATAACACAAACGCAGCGTGACTCGCTGCCAGCATACCTTCCGAATCCAGTGACGGATTTAGGTTCGATGGCGCCCTAGATCCAAGTTAACTTGACGTCCTTATATATAATAATACTAATACGAATAGTAATAATAGATTCGAATTAAATTTAGGCGTGAATTAAATATACTACTGTGTCCAAAAAGTAGAACCAATTTTCAATTTAAAGTTCCCGGGGTTTATGGTATTTTTTTTTATATTTTTTTTTTTAGGTTGCTGGCACTTTCCTTGACATCTGTGTGAAATTTGACGTCAAAATATTCAGTAGTGTTTCAGTTGCGCTGGGGCTTTGTGAGACGATGAAAGTGATTCCGGCGATTTTTGAGCTGTCTGAATTAATTGAGCAAAGAACCTGCATTCAATTTTGTTTGCGGAAACGTATAGAATGTTGCAGAAGGCATTCGGTGAGCCTTCCTGTATCAGAAAGAAATTTTTAGAAGTGGTAATAACAATTCAAAGAAGGCAGAGAACGCATTGAAGACGAAGAGAGCTCTGATCGACCAATCACCTAAACCGACGAAGCTGACGTCCAAAAAATTAACGATTTGGTGCTTGCAAGCCGTCTATTTACAATTAGAGACCTAAGGCGGGAACACCGCTTTGAGTCGACTGAAGAGATTTAACGTGAATCGTCGCACGCTTTGAAGACCATCTCTGCCAATGACATTTTAGCATGCATTGAGGATTGGAAAAAAAGTTGGCATAAGCGCATTGTGTCCGGAGGGGATTATTTTGAAGGCGATGAAATAAATTTGGAAGAAAAAATAAAGAGTTTCTGAAAAAAAAAAAAATTGGTCGTACTTTTTGGGCACAGTAGTATATAACACAACAAAATTTCTTCTAAAGTCTGCAGATATCAATCTCACTGAACAGCTGAGGTATGTCTTAGATGACAAAGTAAGATTTATTTCTAGTAGTTTAAGAAAAAGTTCTTCAAGATGAAAGGAGTTTTATTATGAATTTAATTAATTTCAAAACTGGTTGAATCCATGGCATGAAGATTGCAAGTTATTGTAAAATCTAAAAGATATCCAACTAAATAATGATAATTGTCAATTATTTGTAACAAAATATATAAATTATTTTAATTGTAAGAATGATTTTTACATTGTTAGAAAAATAACTAAATTGTTTTTTGTATTCCTAATATATGAATTATTCATCATTGTTGAATAAAGATGTCGAGTGCCTGAACGCGAAGCGTTCATCTACTCAATGGTATGTGAAGGCAGTAGGAAAGAAAAGTCATGATAAATAGACAATAGTAATCGTATGATTTGAGAGAAAAAAGAAGAAAGTAAGCAAAATGTAAATCATCGGTGATGGAAACGTAACAAGAGATTTATGATCAGTAAATATGCGTTGAAGTAAAATAACTAAAAAGCGATAAGTGAGCAGAAAATCATGGTGGTTTGAGGCTTCGATTCCATTTAGACGTAGAGAAAGGATACTTGTATTTTCCATTCAATTGTGTAAATATAGTTTGTGCCTTGATGAGAGGGTTTTCGTGAGTGGCAATGGTATTGAAGAAATTTCTAGAAAGTTTAGTAATATAGTTGTCAATAGAATCAATTTTTAAATCTTGATGAATTGTAGAGTTGCGGACAAACCAGGGTGCACCAGTGATGATACGAAGAAGTTTGTTTTGAATAATTTGTACAGATTTCTTGTTAGATTGTGCAGTTAGACCCCAGATTGGGGCAGCATAGGTAAGGATAGGCCTAAGAACTTGTTTATAGAGAAGAAGTTTGTTTGACAAAGTTAATTTAGAAAATTTATTAATGAGTGGTAGAGTGAGATAAAAAATTTTCCAACATTTTTCTTTGATTTTTTGAATATGAGCTCGAAACGTAAGTTTATTGTCTATAATTAAGCCGAGATATTTAATATTAGTTGCCCATTCAATTTGTTGATCAAAAAGGGAGAGATTAATATATGGTTGTCTGGCATGTCCTTTTCGGAAAATGATAGCTTGAGATTTAGAGACATTAATTGCGATGCGCCAAATAGTTAGCCAATCCTCTAGGATATTCAGAAAATTTTGAAGAGTATTGATGACATAAAGAATAGAAGCACCTTGGGCAAGAGCAGCAGAATCGACAGCAAATAGGCAAGTGGAAATGTTAGTGCACTGAGGAAAGTCGTAGGTAAAGATATTGTAGAGAATAGGACTTAGCACGCTTCCTTGAGGTGTACCAGCACAAATACGACCGATTTTGGAGAATTCATTATGAAGTCTAACTTGAAAGGTTCTATTTTTAAGATAATTTGTAATGATAAGTGTGATCCAAGTTGGAAATTGAAGTTTGATCCTTTTGTAGATCAGTCCATTGTGCCACAATCGATCGAAAGCTTTTTTGACATCTAGAAAGACACCTCCTGTAAAAAATTTATAGTTATATCCTTCAGTGATGATATTGGTGACACGTAGAAGTTGATGACAAGTTGAGTGATGTTGACGGAATCCAAATTGTTCTGCTGGAATTATGGAATTTTTATCGCAAAAAGAAGTAATATGTTTCACTAAGAGTTTTTCGTAAAGTTTTCCTACACAGCTAAGGAGACTGATGGGCGGATAATTTTGAGGAAATTTCCTATCTTGGCCAGGTTTAGGGAACATGATGATATTTGCTTTTTTCCAGATAGGAGGGAAGTAGTGATATTTAGTACAACTGTTGTAAATTTTTGCAAGATGAGTAAGGGGGAGACACATTAAGGCTTTATTTGGAATGTTGTCAGGTCCAGAAGATTTCCGAATGTTGAGATTCTTGATTAAGTTAATTATGTCAGATGGAGAAAAAAAAATATTGTTATGATAATTTTGATGATCAGCTAGAAAGGAAGTTACTGTATCTTCAACATGCTCAATTTGTGAGTAATCGCAAGGTTCAGTGTTTTCGTGAAAGGACAGTTCAAGGTTTTCAGCAAAAGAGTTCGCTTTATCAGAAGATGAGAATATAAGACCTGAGGATCCAACCAGTGGAGGAATTTTGGGATATTTTTTGGTAAAATGTTTGTTAATTTTGAAGAGAGAATTATCTTCTGGATTTAGGCCTAATAAAAATTCATTCCATCTGTCATTTTTTAATTTGTGAATCATTTGCTTTATTTCTTTTTGAAGCTTGTTGACGGATTGCTTGAACGGAGGAAACCTGGTATCTTGCCATAATTTTCGAATTCTGTTTTTTCCGCAATTTTAGAGGTGATTTCAGTCGGAAGTTTTTGGTGTGGTGTACTGAGTTCTTTAGATTTGCTAGCAAGGTTGATAGCAGAAGTAACAGCATAGTTAAATTTATCAATTATTTTGTCAATATCTTGAATATTGGAGATGACTGGATTACCAGGAATGCTTTGAGAGAGAATTTTAGTAAAAATATTCCAATTGGTAGTTGTGATTATGCTATTGAGGAAGGGCGTAAATGAATTATGAGAGACTTCAACTATCACAGGGTTATGATCACTGGAAAGATCGTTGATAGAAGAAGCAGGTCCGGCGTTTAAATTTTTAAGAAGTGCAATGTCAAGAGTACTATTGCAAGGATTGTGAAGGCAGAAATATGTGGGATCATTAGGAGCAATAACATTGAATGCATTAAGATTTGTCCAATCGAAGAGAATAGTTCCATTTATGTTGCTGCGTCCATTATTCCATGCAGGATGCTTGGAATTGAAGTCACCAAGTAGAAGTACTTGTTGATTGGAGTTCGCTATTGTATCAAGTTCTTGTGTGAGGAATCTACCAATTGGAGGGCGATAAATGCTAGCAACAGTAATTTTTAGGTTATTCTTGAGATTAATAACGATAGCAGAGTTTTCAAAGCTGGTTGTAGTAAAACGAATTTGATGATGATTAATATTTTTATGAATGCAGATAGCCGTGCCTCCTCCTCTGTGGGTAAGACGATCGGAGCGATATATGATATAATTTGGAATTTTGAAGGAATCGCCTGGCCGAAGATGTGTTTCTTGGAGAGCAATTACATGAGGTTTATTTTTAGATATAAAATTTTGTAATTCATTAATTTTTCCTTTCAGACTATTGGAGTTCCAAGTCACGCATAAGAGAGAATTATTGGTCAATCTATTGAATGTTATTGACTGGTTGATTTTGAAGAGCAGTTATTAAAACAGAAAGATTTGAAAGTACACCAACTAATTGTTGCAGAATGAGTGGAATTGGAAGCGTTTCCGTGGAAATATGAATTATTCATTTATTTTAATTAAAATAAAAGTTTGCATTCGTATTAATTTTATTTACAAATTTTAATTCATTGATTAAAATATTAAGTTTTTGGTTAAAAAAAAATACAGAGACGAACTACGAATACTTTCAATATTTGCCATATATTTTGATTCACAAAAATTTTAATCTAGGGACACAGTAAATAAATTTAAATAAAAAAAAGTGCTAATTTACTCACTTTGAAAAATTCTTCAGCAGCAGAGTTCCAAACAATTCCACCTACGCAGACATTATTGCCGGCCGAACAAGCCATCAAGCGCCGCCCATCATTAGACCACAAGCGCCGCCCACCACTGAAGCTAAAAATGCACCGCTCAGCGAATCTGCGCTCGAGCTCTTTAAACTGCTCCTAGTTTTCATGAATGATTCCACTATAGACTTTGACCAACTGCTCGACGCAGTTACGCATGCACTTCCCGCACTCGAAGCGACGGACGACCATCACATGAAAGCAGTTATACTGCTTAAACATTACAACTACCTAAACCAGAACCATAATGTTTAGTACACCCAATAGGAGAAATTTACAGAACCTGCACTCTTACAACTTTAAGGGGGGCTCCGAATAGGATGCTGGAACGCGTGCGGCCTCCGTCGTCAATTTGACGAGGTTATTCAGTTTGTCACTGACCATGATATTGATATTTTCCTTATCCAAGAAACCTTTTTAGTAGCAGCCGGGCCAAACCCCAAATATCCCAAATTTCACTCTTTACAAGAATGACAGGATTTCTATTAATTCTAGGCGTACTTCAGGGGGAACCTGTATCTACGTTAAAAAGGCACTGGTTCATTACCAAATTCCAACTCCTGAACTTGAATCCACAGAAGCTACTATCATCAATCTTAATATCGGAAACAAAAATCAAATTACGTTTATTTCAATTTACTGCAAAACACATCACAGATTTAACACAAATGACATTAATAAACTTCTTAATGTGAATCGCAACGTACTAATCGCCGGCGACTTCAACGCAACACATGCAGCGTGGAATAATGTTAAAAACAACCAAAGGGGTATTCAGCTCAACAAATTTCTTAACACCAAACAAAATCTAAAAATCATCGCGCCAAATTCACCGACTAGATTTAGCCCAAGTACTCCGCATACAGTTAATATTCTTGACTTCGCAATTTTTCAGAATATTCCATACAACGCAAATACTAATGTTCTCACTGAATTAAACTCCGACCATCTTCCCATCATCATTGATGTTGAAATGAGCAAACCACCACACACAGCACCACATAACTTCAATACAAATTGGCATGATTATAATTATCACCTCCAAAGCACTGATTTAAATTCCTTCACAATTGCCTCAAAAGAATCCGCAGACAAAGCAATCAAAAAAATCACCAATGCGATGCAACAGCGTATGACAAAGCTTCTAAACCAAAACACTTTCATTCAAACATCAAGCTCCCGCCGGAAATTAAAAGTAAAATTAAGGAAAGAAACCGCACCCGTAAAATCTGGCAACGTACGAGAGATCCGACTTTAAAAACTGAATTACAAAATTTAAATTGCGAAATTAAAGATCTTATTTCTATCCACAAAAAACATGGCTTGGGAAAACTTCACTGATTCTCTAAATGACAACACCAAAAAAAACAAATTCTGGGGAAAAGTTAAATCTATGAGGAAATCTCTCCAAAACATTCCACCGCTCGAAACGGATGCAAACTGCATAGCGGTTTCCCCATTTTAAAAAGGCTGAGGCAATCGCCGACTGCTGGAAGCTCCAATTTGAGCAAAATCCCAACATGAGCCATCCGTTCACTAACAATCTTATAAGTTCCGAAACCGATAAATACCTTAATACTCCGCCTGTCAACTATAATTCTGCATCTCAGCACAGGAAATAGTTAAAAATTAAAAAACTTAAGTACCAAAAAAAGCTGCAGGCTTTGATAAAATTAACAATAATATGATCAAGCATCTTCCGTTAAAATTCATCTATTGGTTAATCGTCATTCTCAACGATATGCTTAATATTTCTTACTTCCCGAGGCTTGGAAAATCGCCATTATTACTCTCGTCCATAAACCAGGCACAAATCCTTCTTTACCAGTCAACTACAGGCCAATCTCTCTCCTTAGTAACCTCAGCAAGATTTACGAATTCGCGATCTTAAATCGGATTAAAGAATTTTGTGACAACAGCAATATTTTAATCCCCGAACAATTCGGCTTCAGAAAAAACTTAAGCACCACACATCAGCTGTTCAGGGTCACTGAGTTTGTGGCGGTATTGTAAAGGTTGCGTAGTGTTATTAAAATCCAGACGGCAAAATAAAAGACGATAATCAATTTTCACAATTACGACATGTTTATTCTACTTCGAACGCTTACTACGTTCTATTTTTATTCTAGCGGGAAAATTCCCTTTTTAACAGTGAAAGTAGAAGTCGTTCAATTTGTATTCCATTTTACATCAATAGGTGTCGCTACATCACTCCCCTACCAGTAACAAAGTTACGTTACTTTGAAAATGGTAGACGAATTAATATATCAATACAAATAATAGCGAACAAATACACATTGATACAAATTGAAATTGCACAAAATAATTACAAATACAATTACATTTAAACAATTACATACAATAAATCAAATTAATTTTTAAAATGGAATGGATGAATTATAAGTTTGAAGAAAAGTCAATAATGTCATTGAAACGAACAGGAAGTTTTACTTGTCTTCCACAACGTGTTGTTGTATTTGGTTGTGCAACTTGCTGACTTGGTATAAATGTTTGTTCACTCGGCAGAGATGTATGATCATTTGATGACGTTGGATTCAGAAGTTCATTAGGTTGTAACACATATGCCGGTTTTAATCTATCCACTGAAATATTAACTTGTTTATTTTTAATTGATAGAAGAAAGTTTTTCGGGGATCTTTGCAATACCAAATAGGGTCCTTCATATGGGGGTTCTAAAGGTTTTTTAACTCTGTCAATTCGCAGAAATACATGTGAGCATGTGTACAAATCTTTTGGAATGAAGATCTTTTGTTTACATTTGTTTTTGGATTGGTATGGTTTTAAGTCAGCCATCTGTTTTCGGAGATTACTTACGAAATTATCATCAGATATTGGCAATCTGGATTCTTCAAAGAATTCGCCTGGTAGTTTAATAGTTTTTCCATAAACCATTTCAGCTATTGTATACTTAGAGTCCTCATGTAGAGCAGCTCGCAAACCCATAAGAACCGTTGGTAATGTGTCCGTCCAACGAACGTTGTTATGACATCTAATAGCTGTTTTCAAGGTACGGTGAAGACGTTCAACTTTTCCATTACTCTGAGGATGGTAAGAAGACGTATGGTTTACTTTAACACCACATAGCGCAGCTAAACTTCGAAATAGTTCTGAAATAAATTGAGTGCCTCTGTCAGTAATAACACAAGTAGGTACACCAAATCGGGTAATCCAATGCTCATAAAAAGCTTTTGCTATACTTTCTGCAGTGATATTTGATAACGGTACCACTTCCATCCAAGAGGTAAACCGATCAATACACGTCAAGCAGTATGTGTATCCATTAGAAGGTGAATAAGGTCCAATTAAATCTATATGAACGACACTAAATCTCTCATCTGGTGCTTGAAATTGTGAATATTCTGATTTTGTATGTTTAGTTATTTTATTTTTCTGACAGTTGATGCAAGTTTGAGTCCACTGTTTAACATCTTTTTTCATATTTGGCCAAATGAATCTTTTAGTTATTTCTTTTACAGTAGTTCGAATTCCAGAATGAGCTAAACTGTGAATTGTATTAAATATTGTCATTCGAAAATTTTTGGTATGAATGGTCTGATACTGGAAGTAGAGGTATCACAATACAAAAGCTTTCCTGATGGCAATTGGTGTTCTTTAAAATGTAATGATTTGGAATGTAATTTCAATTGTTGCAGTTCATCATCATTAATTTGTGCATCAGCTATCAAGTCATAATCGACAATAGGTGAATCGATGTCCTCAATTCTAGACAGTCTGTCTGCTACCACATTGTTTCGACCACTGATATGGTATAGGTTAGTAGAGAATTGTGAGATATATTGTAGGTGTCTTAGTTGTCTGGGGAGGCTTTATCATTGTTTTGCTTAAAAGCAAATATTAACGGTTTATGATCAGTATAAATATCAAAATCTCGACCTTCAAGTAAATGCTTAAAATGTTTAATGGATAAATATATACCCAAAAGTTCACGGTCATAAACGCTGTAATTTTTCTGAGCATCATTAAGTTTTTTAGAAAAAAATGCAATTGGCTTCCATCCATTTGGTTCTTTTTGTTGAATAACTGATCCAATAGCCCAATCAGATGCATCTGTGAGAAGTGCCAGAGGGTAATCCGAGTTGGGATATGCCATTAACGCTATTTGAGCAACATCTTGTTTGCATTTTTCAAAACTTTGTCTAGTTTCATCGGTCCATGGTATTTTGCGTCGATCTTTTTTGTAGATCCTTTCAAAAGTTCATGTAGAGGGGCTTGAGTTTTTGCGGCATTATTTATATAATTACGATAAAAATTGATCATTCCTAAGAAGGAACGTAATTCGTGCATAGTTTCTGGCAATGGATATTCTATGATAGCTTTGATCTTTTGAGGTTGAGGTTGTGAACCTTCCGCAGATATTTGATAGCCTAAAAAATCTATTACAGGTACTCCCAAAACTGATTTGCTAATATTAATCCGTAGACCATATTTATCTAAACGCTGGAAAACTATTTTAAGATGTGAACGATGTTCTTCCTCGCAAGAAGAGGCGATCAACACATCATCTAAGTATGGAAACACAAAGTCTAGACCATAAAGAACTTCATTTATAAACCTTTGAAATGTTGCAGGGGCATTTTTGAGACCAAAACTCATCACATTGAATTGATAAAGTCCAAAAGGTGTGATGATGGCAGTTTTTGCCTTATCTTCATCTGCTACAGGAATGTGATAATATGCTTTAGTAATGTCAATTTTAGAAAATATAGTTTTATTAGTTAAAATATGTTGAAAATCCTGGATTCGAGGTATGTTATATCGATCAGGTATAGTTAAATCATTCAATCTTCTATAATCACCACATGGACGAAAAGAACCATCTTTCTTTGTTACTATATGTAATGGACTTGCCCATTCTGAGCTAGATGGACTAATGATGTTATTGTCTAGCATATATTTAAATTCTCTTTTAGCTATTTCCAACCGTTTTGGATCTAATTGTCTTGCTTTACAATTTATAGGTTGTCCTTTAGTTACAATATGATGTTTTACATTATGTTTAACATTTGAAACAAGAAAATTTGGTTTTGTTATATTGGGATACATAGAAAATAAATCAGAATATTTACATAAGCTGCTCGTTGTATTTACACATTCATTAATAGAGATGGGTGCAATGTTACCATAAACTGCAAGGTTAGTTACACCATCAATTAATCTTTTATGCTTTATATCAATTAATAAATTGAACTTATTTAAAAAATCTGCACCTAGTATAGGTTTACTAATTTTGGCCACAATAAATGGGAATTGAAATTCTCGGCGTAAACCTAGATCAAGATTTAAAATTTCTGTACCAAAAGTATCGATTGCAGTATTATTTGCAGCATATAATTTATAGTCACTAATAAATTTGTGTTTAGAAGTATAAGGAATAAGACTTACGTCCGCTCCACTATCAACCAAAAGCGTAAACCCGTTTTTGTCGTTGACAAATAGACGGTATTGACGGCAATGTTTTGTATTTTCAGCAGCAGAGTCTGCCGTTAATTCTGTTGCTGATTCTGGTTTTCCGAAGGATTGTTTTTCCATGCACATGGAGCTTTGCATTTATCAGGAAAACATTTTTCTCGAAAACGAAAATGGTAATAACAGTATTTGCCAGAAGGATTATAAGAGCGATTGCGAGACTTACTTCGATGAGAAGAAGAGTATCGACCGCTATTTGTTGTTTGGGAACGAGAGTTCCTTGTGACACTCAGTTTTTCAAGTTTATTTTCCAAAGATGCAATTTGTTGTTGTAACTCAGTCATGGCATCTGATCCTGATGAAACATTGCTTACGCGGTAAAGTTCTTGTTTTGGTTGCATTTCAAGAATACGATCCGCCATTAATGCCAGTTTTTCAATTCCTTCATCACTAACTAGTAAAATATTCCGTACAGAATCAGGCATTTTTTGTAGAAATAATGTTGTTAGTACCTTGTCAGTAATTCCATCAGTAGCCAGGTTTTTCATTTTTTGTAAAAGTTGACTGGGTTTAAGATCTCCCAAATCAAGTCCTGTCAGCAGTCTCTGAAGACGCTTATTTTCGCTTTCTTTAAAAGTATTCAGCAAACGTTCTTTTAGCAGCGGTATATTTTGTTCTATTATCATCACTTATAATGTCCCACAAACTTTCAACAAACTTCGGTTCTAATTGCGAAACTAAGTAGTTGAATTTTGTATCCTCGGCTGTTATTCCACAAATTGAAAACTGTGCTTCAACTTGAAAGAACCATATTTCTGGTTTTTCAGCCCAAAAAGGAGGTATTTTGACACTTACCCGCGCTACTTCATCTTTTTTCGCCGATTCATTAGATTCAGTCATTTTGTAAATAATTCACTGTTTGCAAACAATTCACGGGTCACCAAGTATGTGGCGTTCTCATCTTTCACCGCAAAAGAACCACTCCACATGTTCATCAAATTCTTATCTTTAACGAACCAGTGCCTTTTGTAACTGAGTACAAATACCTTGGTCTCATACTGACCGCCGCCTTACATTTCAAAAACACATTCATTACATTATTTCTAAAGCTAATAAAGCCAAATTCACAATTGCACCTTTAATTTTCAGGAAAAGCAAAATATCTCTCAGGAGCAAACTAAATATTTACATCTCACTTATCCGACCTATACTACTTTATGCGATTCCGGTCTGGATAAATTCAGCAATGATCCATTTGAAGCGACTGCAGGTTCTTCAAAAATCAGTTCTTAATGACGATAACAGATGCGCCTTTTCATTATAACCGCCATCGTATTCACGACGAATTAAAATTGATCCTATTCTAAACCTTGGCAAAAAGATTACCGAAAATTTCATTCTAAAAATTGATGCGTCTACAAATCCAACGCTGCTAAATCTCCCTTATTATGATCCGACCACGCGCCATGGGAAAAACGCCCGCGTTCTATTTACTTTCAAGATTTCAGTTCATTCCCCGTGGCTAAAAAGAATTCACTGACCAGGGTGAAAAAAGCTCTGTGCCAGACATTTCACTCTCTCGTTTTGATGCAATACTTCATTCTCCGATTCCAAAAAAGAAGAACCCTTTTAGTTTAGAATCACTTTCCACCACTGTAGTTTATTTTGATAGCTTCAGAATTGCTCTTTTCTTTCAAGGTCGCTCCAACGCAGAACTTCGAAAAACGATATAGTTTTGGTTTGTTTATAACTCTGCCCTCCCCTTTCCTTTTCTTTTTCTCTTCAGCCAGCCAGAAGTTTTCGTGGTTTCGTAACGGTTATTTTTTAACTCCTTTTAATTGCCACAGTTCTTATTTTTAAAAACTTTTGTGAACTATTATTTTAAATTTTATATTTACTAACCTTTTTACTACTGTAAATTCTCTCCGAGCGTGGGCTCGTTTAATATTCTTTCTTTAGCTCATCTTTTGGATTTAAAATTTGTTTTTAATAATAATTATTGATATGGAGGTACGGGAAATTCCCTGGTACTCCAACTAAACACCTACCGTTACCGTTACCGTTAGAAGGTAGTAGAAAGAATTTCGTCGCACATGCGCACATTTAAAATTATTTACTGTGTCTTGGGATTGGAATGTTTAGCCACAAATATGTGAACTTCCGTTCTGTTAAAGACGCTAAATTTTGTTTCGTTACTTTGACATTCCATTTAAATTTTAAATAAGATCTCTCATGGATAATTCTCATTGTAAATTTGTGAGTATATTTTAAAAAAAATTATCTTATGTATTTTTTCTAAAATTTGCAGAATCAACTGTTACATTCATTGTATTTTTTATGCGTATATAACGTCAAATGTATTTTTCTTCCAGAAATTCTTATTTAATTTTTCACTATGATTGAATCAAATATTGTTATTGTAGTTAGAAAAGTTACGATTGCCCCAAAAATTAAATTAAATTAAGTTAAAAAGTAACTTTATAAAGTTGCAAAAAAAAATATATTCAAGGTGTTGCAATACCTATAAATTATTATTATTTTTTTATAATTGGGCCAGCTTAGTTTTAAATTCAGTAATTTGTGTGCATGTGTGTCACTATTGTGATTGTATCAAAACTACTTAATAATTATTTATTTATTTTTTTAAAATTATAAATCATAAATTTTGTCATTGAAGTGCAACACATACCAAATTGGAATACCTCCAATTTTTCATATTAATATTTAATTTATTTCCTTTTTTTTTTTTAAACAAAATGACTTTTTTTTTTGTTAACCTTTTTTTAGAAACTAATGAAGTACTTTACAAATGTACAAACATAAAGCTCTTGCAAGTTCATATTTTTTATAATTTTTGTTGTGCTTTACCATAATTAATATATCATCAAAAATTATAATATATATTTAATCCTAGCCAATGTATTTATTTAATCTTAATCTATCAAATCATTGGAATGCAATAATAATTTATTAAAATTTCTCATGTATTATTAAAGCATTCAGATGTTCGAATGGTAATTAAATTTAAATCTTCATATTCTTGCTCAACATAATATTTGGTAATTTTTTTTATTATCTTACAAATATCCGAGTTGTTTATAAATTAGAATAATTTTGGTATAGGTGCTGTTATAATCCCCTTAACAATTTTTTTCCCCTTGAGAACAATTTAAATTATGGAGAAAAATGGCTGCATTAGCATATTGGCAGATACTTCCATATTTAATTCAGAAAAACAGCAAAAAAATAAAAAAATATTCAAAAGGAGGGTTAAATGGCAGTGGATGTAGATAGACAGATATAGATTAGGCAGATAAATAGATAAAGATATCAGTGGATTTATATAGCACTTTTCCATTTATGGGATTTTAAGTAAAAAATGCTAACTGTCTAAAAACGTAAACCATTCTGCTGTGAATCTTGCCAAACATAATGACTTTTTACTTGTGATTGACAATGATTTCGTGACATTTTTACATTTTATGTAAATTGACACTCCTAACAAAAAAATACCTAACTTTCAAGTCTTACTGACAATTTAAAATTTATATGCATTAAGCAATTTGTTTTCATTCTAAATTTAATGTCTTATGTGTTTTCCTCTTGTGTGTTTTCTTAGGTCAACATTTCTGTTGTGTGTGTTTTTTTCACCTTTTGTGTGTTGTTCCTGAATCCTTATGTTGCATTTAGTGGTAGGAGTTGCAATGAAGCTGTATGTGCCTCGATTGTCAGTAAATGTATGTTAACTCAATCTTGTAAATGTGATGCCAAAAATATTTCGTGCAGCAAAGATTGTTTCTATTGCTTGGATTTTCTTTACTCGGAATGCTGCTCTTGTGTAGGTATGTGCATTATTTTAAATATTCTTGTTTTCTTATACATGGAAATTGTTTTTAATTTTAATTAGAGTAAGTATCTTAAAATGTTTGATTGTAATAGTTAATATTTATAGGAAAAGAAATGGAAGGTTTTTTTTTTGTTGTATACAAGAAACATGAATCTTGATATATATGTACTTATTTAGTTTAAATGAGGTTTGGATACTTTAAATGAAGTTTTATGATTACTTTTAAATGTCTAGTGGTGAAAAGAGTAGTATTTTGATTATTAACTATTAACTATTTAAAAAAAAATTCAAAATATCATCTGAATTCATTTAAATAATTGCTAATAATCGAGTTTAGTATAAGAATTATGAAGCTTGTAAAACAACTGAAGTACAATCTCCACAAAAAATGAGATGAAATATTTAATTAAGTTTTGCTTTGAAATACTACATAAATATTATTTCTATCTCTATAGAATTTATCTTAAAAGTGTTAGCAGCTAATAACAAATTTTTAATGTATTAGTTGAAAACAATATAGGTATATATGCAGGTAATTAATTTTATATTATATTTTAAAATGATTTGTTTCTGTTTCCATAAAAATTAATATTTTTTAAAACCATTTTTGCTTTTATATGTATAATCTTACATTATTAGGGCTTTCAATTGAACTAAAATTGTTTAATAATACAAAAATTTAGCTATTTTATTGGCTATTTAATAAAGTAGTTATTTTTTGTAATCAAATCAAAAAATGAACTCTTATGCATAAAATTTTTATAATTTTTTTTAAACTTTATGCAGAGATGTGTCCTAAGAGAAATGAAACAGACAACTACTTGAATATGAAATCGCATGTAGAAGATTTGCCAGAACCTTTCCCTGATCTGTTCAGTGTTCTTACAGAAGAAAAGGATTCATTATTGAGATGGACATCTTATACCTTTCCTGTTGAAATATCTTTTATTTCGCTGGATAAAGATGTCAAATTTGTTGCAAGTATGTATTTTTAAATATTTTCCTTATTATAGGTAGTTAATGAAAATAAGAAGATAAGCAAAAAAATATTTTATAAATTTTTATTATATTAATTTGTTAAATATTTTATATAAAGATGTCTTAACACTTTCTATTAAAAAAAATCAAACTTTACTTTGTCAAAAAGAAATTTTTTATCCAACATCTTGAAATATTTTATGTTCAATATGCATGTTTTTTGCAAAATATTTTTACGTTGAAGTTTTTTAATAAAGAATGCAATTTAATTTTGTTTATTACTGTATTTAATTACTAAATTTTCATTTGAATTATATTAATTCAATTGTCTGAGGTGTTAATCGGTTTATTTGCTAAATATCCATATTGTTTATTTTTTTCGACAGCAAAAACTGGCGATTCTAATGGTGGTACACAAATGGAACCCTCAGCAGTTAACTGTACTGTTGCTTATATGTCTCAGTGTATGCCATGGAATAAATGTAAAGATTCATGCACTTCTATGGGAGCTTCTAGTTATCGTTGGTTCCATGATGGTTGTTGCGAATGTGTTGGTTCAACTTGTGTGAATTATGGAATTAATGAAAGCAGGTAATAATGTAGTAAATCTGTTACTGAAATAATAGTGGATATATAATTGTAAAAATGGAATTATATCAAATATAAAACACACATTACTTGTAAATGAAAATTTATAAATTTATAGAAAATCTTGCTATTTTGATCCGATTGTCAAAAGAAATAAAATGTAACCATTAAAAATAACTATCCAATAATTTTATAAGAATAGATATATAAAATAAATTTAATAGATGTTAGAATTCATATATAATTTAATATATTTTTTTAGTTTCTTAAAAATATTCTAGTGTCATTTTTTGTATGTTTAATTTAATTGGCAGACACAAAATTATTTTAAAATATTTTTTCTTATCGTTTAATTAAAATTCATTTGAAATTATTGGGCAGTATTGCTTCAGTTCTTTAGATGAAATTATAAATAATGTATTTTATTAAAGATTAACATTGGTTATAAAAAGTTAAAAACAGAAATTAAAAGTTCTTATTACTTGTAGATTGTTGTTGAAACAATTTCATTGTTAAAGCGTGAATGATCAATGAAACTTTTGATAGTGTCTAAAATTTTATTTGTTTTTTGAAGTTTTAAAATTTAAATGAATTGCAAAAACTAATCCATGATGCTTTTCATGAACGTTTATAAGTAGTGGATTTTAAATATGAAAATTATTTACTTTCATTTAAAATTAGGGTAATTTCTCAATATATCATATTTCAACAAAATGTAATCCAAATGTTTCATTATTACTTAAAAATATGGTAGTAGTGTTTCAGTGTAGCCAATAGTGTTGAGAAAATCATTATTTGTGAAGATTGAATGATTAGTCAGATGTATTTGTAGAGTCATTTTGATCTAGAATTTGTAAAAATAATAATAAAAATAAAAAAATCTAGAGCCAACATGGATAATCTTGAATTACAGTTTGTTCATAATAATTATGGATTTGTGACAAAGGTTATGTAATTATCGATGACAGAAGTTACAAATCACCATCCTTTTTTTTTTCTTTGTTCATATATGTATTTAATATTTTTTTTCCTTCTGCTTGTGTAATAAGTTTATATTTTATGATGCTCTGATTATGAATGGACTTTACTGAGAATTGGCACCTCTACATCTATTCTTGATTTTAGTGAATTGTATTCTTGTTGAAGCGTTGATATTTTGGATTTGCCTTTACAATTTCTAAACTTTAACCTAATGAAATATTTACATTATTTTTTGAAGGTCAAATTACCTGAAAATTTATTAAAATCAAAACAGTATCTTACAAATAACTTCCTAGAAGTGTGGATTGTTGCATAATATTTGAAATAATTAAAATTACAATATTTAACATAACCATAAAACTCAAGAGCACTATCACTTGTTAAATCCTTGAATATTGTTTATCTATAACTAATGATGAAAAGCTTTGTTGTAATTTATTTTGAAACTGTTTCTAAGCTCATACTTTTAACTGCTATTTTTTTTTTTTTTTTTTTTTTTTTTTGTGCCAATGTACAAGTAATTATTACTTAGTGAAATTATTGCATTCGTTAAAATTGTTAGGTAAAAATTCATATTTTGAGCATTCTTACATTATTATAAGTTTTTGCAGTTAACATTTAATGTTTCATTAATTTATAAAAATCCAATTTCTTTCCAGATGTTTAGACTGTCCTCCTGACAAAGATCAGATGACAATAGAAGAATTGAATATAATCTCTAAAGATAAGTCTGATGATTTTTCGGAAGAATCTCATAAAGGAAAAGATTCTCAAATAAATCGAGAAGAAGATTTTGATGAAATGCAAAATATTGATGCATAAAAACAATGTGCCATTGTATATAGTATCATAACAATCAAAATATGTCCATTTATATATTCTGTTGCCAATTTTTTTTATGTTGCTTTTGACTGTAACAAAATAACATTTTTATATTTTTTTAATAAATTGATTTTATTTTATCTAATATATTTTAAATAACTAAAAAACAAGATTAAATTTAAAATTGCTATTTTTTAAAATGTCACTATTTAGAACTAATTTCAATTGTAAAGCTGGTAAAATAAAAATATATAGTATATAATTTTTATATACAAATACAGAGTAAATTTAATGTATATACATTTTAAATTAAAAAAAAAAATTATAACAAAATAGTACTAGTTAACTTCAGTTAAAAGCAGTTCTGTTTTTAACAAAATCCTCTTTGCTTTCAGCTAAAAACAAGAAAAGTATTCTTGGATCCACAACCTAGTATTGCGTTTAATAACTTGTTTGTGAAACAATTTTATTAATGTGATTTATAACTACATTATTCATTACATTGCGGGTCTATTAAACAACAAATGGAAAATTGTAATAGATTAAGGTATTTAGTTGAAAATTTAGCTAAATTTTCATAAATTTTAGAAAGATAAGTTACATGAGAGAACCAGTATAGTATTATGAAATTGCTATAGAGCCAACTCTTCGTACAACTTTAAGAAAGGTTTACCATTAGAAAGGTCATAGAACCATAAATTGAATAAAAAAATATCAAAATTAGCTGGACATAGTACGATGACTAAATGTTTATTGTTCTGTTTGTAAGCAGACTATAGCATCTGTCTAAACATTAATTAGTTTGTGAACTTCTTTAGCTGCTTTGTTAGGAAGCTATCTTCTTTTAGGATGATGGTATTTGCAGCTTTGTGTTCTCGTGAAACATGTCTAAGGTTCGTATGTTGTAGTTTGAATTTGGAGATAGAAGTTACCTGTGAGAGATGACTACTCTCATTCGGCAGAATGTAAATCCTTCAAGGACTGAGCAGAATTGCTCCACTTCCTGAAAAGCAAAATATAACCTTTGATTCCCATTCAAAAGTAGATGTAGCTCAATCGTGTAAACTAATCAAAATTGGTAGGTTGTTTATTTTTGCAGATTGTTTAATATGTTTGAAAAAAAAAAAAATTCTCGATATGTTTACATTTGGATCAAAGTTAATCTTTAGATTAGTGTACTATGCAATTCTATGTGGATCTTTACTGCTCAGTCTTGGATCTTGGTGTGTGTGTGTGCACAATATTATCTAGCTACAGAAAATAAAATATTTTTGAATTTTGAAGGATTTTATAGGATAATGAAATCGGCGGTAAATTTTGTAAAAAATTTAATTCGTTCTTTAATTAATTTATTTTTGAGACATATTCTGTTTCATAATTTAAATGTCACATATTTTATTAATTTAAAAACATAGGCAGAAAAAAGGTTCATTGATTTTATATTAAGTACTGCCACTTAATAAAATAAGTATAATATTATATAAATAGTTAAAATGATTTTATAGCTTGATTCAATTTTTTAAGTATTGTAACAATATGATGCCTCGTTATTACTGCACAAAACATCATTATATTATGTTAAAATTACAACTTTTTTTTAATATTTTCGTGATTTTTTGACTACACAAAATAAAATACCTTCCGAGAAGAAAATTGAATTTTTATGTGTTACAGTATTTAACTAGTTGTATATGATCTGTGGTATCTGTACTAGTTTGTTTTTTTCGACTGAATGATCATCAGGAAGAGAAATTTTTATGCAACAAATTTCTAATCATAGATGATTGTATTTACTGAAAAGTTTTTGGCGCTTTAGCCGGTCAACTTACGCCAAAATCAAAATTTTCATTTCTGGTGATGCCCCTAACAACAAGTAATATAAACAATGGAATGTTTTGGGACTTGGTGAAGTTATTTAATCCAATTGCTCTTGTTCAACTTTTCAAAGGTGGTAAATATATCTATTTTGTTTTTGATATTGACCTTCAAAGTAGGTGCGTTACATTTTCTTTTCTGCGTCCGCTTAAAAAAAATTTTTTTTTTTCTTCAAATCTTTGAGTTTCATTTAGAACAAAACTGGCTTTTGTTTAGCATTTTTAATTTCTTTCATTATAACATGGCGTGTGCCACGTCCAACATTTCATATATGGATTATTGCTAAGAGGATCTGAATTTCAAATTCCAATGAAACATTTCAGAAGATTTATAAATCGCTGCCCAACACGGAGATCAATCTTTTACTATTATATTCGAAGTTTCAGAAGAAACAATTCCCAAGACTCTGAAAAGAAACTAAGCCTCCAAAGTAACGACTTTCCGTGACGGATATATTATCTTATATTATTATTGGATTATATTATCTGGATTGCATACAAGAAAACAAACTTCAGCTACTCTTCGTCGACTTATTTCTCAACTGAAACGAAAATATTGTGATTCTGCAGGTTATAACAGAAGAATTTATAAAATCATCAAATCAATTCACAACCAGCGTGATACTCATGAGAATAACAAAATTTTGCGCTAGCAATTGTTACATCGTTTCAGATGCAGATCAACAAGCTAATCTCTTGGCATCTCATTTTAATAAATTGTTCATAATACATTTTATTCCTTTGGACTTTTCTGTAGATTCCTCTCGTAATTATAATAATCCTATTTCTTTAGTTGAAGTTTGCTGCTTATGACTCACCTGGAAATGGCGGAATTCATAAAACTCCTCCCCAATTACTACTTTCCAAAACTTCTATGAATTTTTAATAATATATGGATCACAGGCAACATCCCGAAAGATTGGCTTACTGCTCACTTCATTCCTATTCTCAAACCAAATAAAGATAATACTTCTATCGCATCTTATCATCCAATTGCTTTAACTTCCATCTTAAGTAAAAATTTCAAAAGGATCGCACTGAAGCAACTAATTCATTTCTCAGATTAAAAAAAAATTTCGTTATCATTCAGTTTTATTACTGTAAGACTGCATGTACACTCTATAATTTCTTCACCATAAAATCATAGAAGCTAAGAATGCGAAAAAAACTTTTCATCTTTATTAAATTAGATAACTCTTCAGTTTGGAGAGATGGGTTAATTTACAAATTTCAACAGTTGGGAATCAAAGGCACTGCAGCAAAATGGATTCCCAATTTCATCAACAACAGTTGTAATGCCAAATGGAGAAACTGTTTTGATGAAAATCCTTTCCACACAGGGAGTTTAATAAGGTAATGTTCTCAACCCTTTTCACGATTTATAGTACGCGAGAAATATCTTTGAAGTCATCCCTAAACATAATGAATGTCTAATTTATGCCGAAGACATCTTTCTTTCTTTCATCTATCAGCACTGACTATCAATTTGAAAAAGTTATGTCTAATCTTCAACTTTTTCTTTATAAAATCTCCCAGTGATGTAATACTTGGAATTTCATTCTCTTCTCCAACCAAAAAAAAAAAAAAAAAGGGAAAGCAATCAATTTTTCAAACAAAAAACATTTTCCAAACCGACATCTACAAATTCATAACACCAATAACCCATGGAAACAGCACACTCGATTTCTCGGTCTTATTTTTCCTTATAATCTCAACTTCAAACAACATTTTCCTTACATTAAAAATAAAGCTATTAAAAAACATAATGCTACTAAAGCAATGACCACGACTCTTGAGCGTGTCGTTCATGGCATCATAAAAATTGTAAACTATTAATTCTTTGTTTGTTTTTTTTCCTCTTGCGCCAGCAACCTCCAAATACTCATCACAGTGTACGATGTTGCTTTGCAACAGGTCTGCCCAAATGAATTTCTGTTCCATTGTTATATAAAGAAGCCGCCAAAATCCCACTCTTCTATAGACAGTTTATGTTATTTTTTTAATGCTTTTTCCTAAAACATATTTCTTCCGATCCATCCTCCCCTCTTTTAATATCTCAGATTGGAGATTTGCTTTTTTTTTTTTTTCTTTTTGAAGCATCCAATTTATCTTCAAATATTTCCGCCGACCTTTTGAAATATTTACACATTATTTCTTCCTTTCTAATTCTCAATCGGCATCCCATTGTTAAAAAAGATAACATTTCTTTCCATCTTGATAATTTATGCTTCCAAACAAAACAAATACCACATCATTTAATTAAGAACCTTTTTGCACAATATAAACTGGAAAAATGTCATTTTATCAAATGATGCATCTAAAATTTCGATCAAGCACATATCCTGTATTAATTTTTCCTCTCAAGAAAATTCATCTGGGATGATCTTAAATTACAACACTTTTAGAAGTGAAAGTCTCGAGCTGATGTTATCAATCTCAATAGTTGTACTTGATTAATAACATTATATTATTTTATCAGATAGTCTCACTTTCCTTCGAGCTCACCAAACTTGTAATTTTAAACCCACGTGAGTTATCAAACTTCTAGAATATCATAAAAAAAAAACCCTTGAACTCAATTTAATCCTTGCAATTCTTTCGGACTGTTGGTGACCGAAAATAAACAAGTGGATTTCTTAGCAAAATCCGCGTCAGACACAATAATTTTAAGTTCGGTATCTCCGAAAGTCATCAGCTATCATAAAAAAAAGGAGCATTTTAAAACTCAGATGAACGACGGAATGATGGAAGAACTGATGATGACGGACGGATGATCATTTAAATAGCCGGATCTGATTCATTTAAACAGTATTAAACCAACTCATCGTCACTTCCCTATTATTCGAAAATAAGTACTAATTTCATGATTTCGCACCAAGACCTATCTTTCTGGGAGGGGGAAACTCAATAGATTTGGATTTACATCTTCTCCTCTATGCTTAGGTTGCCATAAGCCGTAAACTGGGGAATATATTTTATTTCAATACATTAAATATGATATACAAACAGGAAAACTTAAAAGGGCTTTTGGGAACAAAGTCATATCTTATTATTGGTTATATGATATGAGCAACGGACCTTACAAAACTATATCAATAATTAATTTACTATGAAAAATTAGGTAATTTTTTTTAATTGTTAGCTTTTTAATAATATTTAGTGACAGAAATTCTGCACGTCACCAAATTTTGGTGCTTTTTAAAAAATAATTTTGGAAACAGTCATCATCTACGGATTATCTGATGATCTTTTTTATTAATATTTCATTTTTTTTTTAGAAGAGAAATTGGATAAATTGAGATCTAATGCGAGCATAAATCTCAAAGTCAAGTCAAATAATGAAAATAAAACAACTCATTTCATTAAAAATTCTTTTCCTTAACTTAAGAAAAGTAGACTATAGAAATAAAAACATGCTATAAAGCGGCCAGCTAATACTCAATTTAGAATTCTGTACCCTTTAATCAATAGAAATTCAGCTTTACCTCTTAATCTCAAAATTCTAATATATCTCTCTTATCTTCTTCCAGTATTAGCTTATGCAAGCCCAGTTTGGGGTTCTGTCGCACGTACAAATTTTGAAATTATTCAAAGGCTTGAGAACAAAACTCTCAGAATGTTAACGAATTCCCCCTGGTACTTTCGTAATGACGATATTAGACGAGCTCTCTCGATTCCAAGTTTAAGACAATTTGCTCACAAAATTTCTACTAAATTTCTTCTAAATTTAATTTCTACTAAATTCTTCTTCGTAGAGCAAAATTTCTACGCATTCTATAATGATATGCGAAACATTAATAACCCTTTATTAAATATCCTACAAAATTACGATTATGATATTTCTTCCCACAAACATAGCAAAAGACCTCGCACTGTTCTAAATATTTTAAACTAATTCCTTAAACTGCGTAGATGAAAAAAGTTCGCTTTTCTCCTAATTTGATCTTTGCTCATTCGGGGTTATTTCATGCAACTGATTCGATCAACATCTACATTTTTGAAATTTTTGATATTTTTCATTTTATAATCTTATTAAATAAATAATTCTCTTTAAAACAAAAAGGGGGCATTTAATTATCTATTTTGCTTATTAACTCAAAGGGCGTGAGACCACCGCTGTTTCACCATTTTACAAAAAAGGAGCTAGTGGCCGCTACGCGGCCAAGGATCTCCATAATAATCTACAATAACAATAACAAGCGGCCAGCTAACAGAAAAGTACTTATATGTTTTGAGAGATTAGAGGTCTGTATAAAGCCTGACCTCCATAATACATCTTTAGAAAAAATTCTTGGTTTATAAATACATGGAAATATACGGTACATGCATACATGTCTATTTATATATACAGAAGAAATTTAAAAAAAGAAATTAAAAAAAAATGTTTTCTGTAGTACTATAATAAAATTAACTGAATAAAATATTAAAGTAACTCTTATCTGTAATGATAAAAAAGGATTGAGGAGGACGCGACAAATTTTAGTGCAGAGAGTGCAAGAATGAAAATTTGAATAAGGAAATTAATCCATTAATAGTTCTAGTGCGACAAAATTGTAATTTATCTACTTAATTAACCGGTAACTCAAATAATTATGAATAAAAATTACATATATATACAAAATAGCTTATTTTTTCATTCTTATTTAAATATTTTTGAATTTTTTTTTTTTTAAATAGAAGAATGTTCACATACATTTCTGAATATTGGCAGTATTATTTATCATCCGGGCTCGTTGCGTGTCCGTCGACTTGAAGAGGTCGATTCGGTCATATTGAAAACTTCAGTTGCTTAAAATTTATTTAGAAATTTAGTGTACACAAACTTACAAAATGTTGAAAGCGTTTTCGAGAGCATCTTCTTCTCTACTTAAAGTAGCTAAACCTTCTGTTTCAATAACTAAAATAGCCGGACAAGGCAATAAATTTATACCATGCATTTGGTCCACATGTAAGTATAACCGGTAGAAGTAGAAAAAGTAGTTACCCATACTCAGCAAGACTCATAATTCTTCATTTAAAAAGTTTATTTTTTTTGTTTATGTATTTAATCCATTTTATGTTTTAAAAAGAAATATTCAGAATCGATCGTTTCTATGTGTAAACCATTTTGTCCTCTAATGGGGTGTTATCAACATTATCTTTTTGTTATTAACTACTCTTATATAATTTCGGAATTAAATAATCCATTGAATAACTAATCATCTTGTGATTAAAACCTCATTATTTCAAAATGTTAGTAAACTAGAATAACAGTTTTCAATTGTTAAAACTGCTGATTTATTATGCAGCCATGTTTCCAAGTATAGTTTTTGTTTTCGGTATAGTTTTAGTTTTTGTTTGAGTTCGGCTTCAGGACACTATTTCGTGCTTCGTAAGAACCACGAAATCGCATATTACTATTCTTTATATATCTCGTGCTTTGTTAAAAACATGAAATCGAATATTGTTATTCTATTTTTATACGTATTTTATATATATTACACATCTACATTTCAAAATTTTCTTTTCCAAACTAAAATATATATAGTAAAATAAAATGATTGTTTACACAATAGTTAGCAATATATAATAAAATGCTGAAGATTAAAAATTTTGGAAATATTTAAATTTTCTTTTTATGTTAATTGTACTATTTGGATATGGTAAGCCTAATTGAAAAATGAGATTTCACAATGAAAAAAACACAAAGTAATAAATAAAAAAAATTTTTAATTTAGTACTTTTTTTTAACAAAAGATGTTTTAATTTAGAATTATTATGCAGCATTTTCTAACGTTTTATAAAGATCATAATTTTGATTACTTTTAAATATCAATTTTTCTATTATATGCCATAAAATTACCTATGAAATGCTTATTTCTCTGTATATAAGAAAAATATTAAATAATTAAAATTGTCGGTTATTGGCAAGATTTCCTTGGTCCTAAAATTGATTGCAACACAAGGGCATTAGGACATTTAAAATGAAGTATATTTATTACTAAAATGTAATTGCAGTATCAAATTATCAATTAAAATCAAATTTATTATAAGGAACAAAGCTAAGAAAATTTTTAATTTGTTCTATATAATTACTTAAATTAAAAAAAAAAAGATTGGTTATTTCTTTTCTTTTTTACATATTAAATAAGTTAAAAAATTTTTAAATAAGGGGTGAATACAACTAATGATCCTATGTGTACAATAAAAAGTCTTATTTAAATAACTTTATCTTAAAAAGTTTACGCCTTTCCATTTATGGGTTTTGTAATTTCATTCTTCTGATTCATATTGTTCAAAAAGAAAACTTAAAAAATCAAACACTATCAATAATTTTGTATCAAAAATGTTTTTATTTGCATAAATTTTTTTTATACATAGTATGCATTTAACAAGGTTTCTATTTAAAGGTAACTAAGAAAAACCTTTAATTTACAAATGAAAAATAAAATTTAAAATACATGATAAAATAAAATTTTTAAAAATTGGCAACTCAAATCTATCCTATCTAATTGATACAATTCTACTTTTGACCATTATAACATTCATCTGATGTTAAAATTAGCTGTTTATTTTAAATTAAAATTTGAATCTTGTCCTGTACAATTGTCTGTCCTTTTAAGACACAGATCTAGATAAATTATCAATATATATTGCTAATTGGCCGGCAGGGACTTCAAAATTAAATTACTCAATAATTGCCTCGGATTATGGTAGGAAATATTTTTTTTAATGGCATAGTAATAAGAACAAGTAATTGATGTTTCTTATATTTCAAGTATTTACGAAATAAGTATTTAAAACATTGTTGTAAATCTATTAATGTAGGAAGATCGCTGGAGTTAAATAAACTTTTAAATATTTGACCTTCCTGTTTATTAATGATTGGTTAGGATAACCGATTGTGAAAATTAGAATGCTAAAAATAGAAAAAATTAAACGTCATTTCATTTGGCATTATGTAGTATAATTGAAAAGAAAAATAATTGAAATTATTATAAGAAAATAAATTTAAATTATCATTATCATTCAATTCGGAATGATAATTTTAGAACGTGATCATGGGAGAGGGGAAGACAAGAACTTGGAATCATATGAATATTTCAAATTAAGCCAAGTTAGCTTAGTAGCTTCGATTCACAGCAACCTTCATTGATAACTTTATAAAAAAAGTACCTATATATCAAGTTTATTAACTGGTCAGATTGATGGCGGAATTGTTTTACTTACTATTTATTATTAATGGGACTGGATATTTGAGATCCTATTGATTAGAATTTGTTTTTAGCTATAGGATTACTTAATTTTATTTTTATGAAAATCTTAATTTTATATTTCTACATGTAACAGGATTTGTATTTCTTTTTATATTGTCTTTTTTAAAAAAAATCGAGTTGTTAGGTAAAAGAAATTGAATAAAACTGGTGAGCATGTAATATTCATTTTTAATGCATTTATATTTTTTAAAAGTGCAGTTTTAAAGTTCTTTTCACTAATTAAACAATATTGTTTTGTATTTTACGTGTATTTGTAAAATTTGTTTATATTTTTTCCTGTATATTGGGTAGGAATTTATAATACAACATTCTCATTAATGTTTTTGTTTCAGCTAATCAAAATTATGCATCTGCTGCAACAGCAGCTAATGCGAAAGGCAAAATTGTTGCAGTCATTGGTGCTGTTGTGGACGTCCAGTTTGACGATAAACTTCCTCCTATTTTAAATGCCTTAGAAGTTGAAGGACGAAAGCCTCGTTTAATTTTAGAGGTTGCACAACATTTAGGTAAAGTTTTTAAACCAAACAAATGATACAGTATATTAATCTAAAATATAGATTATAGGTAGATTCATTTTATCTTGTGTTATTATTTTTTTTCCTTATAGAATTAATAAAATGAACTCAATAAATTTGCGGATATCTTGTTTTTATAGCAAGGTTATTATTAAGAAACTATCTTTTAAATCTGATATCATTAAAAGTTGTTCCTACCCCTTCTTAACTTCAATAACATGTTTTTCTCTTAAAATTATTTATCTTTATACCTAATTAAAAAATATATATATATTTCGAAAAGTTTGTATAAAAAAAGAAAATATAAAAATATTTCTAGAAATGAAAATCTATTTTTAAATATTATTTTTTCCTGATTTGCCTTTCATTATCATTTTCTTTTACAGGAGAGAACACTGTACGTACCATTGCTATGGATGGTACTGAGGGCTTAGTTCGTGGAAATGTTGTTCTTGATACCAATGCACCAATCACAATTCCTGTAGGACCAGAAACATTAGGAAGAATTATTAATGTAATTGGTGAACCTATTGATGAAAGGGGACCTGTAGTAACAGATAAATTCGCTGCTATCCATCAAGAAGCTCCTGAATTCGTAGAGATGAGTGTAGAGCAAGAAATTTTAGTTACTGGAATTAAAGTTGTCGATTTACTTGCTCCTTATTCAAAAGGTGGAAAAATTGGTAAGTCAAGATATTTCTTTGTTTTATTATTTTTCAGTAGTTATCAATTTTGTTGAATTGAATTTTTTGTAAAATTCCTTTCAACTTTGTTAGTGTGTTAGATTTTCTTTATACGTTAAAAAAATATGAGAAATAGCAATTATGATAATTTTTAAATATTTTCTTTCAAAATTTTAGAGAGAATTTTATAAATCAGAATTTTTATAATTACAAAATTCTTAAAAAGTAAGTATTCTTAAAATTACTATTTGGGCATGCATGAAAATCGCATAAGAAAATCTTGGTTTTCAAAAAATTTTAATTAATGAAAAGTCCTTTTTCTAATCTATTCTGTATGTTTATTAAAAAAAAAAAAAAAAAAACCCATGTTAATTTTTCAATGCTGGCCAACTCATTTACTTGTTAATTTAGCATACTGATAGTTTTATCATGGGGGAAAAAATTAGAAAAATTAACTTTTAAAAAATGTAAGAAATTATTAAAAACTAGTAGAAGTAACACCTATAATTTTATATAGTAATCTGCTTATTTGAAACTAAAATTGATTCTAAAGAATAAAACTAAAAATTTAATTCTACTGAAATTTGAAGAATTGAATGTCTTTAATCATTTTAATAATATATCTGTATAAATAAAATAGTAATTCTGAATTTGCATAAAAATATTTTTTATTTTTTCTCTAAAACCTTAAGTAGTTCAAAAAAACTTATTTTAATAATAACTTCAACACTTTATACATCTAAGTACAGTCTACTTCAGCATTCATGATGTTTAAATAGGCATTGTAAATTTCAGTTGAATATATATTATTAGAAATATAATTTTAAATAATAAGTTGAATTATAAATTTTTTTTTAAGTTTAATATTTATATAAAGTTAAATCTATAATTTCTAATTTTAAATCTTTTTTTGTGTTGCATTCAAATTTTAATGAAATGGATTTAATATAAGGGATTAATGCTTCTTGTTTTGCTAGGTATTTTAAGAAATTGATTTTTTTTTATAAAAACATAATCATTATTAAATATAATGAAAAAATTGTATTCTTATAAATACAAATGCTTTTTCTTGTTTCCTGTAATAGATTGACTGAAAATCAATATATTTTTTAAAATTATTATGCTTTGAAATGAAAGTTTGAATCGTATTTTATATTCTATGAACTTTTCTGGTTAATGCAGTTATTACAATTTTAATTATTTATTTTTAAATTAGGTCTGTTTGGTGGTGCCGGTGTAGGCAAAACTGTATTGATTATGGAACTTATTAACAATATTGCAAAAGCCCATGGTGGTT
The DNA here is from genome assembly GCA_021605075.1 of Caerostris darwini. Taxonomy (NCBI): domain Eukaryota; kingdom Metazoa; phylum Arthropoda; class Arachnida; order Araneae; family Araneidae; genus Caerostris; species Caerostris darwini. The sequence continues at coordinate 130,863 of BPLQ01009756.1, read as the reverse complement.
ATTCAGTATTTGCTGGAGTAGGTGAACGAACCAGAGAAGGAAATGACTTGTACCATGAAATGATTGAAGGTGGTGTTATCAGTTTGAAGGACAAGACCTCAAAGGTATTTAATTATAAAAATTATAGTATGCTTTAAAAAAATATTGTCTTTTATGAACTTTGTTTTTAGTTTTTATGAAATGTGACATTTGCACATGTTATTTGAACTTCTATGATAAAGTCTTATCTTTCATAAAATATTTTGTAATTAAAATTAATTTATGTATTTTATTTTCATTCTTTTTTCATTAAACTTTTAATACTGTTCTAATTTTTTTTAAGTTTAATTGATTTATATACCTTTTAGCAAGTTTTAGTTTTTGAATTGAAAGTTAATTTTATTGAAAAGCGATTATTTAAGAAATCAATTAATTTTGGTACCTGAAATTTAAAAATATAATCATTTAAGTAGAGTAGTTTTTACTGTAATGTTATTTAAGGTTTCTACATCAGTAAATTTATATGGATATAAATTAACTCGTATCATTATTATAAAATATGACTTACAATATTAGTATATTAAAAAAAAATTGAATTTTTTTTTTTAATAGCTGTTATATGAAAATTCTTAATTATTATAGGTATCTCTTGTATACGGACAAATGAATGAACCCCCAGGTGCTCGTGCCCGTGTTGCTTTGACTGGTCTTACTGTTGCTGAATATTTCCGAGATCAAGAAGGTCAAGATGTATTGTTGTTTATTGACAATATTTTCAGATTCACTCAGGCTGGTTCAGAGGTAATTACATATTAATATATATATATATATATTACTATTTTTTTAAATCATTGGTGAAAAAGATAATCTCCTAACCTTAAATGAGACTTTGATGGTCCAGCTTTTAAAGTTTAATACAGCAACTCTTTTAAAAAGCATTTTTTTTAAAGGATAATGTAATAAAGTATAAGCAAAAAGTCTTAAATTTTACGTATTTGTTAATTGCATTGACATATGTAATTACTAAGTTTTGTGTGCTACTGTTTTTCTTAAGAAAAACTAACCATTTTTATAGGTATTTTACCCGAGATAATATATGCAGGTATATATTATTTGAAGTCGAAAACTTCTTTGCAGCTTTGTTTTATATTTCCATATATTTTTTTGTTGTATTGGAAATTAATTTGAAATATATTTAATTACATGTAATGGTTTTCTGTAGTTCCTATTGATAACATTATTTGTTCATAAAATATTGCATCTTTTCTTTAATAAATTGTATTCATTAAACTTGTAGGTATCAGCTTTGTTGGGCCGTATTCCATCTGCTGTAGGTTATCAGCCAACTTTGGCTACTGACATGGGTACTATGCAAGAGCGAATTACGACCACAAAGAAGGGATCTATCACATCTGTGCAGGTAAATATTTTTAATACAATCAGTAAACCAGTAAAGGGAGAACTCTTATTTAAAAAAAACTAATGAAATGAATATAATATCTACCCTTTAGTTCATTGGTATACTTTAGGAACACTCATGTATATAATGGTATTTTTTAAACTGTGTCGATATTTATTTGAAATAATTGTTATTCATTAAATTCTATCACTTTTGTTACATTGGCTTTTCTGATTTAATCACAGTAACATAAAATGCAAAGTTTGAGTTCTTTTTTTTTGTCTACAACTTATTATTTACAGCTATATTAAACTCGTAAAGAACAAAATTTCTTGAAGTGAAAAGGAAATAGTTTTTTATTTCTTGTATATTAATAGTGATTTGGTAAACCAGAAGAAATTAGAATAAAAAATAAAACTATTTCATGCATTTAGGATGTAGTATTTTTCTTTTTCTTTTTTTTTAGAAGTATACTTATAAAGCTTAACATTGCAACATTTTTAAAGCAATGTTTTACAGTAGAATAAAATAACAATGACTCTGCAAATCTTTTGTGACAATTGTTATATAATTTAATTTTGTTGTAAAAATTTTTTCCTTAATTGAATGCATTTTTGAATGGAGTTCTTGAAGTGGTTAATGTTTTTGATTACGTGACTATACTGAAATTTAAAAGTTATCTTTCATTGTTTAATATTTGTTTTATTTATAGTTAATGAGTATTCCAACATGTTTCTAATTTTGAGTACAGAAAGAAAATTTATAGAAGAATTTAAAGAAAATCAGATGATAGCTTTTAAGTGTAAATAAATATGGGAAATCATATGGAACTGGTAGTTGATTGAAAGAAAAATAATTAATAAAGCACTCAAGTTAGTTAACTGAGGGTAATGTATGCCAAACATCTTTTTTTTTTTTTTTTTTAATACGGAAAGGTATAACACTATATCAATTACTGCTGTTGTATGAAAATTAAATATACATAAGTGTTTTGAATGAAGCTTTATTTAATGTCTTTTTTTTTAAAATGAGATTTTTCATGTAAGACGGATTGATAGTTTTAAAAATTTTTTCTTGTTTAGGCTATCTATGTACCTGCTGATGATTTAACTGATCCTGCTCCAGCTACTACTTTTGCCCATTTAGACGCCACCACTGTATTGTCTCGAGGTATTGCTGAATTAGGTATTTATCCCGCTGTAGATCCCCTCGATTCCACATCTAGGATTATGGACCCTAATGTTGTAGGACAAGAGCATTATGATGTTGCTCGTGGTGTACAAAAAATCCTTCAGGTAAGTCTGTCAGATTTTGCAAATTTAATTATTCAGTTTACTACTTGAAAAGTTTAAAAAAAAAAAAAAAAATCTGAATCATTAGCGGTATATGTTTCATCTTTTATTAGTTGGAAAAAAATTGCATTGTAATTTTGATTCTTTTTAACGAAGCTAAAACACTTCATTCAATAATTTCATTGCTTAAAATCTTAAATAAACTTATGACCCTTTTAATAAAATCATTGAAATTTCTTTGAAAAATAAATATTTCCACTCATTAACACTGTAATCAGATATGCAAGTTAAAAACAGATTGTAACAGTTTTTTTTTATACTGGATTTGTATGGCACCTTAATTTTAGTAAATATTCCATTCTAAAAACTTAAAAAAACATCTTATTCACATCCCATACTCATTATAAGTGCAAATATTTTATACTTTAAAAAAAAAATCAAAAGCTATTCTTTAAGGGAAAGTCATAAATATTAAGAATATTTTAATGATAAAATTATGTTTTGTGAAGCAGAACTTTTTGATATATATCTAAAGAAGATTTTAAAAAAATTAAAGAGCATTGAATTGCTGCAAAAGAAGTTTTTATAAAATTAATATTCCTTTTTAAATTAATTATATAAAAGTATTGAGCAATTTTTTTTCTGTCTTATTTTAGACTGTTTTAAGTTAGCAGGCTGCTTTATTATTATTTTTTTGTTACTCCGATTTAAGATATTTGCTGGCTTTTTGAAACTAATAATTTTAAAATCTAGCTTTTTTAAAAAGTTTTAAAATGTCCTACTTGAATGATGTGTGTTTATTTCAAACTTTCAGGACTACAAATCTCTTCAAGACATCATTGCTATCTTGGGTATGGATGAGTTGTCAGAAGAAGACAAGCTTACTGTATCTCGTGCCCGAAAGATCCAAAGGTTCTTATCTCAACCCTTCCAGGTAGCTGAAGTGTTCACTGGCCAAGCTGGTAAATTTGTACCTTTAGCTGAAACAATTAAGGGCTTCAAGGCCATCTTAAATGGTAAGATTGATAATTCAAAAATTTTTTAATTGTTTAGTTGTATCTATGTGAAACATGAAAGATATGTGTACTTTTTAAAAGATGTTTTTTTTTTTATGAATGTGTCGGGGCTTTTTATATGGTTAAGTCTTTAATTAAAGCTGAATATAGAATTAATACCATTATAACGTATTAGAAAATGAAAAAAAAAATTTTTTTTATACTGTATTAAGCATGGATTTTTTCCCCCTTTATTGCAAAGCTTTTTCATTTTGATTGTATAACTTTTCACTATTTAATTTTAATTTGTAGTTAATTTAGGTGGTTCTAGCTGAAATTCAATTCCTTATATTTTTAATTCTTATATATTTTAATATAATTCAATGCTGTTTTTAATTTAGGCTATATTTTCCTATAAAGATTTCCTTTTAAATGCTATAATTTTGAGTTATCTCGATCATCCTTAGTATGGTTAATTATTGTGTCTTGAAGTTTCAGAAAATTTCTTATTGTTCAAAATATTTTATGTTGCATATTCTAAAAAAAATTTTAAGATTTCCAAAAATATTTAATTTTCCATTTGTGATGAAAAGTTCATATAACTTATGTAGGCCTAGGTAAAAAAAATCAGCGACATAATTAGTGAATCATGTATTATATAGCTTTTTTCAGTTTTTACATTTTTACCGAATGTTTTATAATCTATTTCTTTTTATATTCATATGAATTGGAACACATTAATAATTTATTCTATTTACAGGCGAGATGGATCATTTACCCGAAGTAGCTTTTTACATGGTTGGACCTATCGATGAAGTAAAACAGAAAGCCGAAAAACTTGCTGAAGAAGCATAAAATACAATTAGAGACATTAGTTATTAATTCATATTGGAAAAACAAATTGTCAGAAATTAGATGTATCATTTCAAAAAATAAATTTCAAATTCTTTAAATACATATGTCGACTGTTGTTCATCCTTTTAGAATGTAAAGGCTGGCGCTTTAAGTTTTTCAGAAAATAAAGTTTGTATAATAAGTTGCAGTGTCTTTAATTTATAAAATAACTGGCATATTTTAATACTTTTTGTTGTTTAATAGATGTTTTAATATAAATAGGAACACAAGAGATGTAGAAATATTTTCTGGATCTGTTTACTGATCTTAACATTAGAATTCAGCTTTTAAACATTGTTGAAGCAATTAAATTATTTGAGAAAGTTTTTCTACCATTTTTAAAATTCTAATTTCATAAAGATAAATGTGAGTGAACTTTGTATTTTAATTTTAATAAAAAATTTTATTTCGTGTTCTATTTCTAATGGATTTCTTGACTTGTTTCTTTTATTCATTTTTGCATATTTTTCATAATGAACAATTATCAAATTAAAATATTTTATATGGGATCCTGGTTGTAGAAAAGGTTTGCATCTATATCATTGAAACTAATATACTTGATCTGATCTTGAAAATATTAAATATTTTAATGTTGCATTATAATAAAAATACACATTTAAAATTTTTTCTTTTTATTACAAATTGTTTAATTTTTTAAGTTTTCTATATTGCAAGTTTGATTACACTTTCAAATGTGTTACAAGATAAAAACAGAGTTGACAAATACTGCTGTTTGGAATTTGTAATGAATAATTAAATTTTTTTGTTTCAAAATTAATAGAGGAATCTAAATACAGGGGTGCGAAATCTGCACCAAACTGTTCCAAAATTCATGCCTTGCTACAAAAACGGCAAATTTTGCATTTTTGGGCCAAAAATAAGATTTCCTTTATTTTGATTTAGTAACCCAGAAAAATAGCCAAATATGAATGAGCTAATTTTCTAAGATCTTTAGAGAGGGCAAGAATTAACCAATGTTTTAAGAGTTCTGTTTTTTATGATGTTTTTGCTGGCGATAGGATTTATTTATATCAACAACCTTTGTCATAGGGCAAAAAAATTTTAAATGATTCAAGGCGATATTGTGGCGCCATCTGTTTCTTTATAGGAACAAATAGAATAAATAATTTGCTTGTAAACATATACTAATAAATGTTTCTACAATAACTATTTCAAATAAATGCATTAAATATAAATTAATACTGAATTCATTAATATTTTACATTTGTAAATTATTTACCATCCAACATATATATATATTTTTTTATTTCTAAAAATTTTTGAATCTTTTCTCTACAACTAATAAGTTTTATTTGTCTCTTTTTTATTTATTATCTTGTAAAATAATATCCAAATTTTAAAATAATTTAAAAATTAGCAGTAATCTTTTATTTGAAGTATTATAGCAATTCTTTATTTCCCATTTATTACTTGAACTGAATTTCTTAAGCATATTTTTTTTCTACAGAAAATCTACAACTATGTTATATATCTAGAAATATTAAAATTCAGAAAAATAAGATTTGTTAAATAATATTTAGACATATTTATGACATTTGTCTATTATTTATCTATATTATTGTTCATTCTCCTTATGCATGAGATATTGGGGTTTTTTTTGTGCTATATTTTGTATTTTTTCTAAAATTGGATACATATAATTTTAGATTTAATTTTAAGACTAAAAAACATTGTGCTTATACAAATAAATAACTTACTGTAAACATATAAACTTTTTTCTTACTCAATCAAAACTTGTATATCATTTGATATAGTACTTTTAAATTTTAAATGAATCTTATTTGTTATTACCATTTATTTAAAATAATTTGTATTTTAATTAAATACATATTTAATGTAAAAATAACATGGCAAAACGAAATTCAGAGAAAAATTGAATATATTTTTTACATAAAATAATTTAACAATCATATTTTTATGTGAAATCCGTTAAAAATATTCATTTCTGAGAATTTCAAAATATTCGACATTACAAGAAGGATAAAGAAATATTGTTAGCAATTAAAATATACAAAAATATTAATAAATACGTCTATTACAGAAATGTGTCCATTTCAGTAATAGATATATTTATTAATATACTTTAAATAAAAAATAATTTTTAACATTCAATTCTAATTATAATTTTCTTCTTATAAATGCATCAATGAATTAGTGTCATATTGAATTTTGAACATCACACAAAATGATTGAGTTAAAATCGCACAATTTGTACTGCAATTGAATTCATTTCATATCAATCATACGATTGCTAAATAATATAAAATTAATCAGTATATGCTTTGAAATCTGAAGAACTGTTAATGTAAAAATATACTTCTACAAAACCACTGATAAAGAGATAAAACTACAACAAAATTGTAAATTGACTTGCTATTACAAAAATCATTTGGTTTTCCACTCCTGTAAATACACAAAATTAAACTTGTTTTAAAAAATAATTTACAACAAAGCAATTTAAAAATAATGTTTACAACTAATATTAAACCAAATGTCGAAATGTGTACTTAATAAAATGCTTTCTTTATTAAATTCTTAAAATATTTTTGGGCAGAAGTAAAAATTGATAAAGAGGAACTATCAATTAAAATTAAACCTATTTGCATATAATTGTTCTGTAAGCTAATTAAATATTATAACAGCATAATTTTACCAATCTTATTTTGATAGAAATTTTTGAATTTATGTTCAGGTGCATAGCAAACATCAGATTTTAGCATAGTTTTATATGGATATCTAAGTAACTCTTCACTAGCATAATTTTTAAAATGCATCTTATTTAATCTAAATTTTTATGAAATTATAATTTACTTTAAATTATTTTGTTAAAAAAGCATATATATAAAAAATAGAATTATAAATCGAATGATAGTAACTACAGCTTATTAATTAAACTTGGAATGATCTTATTCAATTTATTATTACTGTTGATTCCAGAATACTTGAAAAGTTTTATAACTTGTTAAAAGTAAATAATTTGATTTAACTTAAAAAACTCAGTCTATTTTTACTTCTTTTTTTTTTTTTTTTTTGGCTATATTTAGTATGACTACTACTACTACTACTACACCACATCACTGTGTCTAGAGCTAAGTTGTCCCTTTACAGTTTGGGAACGATGTGGGTGAGAAGTAGTCTGATTGGACTTTGTGACTCTCTATGGTCATATTCAGTGCCGGATTTAGATGAAACGAGGCCCTAGGCTATTCCACTAATGAGGCCCTTTCACCTCCCATTTTTAAGTTTGTAAATTACTTATTATATTTATTTATTATTCATATGTGTAGAATTTCTCCTTATTTTTGATTCAGTGTTTTAGTGTTTACTATTTTTAGAATAGTGTAATTCTAATTTTGCTAATAATTTGAATGTAGGCCCTCTTGATCTTAAAGCCTAGTCAGCCTATAGGAAAATCCGGCCCTGGTCATATTAAACTGGGACGTATGTCTTAAAATGGATTCCAAACCACTGCAAACATCCATGGCGCAACCGGGATTCGAATCCGAAACCTGTGGTACAGAGCGCTGGCAATCAGGCCTCGATATTTAGTATGACAAATATCTCCAAATTTGACAAATATAAATTGATTTATAAATTAGGCTTGTATTTCCTTTTCCAACCAAAGGAAATATAAGTCTAATTTATACATCAATTGTATTTAAAAAAAAAAAGATAGATTGATGAAGTGGAAAAGGATGTGAAGATCCTAAGGATCGCAAATTGGAAAACCAAAGCCTGAGAAAAACGACTTTGGAGTCGTATTGTTAGGGTTTGGTTTGTCGCTCTACGGTCATCTTGTGCCCACTTTAGGCTAAACAGACCGGGACCTACAGTTTAACGTGGATTCCGAACCGCTATCAAACATCCATGCCACCTCCAGGATTCGAATCTGAAGCCTGGGATACCAAAGACCAGATCGCTAGCCACTTGGCCAACAGCCCGCGTATTGTTAGGGAGGCCATGGTCCAATATGGACTGTAGTGACGGGGAGTGAGTTAGTTACAGAAAAGTTGATTTTAATATCTTCCGCTGTTACACCGGTAAGCCTCAAAGAACGAGCGGAACTCAGGTAGACGATATTTTATTTGTTGTGTGATAAAAATCATAATAATCATGAATGTTTTATGCCTAGAAATTTGAATCTTTAAGATAAGAAAAAAGATTTTAATTGAAAAGGGTGCCTGTGTTTGTTGTTTATGAATAGGCCATTTTTTTTATTTATTTTTTTTCTTCTAGAAATTGCAGAAAACATAACGTAAATGTATTCAATGTTACAAATATCATTACATTCTTATGGGCTTTGAGAGGGAGTTAATTATTAAGGAAATCCAAACTGAAATTATCGAATCACTGCAATATTAGAAAATGTTTTATTAATGACATTAGCTCTAAGAATACGAAATCGAAACTATAATAACAGTTAGGGCTATTGTAGATACAAGATCTTCTCAACACCCCTATTTGAGGAATAGAATAGTTCTTTTTCAATGGCTCAACAACCCCATGGTGAGCCAAGACCGTCTGCCTACTGGCAGATGGGGAATAATTCTTCTTCATTTGCGCAACAGCCCCATGGTGGCCAAGGCCGTATGCCTATTGGCAGATATAGAACTCTTTTTCTTCTTCATTGGCGCAACAGCCCCATAATGGATCAAGTCCTTCTGCCAACTGGCAAGATATATGTAGAATAATTTCTCTTCTTCATCATTGACGCAACAGCCCCATGGTGGGAGGGGCCTGATGGCCGAGTGGCCATAGGTATCGGGTTCGAATTCCGGCGGTGCTATGCATGTTTGTAGTGGTTCGGAATCCACTCTTCTGCTTCTTCTTGATTGGCATAACGGCCCCATGATGGACCAAGACCGTTTGCATACTGGCAGATTTCAAGACTGGAGATTTTTCTTTTTAATGGGTAACGGCCCCATGATGGACAAGACCGTTTGCCCAGATTTCGCTCTAGGATTATCAACCCTACGTCATATTAGACCGGGCGATACGTTTAAAATGGATTCCAAATCACTATAAACCGCAGTGGCACCGGATGTAGAATAATTAAATACATTAAATTAAAACGTAAATGTAAACAAAAATTCATTCTTAGTATTTCGGGGGGTTAATGAATCCAAACACTGTTTACATAACATATATATGAAGTAAAAAATTTGTAATTTAAAGAAAACTTTTTTCATTGATATCGCAGTGTTATCAGAAAATAAAATTTGTGGATTCATTCCGATAATTGGAATATCGCTTATTTTAATGAATAAGCGATATTCCAATTATCGGGATGATCCAATTATTATCCGATTCCTGTACCGCTTATTCATTAAAATAAGTGACACAGCTACAATAAACGAATTAAAAGAAACAAATTTAACAATATCCGATTGAAATCTTTTAACATTTGGAAAATGATTTGCTCTTAGGAGCTTATGTTGCAGCCTTTATCTTAACCGGAGTATCAAAGAAATTCATTTTGCGTAGTGATTGTAATCGAAATCAAATTTGGTTATTATTTAATTGGAAAAGAAAATGTGACTAATGAATTGTGAACAGTCTGTGTTACATGAGAATAATTTTATTATTCTTAAATTCTGCTTCTATCTGCGCATTCTGTAAATTTCAGTATTGGTAAATTGTAGGATTTTGATGCCATTGGTAACTAGGATGCATGTGAAAATGATAAAAAGAAATTAATTTTTCCAGTGTAATTGATCAATTCTAAAAAGGTTTAACTGTTCTTCCTGATGTGAGGAAGGAGTTATCTTTACCATTTAAGAATAAAAGTCATCACATAGCATGCAGCCATCCCATAAAAGGCTGGAGCTTATTGTATTGTTTTGATACAACTTATATTTGATCCACTCAGAACCCACATTGAATTGTGAAAAAAAATGTGTAGAAAAATGTCTGCAATGACTGTCGATTCTATGTGAAAAAAAATGTGTAGAAAAATGTCAAATATATACAGTGGGCCACAAAATTGTGTATACACCTTAGAAACTTAGAGACTTTTTGCAATTACAAATTAAATATTGCTTTAAGATGATTGAATTTTTTACCTTATATACTTTAGTCTATGCTTTAACGTACTATACGTATAAAATTGTTACGTTTATTTATTTTTAATGAAAAAAAAATAAAAGATCTGAGACGACAGGAAAAACAACACCACAAAAATAAGTATACACCTTTATTAATTTCTTTTTAACGTACAAATTAATATTTTGTTGCATAACCTTTTGCTTGAATTACAGCTTGTAATCTTCTGGACATAGATTCTACTAGTGTTTTAGTGGTTTCAACAGAAATTTTAGCCCATTCTTCTCTCAGAAACTTCTTGAGAACTTCCTTGCTTGTGATTTCGTGCTCATGTACAGCTTTCTCTAATTGCGACCACAAATTTTCGATGACGTTTAGGTCTGGAGACTGGACTAGAGTGTGTAATTGCTTCTTGTAATGGTACAGCAAGTATAACTGCACAATCTTCGCTGTATGCTTGGGGTCGTTGTCCTGCTGGAATATGAAGCTTGACCCAAGCCCCAACTTACTGGCACTTTTTTTCAAGTTATCATTTAAAACCCCCAAATATACATGTTTGTCCATAATACCATCATTAAAAGGAAGCTCTCCAACTCCTCCAGCAGACATACAACCCCAAATGAGGACAGATCCACCTCCGAACTTGACTGTCTTAATGGTGTTTTTAGGTGCCAGTGCTTTCCCAGCTTCTCTCCATATTTTAAATCGTCCATCGCTTGTGTTATTATAGGATGGTAAAGCAGAAGTTAAAGTATCTAGGATAAAAAAAGTTATCTATTTAAATCAATATTTAATTTGTAATTGGAAGAAGTCTAAAAGTTTTAGAGGTGTATACTCAATTTTGTGGCTCACTGTATATAAATATAATAATAATAGATTTGACAAACACAAAAACATTTGCTTAATTAAATACCTGAAATTTTAAGCTCTATTGGTCTTATTATTAATTAATCTCGTATACATAAACTAGATTAACAATTAATGCTGTTATTCTTATTATAATTGCCTTTTAATTCTTATTACCTTTTTGTAATCGTAAGAAATTTAATTGCAATCAATAGATTTTAAAGTAAGCTCAATAGATTTTTTTTTTGTCAATAATATGAAGCATTTCCAATTTTTATAAATTCTACGAAAGAATAAAAAAAATGTAAGAAGTAGAAGGAATTTTACAATTTTTTTTAGTAGTATTTCTTTTATATATTAATACGAAGTAAATAGTATATAATTATTATTCTCATTATACGAAAGCGGTAAGATTTTTTTTTATTTTGGAAAATGAATTAATAAATATTAAAATGAAAAAATAAATGAATTTTGAAAATAAGCTATTGTTTATTTAAAGCTTCCAGACATTTTCAGAACAATAAAATACATTCTAAATCATAAGTAAAATCAGAAGAATAAAAAATTAGAAGAAAAAGTAAATTTTCCTAAACAAATAAACAAAAAAAAAAAAAAAAAAATCGTAATGAATGAAAATCGTGAACATTTAATTTAGTATTAGAATATAAGCTCCAATTATCTTAGAGAATAGAATAAATAAATAAATAAAAATAGAACACAATTTATTTTAATAATAAATGCAAATGCTTTTTAGATAGTAAAGGTTAATGCATTTTTCTTATTGTGTTTCACTTGGGACAATAATTTCCTTATATCATGCTAGCTTATTTTCGCCCTGTAGAATTATGTCGACCATTTGTGATGCCCAAAAATAACTGACCCTGGTTAATGATTCCGAAGGCAAAATCGTCTGGAAGTACTGGAGGCAAAATCGTCTGATTTTGGAATCCAGTTGCAAGGTCGTTGACATCATTCGGTTAAAAAAATGTTCTTCGAAGAAGTTTGCTTTCGAATAACAGCAGTGAAATTAAAAATATAAATGCCCTATATTCTTTCGGTTTATCAATCATGGCGTCTATATAAAAAGCGAAAAGCGAAAAAATATATATAAAAAGCGTCTCTGGAAGCGAAAGAAAAAGATATACGCATTATTTATTAATAAACGCGAAATAGTTCTGAGAATTTAAGAATTAAAAAAGGATTTCTTCTCTATTTATGATCTTTATGATCTTGATACTATTTAATCAAAGTAATTCTTTCTTTTTAGATAATTTTATTTATATTTATTAAAATTCCCTTATTTATATATTATATTCTTATAATTTTATCTATTAAGATGTCATATTATAATTTCTAACCTTTTATAATATTTATATTAATATTATTTTAAAATATTTTTTTAATATTTTATAACCTTTTATATTAATTTTATTACCCCTTATTTACGTACCTTTATTTATTTATTAATGTTTTTGTTTATTTCTAATTTCCGTTCAAAAAGTTTCTATTAATAAAAAAATAATAAGAATATTTTGAGATTTTTTTATTATGTGTTTAATAAAAATATCACGTTTTTTAATAAAATAAAATAAAAATCTAAAATATCATGTCAATATTATATCAATAAACATATCATGTCATCATATCATGGTATTTTTATTAGACACATAAAAAAAATCTCATGAATATAGAAAAATTTATTTTTACAAGTAGTTATTTTTATGATTTTTTTTAAACACGAAATTAATAATAAAAATGCCGTATATTCTTCCGTTTTATAATAACGTCTAAGTTAACGCTGTATATTAATTAATTGGAAATTATGAAAAAAAGATGTAAGCTCTATTTATTAAAAAAGCACCGAATAGTTCTGAGAATTTAAGAATAAAAAAGGATTTTTTCTTGATGCTATTAATCAAAGTAACTCTTTCTTTTTAGATAATTTTGTATTTATTTAAAAAGCTAGTCATTAATTTTTAATTTTTTATAACTTTATCTATTAAGATGTTATAATATGTAATTTCTAACCTTTTATAATATTTATATTTATATAACACTTTTTAATTTTATTACCCCTTATTTTCAAACTTTTTTTTTGTTTTGTTTTTGTTTATTTCTAATGTCCTATCAAAAAGTTTCAATTGATTAAAAAATAATAAGAATTATTTTGAGATTTTTTTTTATTATGGGCCTAATAAAAATATTATGAATATAAAAAAAAAATTATTTTTATATGTATTTTTTTTTATAATTTTTTTTAACACGAGCGAAATTGAAAATATAAATGCCCTATATTCTTTCGTTTTATCAATTAAGTCGTCTATCGTAAGCTAATGACGTATTTCAATGAATTGGAAATTATAAAAGAAAAAATGTAAGCGCTATTTATTAATAAACACATGAAATATTTCTGAGAATTTAAGAATAAAAATGGATTTCGTCTTAATTCTATTAATCAAAGTAATTCTTTCTTTTTAGACAATTTTATTTATATTTATTTAAAAAGCTTATCCATTAACTTTTAATTTTTATAACTTTATCTATTAAGATGTTATATTATAATTTCTAACCTTTTATAATGTTTATATTTATATAACACTTTTTAATTTTATCACCCTTTATTTTCTAACCTTTTATTTATTTTTTTGTTTATTTCTAATTTCCTACCAAAAAGTTTCAATTAATACAAAAATGATAAGTATTATTTAGACATTTTTTATTATGTGCCTAATAAAAATATTATGAATATAGAAAAAATTAATTTTTACATGTAGTTATTTTTATAATTTTTTTTAACACGAGCAAAACTTAAATATAAATGGTCTATATTCTTTTGTTTTATCAATTAAGGCATCTATCTTAAGTTAATGCTGCATAATATTTAGTTGGAAATTATGAATAAAAAAAACATGTCAGCGCTATTTATTAATAAACACATGAAATATTTCTGAGAATTTAAGAATTAAAAAAGGATTTCGTCTTGATACTATTAATCAAAGTAATTCTTTCTTTTTAGACAATTTTATTTATATTTATTTAAAATGCTTATCCATTAACTTTTAATTTTTATAGTTTTATCTATTAAGATGTTATATTATAATTTCTAATCTTTTCTAATATTTATATTTATATAACACTTTTTAATTTTATTACCTTTTATTTTCTAATCTGTTATTATTATTTTTTTTTCTCGTTTATTTCTAATTTCTTATCAAAAAGTTTCAATTAATACAAAAATAATAACAATTATCTTAAGATTTTTTTATTATGGGCCAAATAAAAAAATATCATGAATATAGAAAAAATTAATTTTTACATGTAGTTATTTTAAAATTTTTTTTTAACACCAGCAAAAAAAATATAAATGGTCTATATTTTTTGTTTTATCAATTAAGGCATCTATCTTAAGTTAATGTGCATTTTTAAAAGAAAAAAAAAAAACATGTAAGCGCTATTTATTAATAAACACATGAAATATTTCTGAGAATTTAAGAATTAAAAAAGGATTTCGTCTTGATACTATTAATCAAAGTAATTCTTTCTTTTTAGACAATTTTATTTATATTTATTTAAAATGCTTATCCATTAACTTTTAATTTTTATAGTTTTATCTATTAAGATGTTATATTATAATTTCTAATCTTTTCTAATATTTATATTTATATAACACTTTTTAATTTTATTACCTTTTATTTTCTAATCTGTTATTATTATTTTTTTTTCTCGTTTATTTCTAATTTCTTATCAAAAAGTTTCAATTAATACAAAAATAATAACAATTATTTTAAGATTTTTTTATTATGGGCCAAATAAAAATATCATGAATATGAAAAAAATTAATTTTTACATGCAGTTAAAATTTAAAACTGGGGTTAAATTTTTTAACACCAGCGAATTTAAAAATATAAATGGTCTATATTTTTTCATTTTATTAATCAAGGTGTCTATCGTAAGTTAATGTCGTATTTTAAAAGAAAAAGATGTAAGTGGTATTTATAAATAAACACGAAATATTTCTGAGAATTTAAGAATAAAAACGAATTTCTTCTTGATACTATTAATCAAAGTAATTCTTTCTTTTTAGATAATTTTATTTATATTTATTTAAGAAGTTAGTCATTAACTTTTAATT
This sequence comes from Caerostris darwini, assembly GCA_021605075.1. Lineage (NCBI taxonomy): Eukaryota > Metazoa > Arthropoda > Arachnida > Araneae > Araneidae > Caerostris > Caerostris darwini. The sequence goes on along the minus strand of BPLQ01009756.1, from coordinate 115,263 downwards.
TTTGATAATTTTATTTTTTTTAAGATGTTATATTATAATTCTAACCTTTTATAATATTTATATTTACATAACACTTTTTAATTTTATTACTCCTTATTTTCTGACCTTTTATTTATTTTTGTTTATTTCTGATGTCCTATCAAAAAGTTTCAATTGATTAAAAAATAATAAGAATTATTTTGAGATTTTTTTTTATTATGGGCCTAATAAAAATATTATGAATATAAAAAAAGAATTATTTTTATATGTAGTTTTTTTTATAATTTTTTTTAACACGAGCGAAAATATAAATGCCCTATATTCTTTCTTAATTTAACTTTTTTTTTATCAATTAAGTCGTCTATCGTAAGTTAATGTCGCATTTCAATGAATTGGAATTTATAAAAAGAAAAAAATGTAAGCGCTATTTAATAATAAACACATGAAATATTTCTGAGAAATTTTTATTCTGAGAAATATTTCTGATTAAAAAAGGATTTCGTTTTGATACTATTAATCAAAGTAATTCTTTCTTTTTAGATAATTTTATATTTATTTAAAAAGCTAGTCATTAATTTTTAATTCTTTATAATTTTATCTCTTAAGATGTTATAATATGTAATTTCTAACCTTTTATAATATTTATATTAATATAACACTTTTTAGTTTTATTACACCTTATTTTCCTAAACTTTTATTATTATTTTTAGTTTATTTCTATCAAAAATCTCAATCAAAAAGTTTCAATTAATACAAAAATAAGAAGAATTAATTTGAGATTTTTTTATTATGTGCCTAATAAAAATATTATGAATACATAAATATTTTTACATGTAGTTATTTTTATAATTTTTTTAACTCGGGCGAAATTAAAAATATAAATGCCCTATATTCTTTCGTTTTATCAATCAGGGCGTCTATCGTCGTATTTTAATGAATTAAAAACGAAAGGTAAAGATGCACGCATTATTTATTAATAAACGCGAAATAGTTCTGAGAATTTAAGAATTAAATAAAAAAGGATTTCGTCTTGATACTATTAATCAAAATAATTCTTTCGTTTTAGATAATTTTATTTATATTTATTTAAGAAGCTAGTCATTAACTTTTAATTGCTTATAATTTTATCTATTAAAATATTATGTTATAATTTCTAACCTTTTATAATATTTATATTAATATAACACTTTTTAGTTTTATTACCCCTTATTTTCATAACCTTTTATTTTATTTATTTATTTATTTATTTGTTTCTTTCTAATTTTCAATCAAAAAGTTTCAATTAATACAAAAATAAGAAGAATTATTTGGAGATTTTGTTTATTATGTGCCTAAAAAAATGCTATGAATATAGAAAAAATTAATTTTTTTCTGTAATTAATTTTATAATTTTTTTTAACACGCGAAATTAAAATTATGAATGGTCTATATTCGTTCGTTTTATTAATAAAGGTGTGCGTCTATCGTAAGTTAACGTCGTATTTTAATGAATTGGAAATTATAAAACGAAAAAGTTGTTAGTGCTATTTATAACACATGATATATTTCTGAGAATTTAAGAACAAAAAGAATTTCTTTTTGATACTATTAATCAAAGTAATTTTTTTTTCTTTTTAGATAACTTTATTTATAATTATTTAAGGAGCCTTTAACTTTTAATTCTTTATAATTTTATCTATTAAGATGTTATGTTATAATCTCTAACCCTTTATAATTTTATGTAATATTTAATATTTCTTTGAAATAATTCTTTAATTTATGTATTCTTTATTTATAATTTATTTATTCCATATTTCTTAAAATTATTAATTTTTTATAATTTTACTTATCAAGTTGCTATATCATAATTTCTAACCCTTTGTAATTTTACGAAACATTTAATATTTTTTTAAAACAATTCTTATTAGATTGTATTCATTTAGAGAAGATGATTTTTGAATTATTGTATTGAAAGTAGTTTTAATCTTATTTATTTCTAATTTCTTATCGAAAAGTTTCAATTAATAAAAAAATAATTATAATTATTTTGAGATTTTTTTTATCATGTACCTGATTAAAATATTATGAATATAGAAAACATTTATTTTGACATGTAATTATTTTTATAATTTTTTTTAAAGAATATTAAGAATTGGAAATGAAAAAAAATTGATAATTACTGGAATCGATAATTACTTACATATATGATATTGGTTTTATAACACGAAAAACATTTTTTGAATGCTGGACATTTAATTTACATATCTGCAGCTGATAGCGCAAATACGTAAGAGATTATATGCTTCTTAAGAAGTATTCGGAGATTTTGACACATAAGGAGATATTTTTGTTACAAAATTAAAAAAAAACAATATAATATTGCATACCCATAACATTTGTTAAGACATAGTTAAAATTAATAGTATGACGTACAACACTTGTTGACATTAATCACTCAAATAAGCTATTCATTCTACAATTGAGATACTGTGTTGTTGTTGGTTCGAGAGGGCCCTACGTTGGGCGCCAGATTGTAGTGTTGTGGGTTGGAGCAACTCGATTGTAAATGGGTGTGGTTGGGTTGAAATATTTGAGACAAATATTGGAGAACTCACTGCCTTATTGACACTCGCACAAACACCACACGGATACAATTAGAGACATACAATATTTAACACATTTAAAGACAGATAATTATGGATTCGTGGAAGGACTCCAGTTTTAAGCCGAAAGTCCGATACTCAGGTACGCGCACAACTAAACATATCTCAGCAGGAGCGCGGGTTACGCTGTACTTTCGGGTGAGAGTCTCGAGGCAGATTGACCATCTCTCCCGAACGTCACAAGGGATGTTCTTGCAGTGTGTAGAAGGAAACACGGTTGCAATAAGAGGAAATGCAAATTTCAAATGATGTCATAAAATGAATGAGATGAATGATGATGTAACTAGATCTAAAACTTGCTGAAGTGAAAGAGCTATGAAAGTTGTCGTGTGTTAAGGTCTTAACCGAGGAAGAAAATACAATCTTTACGGAGGTTTTTTTATTTGTATTACGCTGGTCTAAAAGCAAGAAAATATTACGTCTGTCTATGAATTACAGTCATAGAAAAGAGGTTATGTTGAATTGAAAAAATAAAATACTATAATTTTAAGAAGTTATTTATCATTTTTTTAAAATTGTAATGTTATTATTATTATTTTTTTTTTTTTTTTGTAGAATTTATTACTTTTATCGGTATATAAAAATTATCACAATGCATCAATACAATTGAAAAACATTTTTGTATTTTATAATTTAAAATAAAATTGATATACTGCCTCTGTCCCAAAATTATAGTTTTTTTTCCTTTCTAATGCAGCTGGCAAATAGACCGTGATCTTCGCTATAAGGGTTGCACCGATGTTACTCACTTTGCACTACCCAGGGGGCGCGTGTAATTTGATGGTAAGCCACGGATGCAGATTAACAATGTCCCCGCAGCGCTCTACGATCCTATTAGGACCGGGACCTACGGTTTAAAGTGGATTCCGAACCACTACAAACACCTATGGGCAAAGCCGGGATTTGAACCCGATACCTGTGGTACCGAACGCCAGCCATTCGGCCATCCCTCATAATTATAGTAGTAAGAGAATATTTAAACGGGGATTATTGGCGAACGCAGTTGTAAGTTATGTTGTATCGCAAAATGTCGAATCAAAGTCAATGTTTCTATGACATCTGTCATTTGTTTTGACACATGTTCCAATTTTTTAGGTTAACGTAATTAATACGAACTATAGCTATTATTCTAATTTCGCCCGCTAATCGAAATCATTTGTTTTATTTCAGTTGAATATCAACCCACTGTAAAAGTAAGATGAAAAAAGAGAGTTTTCAAGGAAAGATCGAGTTGAGATTGTCCAGTTCTTGATGCATCAAAAGAAAAACGGAAGTTGCAGAAAGATGCAATTGCGTTAGCTGCAAAGCAATTTAAATGCAACAGAATGACCCTACAGTATCAAGAAATTGGTACGTTCTTTCGAAAATAATTAAGGTAAATCTTATGCTATTGTTTATTTTTTCAAAAAAAAACAAAACTGCGGTCGTAAGTGCAAAGATTATGGAGAAAAATTTGAAAAACTTAAGACAGATTCTGTTACTAATCCTCCTGGTGCAAGAAAACCTACACCACGTCCAATAGATCCCGTCGCAGGCGACTGGCTAAGGGTAATATGCAGCTTCACTTTAGCGAGGAATTATAAGGGCTGAAGACTGACTAAACCACGCTAACAACGCTTTACGATCATATTAGACCGAGAACCAAGGTTTAAAGTGGATTCAACAAACATCCATGGCTCCGTGGGACCTCGAACCAGAAACCTGTAGCACCGAGTGCCAGAGCCACGGCCATTCAGGCCCAGACATATTCTTCTTAGCAAAAAAGATACCAGGCAGCTCATACAATTGAAGTTCCCAAATATACATTATTCCAAATTTTGAAAAGAAAAAAAAAAAAAAAAAGAATAGTATTTACTTTTATATTAAAAAGGGTTAAAAATCTTCTTGCCCAACAGCCCCTAAATAATGCAGGACTCAAGCCTGTGGCCGGTTGTTGGACTGCATAGGGAACAGACGTGTTCGTCATTAGCTCCCGACGTAGTTGATTCTTTCGCTGTTCTGCGAAGTTTTGCCTCAAGCTGAGGAAGAGATTTTTATTGCCTGACTTCTATTTTATTTTTCCTTAATTTATTTTTAATTTTTAAATTAAAATTTACGCAAGATGAGCCAATCTTCATCTGGCCCGCCGGCTCCTGATCTAGCATCCCCGGAAAGCCCGCCCCTCCACGAGCAGGGCATTATCCCCGCTGATGATCCTCCCTCAATGATGGACGTCACTTTGACTGTTACCAGAGAACAGCTCAATGATAATAACTTTTTTATCAAGCCACCCAGCTCCACATAAAGTATTGGAGCCATCCATCGAGCATTTGTTGTTCTTCGAAGAGCTCCTGAAGGAAGCAGCTTCCCTTATGCTTCAGATACAGAAGCACCAAAGCGCCGCCAATAATATCCGCGGCCCTGCCTGGGCACAAGCCTCAAAGAAAGTAGAGGAGTACTCCACCAGGATCAGAGCGATCTGCACATACACGGGAATTCCTGCCTCCCACATACCCACCAAAAAGGAAATCCTCGAAATGAGGAAGCAAAAAGACATTGCGGACCTAGCAGCTGCTGAAGCTGCGAAAAATATCCCGGCTCCGGTCATCATGCCTGCTACTCCTACCACCCAGACTGCCGCACCTACCACCGTGCCTGCAGCATCTGTCACTGGGCCTGCCGCACCTGTGCAGCCCACCTCAACTACTGCCCTAAAGAGGAAATCACCAACCTCGGATGAAGATGAGGGTTTTGTAACCGTGAAATCTCGGAAGGACAAAAGGGTAAATATGGCTGCGTTTACCCCTACTACTAACACTCCTAACACTTCGATGGCTGCTGACAAAAGCGTGAGCACTCCACAAGTTAAAAAATCGGTAAGGATCCCACCATTCTTTGTGTCCGCCAAGGGCAAATGGTGGTTCACCCTTAACCAACTTCGCGTGTCGGTGCCTAGTATTCAGGCTAAATTATCTGGTCAATTTTTAAAGATCACAGTTGAAAATGAGTCTGAATACAGGACCCTTGCCCAGATTCTTGAAAGCGATGGGACGCCTTTCAAGTCTCTTATGTTACAAAAGGACCGACCAATTAAAGTCGTGCTCCGAGGTCTCCCTGGTCACACTCCCATTGAAGACATAGAGGCCGAACTCCGAGCTCTCGAATTCCCCCTTATTAAGATTGCTCGGATGTCAAAATTCCGTACCAGGGAACCTATGCCCCTTATCTACCTGCAATTATCTCCATCCTCGAAAACTGAGGAGATATATAGCCTCACCACTCTCCTCGGTCTGAGAGTCAGTGTGGAAAGTTATAGAGGGCAACCGGGCCCATCTGTTTGCTGGAATTGCCAGGGCTACTTCCACTCGTCGGAAGTATGCCGGCTTCCAACACGTTGTGTTAAGTGTGCTGGCCCCCATAGGGCACAAGAATGCCAACTTCCTCTCGACCAGCCACTTAAGTGTGCTAACTGTGGAGGTGCTCATGCTGCGAACTGGCGCGGATGCCCCCGTATGCCCAAGACCGGACAAAAATCCGGTGCTAAAAAGCAAACTTCTAGTAAATCTAGAAATCCCCCCACCTCTTCCAAACCTAAACAACAGGTTACTACCAGGACGCAGCCATCGACCTTTACCAGTCGAACTGTCCAACCTGCAATGGCCTTTTCCCAAATTCTCCGCCAGGGGAACGAAGAAAAGTCAGCAGGCTCCGCCCCCCAGCCAATCATAGCTAGAGAGCCGCTGTCCGCTGCTAACACGAATAGCTCCGCACCCGCTCAGCCCTCCTCGGAGTGTTCGCTGACGGAGATCTTTCAGTGTTTGATGGACCTCGTAAGAGATAATCCATCGCACAGTCAGATTATATTGCGAGCATTTGGGCTAGCAAAAGATAAAATGAGGAATTCACTCAACCGATTCGACATGACGTATCACCTCTTTGAGGCGTATACCGACGTCCTTTCTGAAAGTCAGTTCCTCACGGCTTAACTCACTTCGGGTCTGGGTCTCTTTCAATTGGTTTCTGGAACGCTAATTCGTTACGTTCCAAAATTCACGAGGTTAGAGAGTTCCTAGCAGAGCAGAATCTTGATGTGTTTTTGGTTCAGGAGACAAAATTGCCTCCTGGTTATAACCCTTTGATCGCCAACTACAGGTTCTATCGTACTGATAGACCCAACCAACATCCTACCCGAGTAAGTGGCGGAACAGGAATTTTTATCAAAAATAGTATTCATCATCATAGCCTTCCACCTCCAAATCTAGATGCTACTGACGCAACCGTTATTGAAATTAAATTGCTCAACTATCCGCCTATCAAAATTGCTTCTACTTATGTTAAACCTAGCCATCCAGGTGGTTTCCCGGTGGAGGATTTTAACAAGCTACTAAAAATGGGAAATAATGTGATTCTCGCTGGTGATTTTAACGCTCTTCACTCCTCTTGGAACTTTGGACATTCTAATCGATATGGTTTTACCCTAAATCGTTTTCTCCAAAGTCAAAGAGGCGTGAAAGTTGTTCCCCCCCTTAAAGTTACTAGAATTGACATTAGAAATAATAATCATCGAGGTAATGTACTCGATCTTGCTTTCTTTAAATATATCCCCTTTAATTATGATATTGAGGTGCTTACAGATTTAGATTCTGATCACCTCCCCGTTTTACTCACCCTGGATACCAGCCCTGAATCACTGAAAGTTCCCAACCAGTTAAATACTAATTGGGAGAACTTCAGGCATGTGATGCAAAATAAAAAGTTACCAAGTTTCAAATTACTCAATGAAAACGACGCCGATCAAAGGATCGAAGAACTCAGCAATATCTATGTCACATGTCTGCAGGAAAGTTCTTCCCCCAAATTCAAACCTCCACCGAAAAGATTTCCACAACATATCAGAGACAACATCAAACTTAGAAATTATTACCGCCGTAGGTGGCAAAGGACGAGAGATCCTGAGTTCCTACGGCATTACTACAGAACTTTAATAGATATCAGAGAAGCCATCACTGTCTTTACACAGCAACGCTGGCAAGACGACATAGAGGCCCTAACGCCTGAGTCAACATCACTTTGGAAAAAATGTTCCCTCCTACGCAAACAATACCACAACATTCCGCCCTTGCAGGGCGCCAACGGCCGAGCAGCTTATTCCCCAGAAGATAAAGCGGAACTACTCGCAGACAGCCTCAAATCTCAATTTGAACTCAATCACGATGTTAAAGATAAAAATTTCTTCGAACACGCCAATACTACAGTCACAGACTTCTTTCAAAAACCACATGTCAACAACTTAGATTTAATTACTCCTAAAGAAGTCTGTGAAACTATCAGACACTTCAAGAATAATAAATCCCCTAGTCTGGATCTTATTAGCAATCGCATGTTAAAGTCCACTCCTATTAAATTCATTCTGTATATTACCATTCTTTTTAACTTTCTACTTAGGATCTGTCATTTCCAAGCTTGCTGGAAGACCGCCGTAGTATGCCCCATTCCTAAGCCAAGTGCTAACTTGGCTTACCCTCAAAATTACCGTCCTATCTCACTACTTAGTAGCTTGAGCAAAATATTCGAATCTGCGTTACTTAAACGCCTGAATCAGCATTGCGATCTTCATGACTTAATCATACCTGAACAATTTGGTTTCAGGAAGCAATTAGGAACCTGTCACCAATTACTTAGGTTGACAGAGCTGATTCATGACGGCTTTAACGAACGCAAATCTACGGGAATATTATTTTTGGACGTAGCCAAGGCCTTTGATAAAATTTGGCATAATGGCTTATTATTCAAGCTCATGCGACTTGATTTTTCACCCCAAATTATTAAGATTCTTCGCTCCTACCTGCAGTCCCGAGCTTTCTTAGTCAAAGTGGGTGGAGTTACTTCCTCAACCAGACCAATAGAAGGGGAGTTCCGCAAGGGTCGCTATTGGCGCCCGCGCTCTTCAACATTTACATAAATGATATTCCGAGAGACTGCCAGACCTCTCTTTTCTGCTACGCTGATGATACGGCGATAGCCACACAGAACAAATCACCTCAGCTTGCTGTTAAAGACTTGCAATATTCAGTTTATAATTTAGAAAAATGGTTAACCACCTGGAAAATTAAAGTAAACGCCACTAAATCAGCCTGTATGCTATTTACTCGGAAGATCGCGTTTTCTCCATTAGGGAGTATCACTCTTTTTGGCCAGCCCGTCCCCTGGGTAACTGAATATAGATACCTGGGGTTGTTTCTAGACCCAAAATTGTCTTTCAATACCCATATTAAGAACACAGTTGCTAAAGCAACTGGTGCGAGTATTAAACTCCACTGCCTAATTTCTCGAAAGAGTAGGCTTGCGATCAAACACAAGCTTCTGCTCTACAAATCTATCATTAGGCCTATCCTGGTCTATGGTAGTCCCATCTGGGCCTCTACCTCGCTCACAAACATCAAGAGACTCCAGGTATTTCAAAATAAACACCTGGCTATGATTGCTGACGCACCATGGTTCGTTCGTCGTAAGATCCTCCATCGAGATCTAGACGTCGAGCCTATTCCTGATTACATTATCAAAATTTCAAAGAATTTTCTTGAAAAATGTCCTCAGATTAGCAATGAGTTAATCCGTAGTCTGCCAACCTATCACCCAGGTGTGAAATCTTCCCAAAAAAGACCAAGGGCAGTCTACGACGTCTCCTATGAGTGCTTTCCTAAACTTAAGAAGCACCATGGCTGTTATTCTGAACAAGCGCAAGCGAGTTCAGGTAATGGGGTGAGCCTTGCTCATTGAGAATTTATCTCAATGCGTATCTGACGATTTAATTTGGCTTAAAATTTTGTTCCCTTAACTTTTAAAAGAACTGGCGCAGGGGTAAAGATTCGGATCTTTGACCGCGAGGTTGAGGGTTCAGATCAGAATCCTGTTCCTTTTCTATCCCTTTTACTGCTACGTTGTGCTTTAATTCTTTTCTTATGACTTTCCGACTGGTAATTAAGTTAGGTTTTTATTTTATTTTTCGTTCGCTTTTTTACCCCTTTTTTTAAGGAAACAAAAGGATTAGAAATAAAAATTATAAAAATAAAAATAAAAATTATAAAATCGAAAATCAAATAAAAAGTATAAAATTTGAAAACCAAATAAAAATTATAAAAAGAAAATTAAAAAGAATCACGGTTCTGTGATCGGCCTTTTTTTTTTTTTTTTTTGGGGGATTTTTTGTATTTTGCACCATGTTTAACCTTTTACCTTTCAGATGCTCCTATTGGCTCTCACCGTTCAGCATGATTTCCAATCAGTGATTAGTAAACAAAGGGTTGGAGGGTTTGTTTACGTTTTTGCAACAGTAAAGGCATCGACAACTGGTCCCTAATTGTACCGATTTTAAAACTTAACTTTTAATTTCTTTTTATTTTGTATCTTACTTTTTTATAAATAGTATTTTTTTTTTTTTTTTTTTTTTTTTTTTTTTGAGTACCTACTTAATTTTTTGAATTTAGAAACATTTATCTTTTATTTTTTACTAACAATAATTAAGCAGCCATTTAAAATTCCAAGTTTATTTATGAATTAAGATGAGGAGGTTTAAGGGGTATATCCCCCCTGATGGTACTCCGTAAACGGTACCCCAGTTGCCAGTTGCATAAGAATAAAATGACTGACGAGAAAATGAATGTCACTGTTCTAAAAGCGTGGGGTGCTTTGTATGACATTTTTAAACTAACTCTGCATTTCGGAATGAAACTAGTGAGAAATTATAACGATTGATATTGAGCACCCCACGATTTTAGAACAGTGACATTCATTTTCTCGTCAGTCATTTTATTCTTATGTAAACAATTATTTTTTACTTTTTAGATTGATTAACTCTAAAAGCGTATTTTTTAGTTTTTTTAAACTATTATTTTATGTATTATTTTCGTTGTTTTTTTTCTAGATAATATTTTTGCGGATGTTATTTTTTTTGCTTTTGCAGATGTTATTTTTTACTTTTGTTAATGTAATTTTTTTTTAATTTTGCAGATGCTACTTTTCTCAAGTGAACAAACGCTCTATTATCTATTATCACAATAAATATTGATCTGTATTAGAACTTATTGATCATTATTCTCTTGATGCTAAGAGTGTAGTTTGATTCCCGAAAAATCAGGTATCTTTTTCATTATTTCATAAACGATATATAATACGTTTAAGTAATTCGATGCATTTATAAGATTTTCAATACAAAACCTTTAATTTCTAAATTCGTTTTTAAAAGAAACAAAAAATTTATTATTTTTTAAGTTTCAAATATGCAACTGGCATTTTTATTGTAGTAAAAAGTCGAATTAGAGTTTTGCTATACAAGGGGCTATTATTATTTTAAAAATATTATAATAAAATATCTAATTTATTTAATATTTGCGACATGATTATAAAATCGTCTACTTGAAGTCAAAATGCTTTTAAGCAGAATTATTTTTTTTTATCATCTGTTCAATAAAAAGGAATGTACAAGTTTAAGTAAAAATTAGTTATTAATTTTCTTATTTGCTATTTTATTTGTTTAAAAAACAGAACTGATATCTTAATCGTAAAATAAATATATACTTTTATTTAATTTATTATGTATCGGAATAATTCATTTCTAAACGAAATAATCATCATCTTTTTTTTTTTTAAATTTTTAGCTGATATTTTATTAACATTTTTCAAAAACTCTTTTAACTCAAGTTTTTCTGTTCGCTTGACCTATTTATTTTGAATATTTAATTTCGAGTAGTAGTGTTTTAATTGTAAAATAAATATATACTTTTATTTTATTTATTATGTATTACAACTATTCATCTCTAAAGGAAATAATCATATTTCCCTTTTTTTTTTAATTTTTAGCTGATATTTTATTAACATTTTTCAAAAACTCTTTTAACTCAAGTTTTTCTATTCACGTGATCTACTCAATTTGAACGTTTAACTTCGAGTAGTATTTTGAATGATTAAATTTATCGTTGTATTTTCTGGATTATAAAATTTCTTGCTGAAGATTAAAATGTTTTTGAGCAGAATTAAGTTTTTTTTTTTTCATCATATATACGTATTTAAATTAAATATCACATGTAAAGCGAAAGCTTATTATCTAATAATTCACTCATTTGAAATAAATATAATCGATATCTTCTTTTAAAAAGATTACTCTTTTAATTCGTGTATTAGCAGTATTTATTCATATATGAGCAGGATTAATGTATTAAAAAAATAACTAAATTCTTGTTTTTTTTATTAATTGTTCCTAACTAATTTTGTCTTACGTAGTTAAATAATTCGAAATTAATTCCTTAGCTGAATTAATTAGTTAATTAATTTAACCAGAACCTAATTATAAATAAAATAATAAAATAAATAATTTAAAATGAATTCCTTAACTGAATTAATTAGTTAACTAATTTAATCAGAATCTAATTATATAAGATAAAATATAAATTTCCTTTTTTATTTTAAAAATTCATTTTTTATGTAAAATAATACTCTTTTAAACTGGAATTTTATATAATTTTTAGTTATATATCCATATTTACAATGATTTAATGTTTTCGTTTTATTTATAATATTTTTTTTTTCAAACAATATATTTTGCATTAAAAAAAGTTTTAGCCACATAATTTAATAAAAACTAAATGGAGGTATTTGAAATTATCATATATTCGTTGTATTATTTTATTATAACTTTTAAATGATATTGTTCTCCTGTGTTAAATTTTATTATGCAATCAAAAGTTTATGTTCAAAAAATTTCCACCAAAATTTAAATGGTAGTAAAATTCAATGAAGTAATACATTTTGCTAAAGTTATTTATTTCACTTTTATAACGAAATGAGTAAATCATTCCTTTGAATGTCTGTGGGCGGGGTATATTCTTTGTCAATTGGCGCTCATATTCTTTTATGAGACATACTAAAGATCTCCAAAGGGGGAAAAAAACTAATAATTTGAAATGAATTAAAATACATAGAATTACATAGAGTTTTATACCGAGAGTATCATACCGTTGCATAGAGTTTTTAAGTGGCTCTATATGCGACCATGATGTGCATCTGCTCTGAAAGGCTGATCATTTGCACAACCTATCGAGGCAATTCGCATGGTGCAAATTCCACATCTTTTGGATGCTCTTTTCATAGTGTTACATTTCAGATGACCAGCAGTATTATTATTATTATTCTCTCTCTCTCTCTATATATATATAGATATATATATTATCGTAGTGGAATATGTGGAGTTGGTGACAATTAAATTAAATCACCAGAATGGCATTATACCCTCTAATTGTTAAAAAAAAAAAAAAAAAAAAAAAAAAAAAAAAAAAAAAAAAAAAAATTAAATTATAGTTAGCAATTGTACAGTTATTCGAATAAAAGGAAAAACGGTAGGTTAAAAATTTAGAGGACTGAATGTGTTATTCATTAGATACAATTGCATACAAGGAACTAATCAACCAATCGATGGCCCACTTCTCGCCTTTATGTAGTACCACCTCTCACCCTATTGATTCGTAGAATTGGCGGATTGCCCCTTCAGAAATTCTTGACAAGCTCTCGCCAATTGTTGAGTTATATCAATAAACTCTAGGGAAAGTTGAAATATGCTGTGTTGGTGGTCCTGGCGATAGCTGTCTACAACCACGTTTCTCAATCAATCAACAGAAGTGATTGCCATAATGCTTTCAAAATTTATCCTGTTTATGAGTAATTTTAGGGTATCATAGTATTGTGTTTGTAGACGATCAAAAATGTACCTCTGTGCTGTAACTGTGACATAGTTGCCAACCGAAAATATCTGCCTATCGAATGAAATGCAATCATATACCCGCAATTCCTTTATGTTAGCTTCAGTGAGGCTAGCTTCACCTATGTCGTGGAAGTTTCCAGATACATTGTTGCTGATCACTAGATGCTATTTGAAAAATGAATTCATTGCTTAAAGTAATTCTATTCCAGTGAGTGAGGGAGATTACAGGTTAATCAGCACATGTCAGTGCTCACAAGTAATGAAAGATAGTTCTCTGAGTCGCCCACGAATCGTCTTTTCGATCTCTATTACCCTGACTACAAGTCGCATCGTTGATAATGATGAATCAAGTGCTATGAAAGCTACTCTAACGATCGCTTGTTGATTCCCTAGGTCTGCCGCTGCTTTCTTGATGTTACATTCAACCATGGAGGAACAATTCCTGTGAACAACGTGGAATGACACTATTATCTGAACCCAAATTTCGAGTTTTCTTCGATTTAACTACACTGTCTTCTTTAATCTAATTGCACATTACCTTTGAAATGATGACATTTGCGGGATATTGGTACTGTCAAAGAGTGTAAATAAACTTCAAATGGAAGTAATGCCATTGAATTGCAATTCCTCCTCTTTTATACACCATCCAGATGCTGATAATGATTATTATAAGCATCTGGATTATTGCGTTTTGGAATTCCAACAATTTATTTATAGGCAATTAAAATTCAATCATTTACATGTTGGATAGAAAGGGAATTAACTTACGAAATTTCATTACTATAAGGTAATTCTACCCGACTTGTGATCGTCCTGTGACAACGTGCGCACCTAGATGCAGGAAAACTCAAGTTCGAAATCGCTGGGGGCGTCCGTCCTAGTTATTCCTTCTAAAAATGAAAAGACTCTACAGCAATTGTAACTACGCATGTAAAGCAACTTGCATTGATAGTCAAGCTGGCTGGTGGGAATTTTCTTGATCTTCTCTCAAATGACATATAAATGTAAGGAAGTTACCCTTAAAATATGCTCCGCTTACTACTATTTGGTGGGAGTTTCTTGTCATGTATAAGTGAAATATGAGCACTATCATTATTTAACAAAAAAAAAAAAAAAAAAAAAAAAAAAAAAAAAAAAAAAAAATTACATTTTGGGGCAAAGTTGAAATTTATATTCTAATTTTATTGGAATTATAAGTTTCAATGTATGATCACACGTTCTAAATTATTGGGTAGCCAACCCCATAGAATTCGTAATGATTTCATTTTTTGAGATGTTGTTTTAAAATTCTTATTTAAAATACTTACTTAATATATAATGCTTTCTATAATATTTAGCTTTTAACGTCATCTAATTTTTTGTTAGACGAGGTTTTTTTAACCTCTTGAAGATCATGCCTTTACGTATATCATATTCATTACAGCACATGTAGATAGTGGATCAGATAAAAAAAATGGCTTTCTTTAAACAGATGTCACATCTTCATGTTCCTAAGATAAATTGTTTGATTAAATGTTTGAGTAGTATAAAAACTGATACCGAACAAAAAAAAATCGATCAACAGATTACTGTACATTAACAAAATTCCTTTTTTTTTACTATTGTTTTAACTAACGTAATTTCTCCATTATTTTAACTCTTGTAATTTCCTTCTAATCATTCGTAGTTTTAAGCTATGATAAAAAAAAAAAATGCAATAATCCTCAGACGATTTGTGAATGTTCTTTTATTTTGTTCTTTTTGACGTATATCTTTTTACTATTGTTTTAGCTATCGTAATTTCTCCATTATTTTAACTCTTGTAATTTCCTTCTAATCATTCATAGTTTTAAGCTATGATAAAAAAAAAAAATGCAATAATCCTCAGACGATTTGTGAATGTTCTTTTATTTTGTTCTTTTTGACGTATATCTTTTGACTATTATTTTAACTATCGTAATTTCTCCATTATTTTAACTTTTGTAATTTCCTTCTAATCAGTCGTAATTTTAAGCTATGATAAAAATTGAAAAAAAAGGCAATAATCCTCAGACGATTTGTAAATGTTCTTTTTTGACGTATATCTTTTGACTGTTATTTTAACTATCGTAATTTCTCCATTATTTTAATTTTTGTAATTTCCTTCTAATCAATTGTAATTTTAAGCTATGACAAAAATTAAAAAAAAAAAGGCTATAATCCTCAGACGATTTGTAAATGTTCTTTTTTGACGTATATCTTTTGACTATAGTTTTAAGTATCGTAATTTCTTCATTATTTTAATTTTTGTAATTTCCTTCTAATCGGCCATAATTTTAAGCTATGATAAAAATTTAAAAAAAAAATGCAATAATCCTCAGACGATTTGTAACGATGTTCTTTTTTGTTCTTTTTTGACGTATATCTTTTGACTATTATTTTAACTATCGTAATTTCTCCATTATTTTAACTTTGGTAATTTCATTCTAATCAATTGTAATTTTAAGCTATGATAAAAATTAAAAAAAAAAAAGGCTATAATCCTCAGACGATTTGTAAATGTTCTTTTTTGACGTATATCTTTTGACTATAGTTTTAAGTATCGTAATTTCTTCATTATTTTAATTTTTGTAATTTCCTTCTAATCGGTCATAATTTTAAGCTATGATAAAAATTTAAAAAAAAAAAAAAAAAAAAAAATGCAATAATCCTCAGACGATTTGTGAATGTTCTTTTAATTTGTTCTTTTTTGACGTATATCTTTTGACTATTATTTTAACTATCGTAATTTCTCCATTATTTTAATTTTTGTAATTTCCTTCTAATCAATTGTAATTTTAAGCTATGACAAAAATTAAAAAAAAAAAGGCTATAATCCTCAGACGATTTGTAAATGTTCTTTTTTGACGTATATCTTTTGACTATAGTTTTAACTATCGTAATTTCTTCATTATTTCAATTTTTGCAATTTTCTTCTAATCGGTCATAATTTTAAGCTATGATAAAAATTTAAAAAAAAAATGCAATAATCCTCAGACGATTTGTAACGATGTTCTTTTTTTGTTCTTTCTTGGCGTATATCTTTTGACTATTATTTTAACTATCGTAATTTCTCCATTATTTTAACTTTTTTAATTTCCTTCTAATCAATTGTAATTTTAAGTTAGGATAAAAATTGAAAAAAGTGTAAGTTATCATTTTTGAAATTATTAAATTTATAATCCTAAATTTTTAAGATTTAACAGAGACTTTTGAAAAAAAAAAACTGATTGAATAAAAAATTATAATAAACAGTAAGCATATATTTATTTTACAGAATGAAAATATTTAATTAATTCCTGTAAAATAATTATGAAGCACTTTATACTAATCCCATTGATAAATTTGAACACATATAACAGAAAAAAGTGCTATGCACTACCGTGCTCAAAAAGTTAGACAAATTTTTTTTTTTCAAAAACTCTTTATTTAATCTTCCAAATTTATTTCATTGCCTTCAAAGTAATTCCCTCCGGACACAATGCACTTATGCCAACTTTTTTTCCAGTCCTCAATGCATGCTAAAAAGTCATCGGCAGGGATGGCCTTCAAAGCGATTCACTTTGAATCTCTTCAATCGACTCAAAACGGTGTCCCCGAAGTGATCTTTTGTGTTTAAGGAATAGCCACAATACAAACGGTGTGAATACGGTGGTTGTGGAACGATATGGATTTCTTTTTTGGCGAAAAAGTCACGAAGAATCAATGCAATGGGAGCTGACGCATTCAGTGTTTTCGGTACCAATCGAGATTTGACACGTTTGAGGCCCAAAATGGAATTGACCGATCCTTTTAAAATTCCAACATCATCAGCAAGGTCTCTAATTGTAAATCGATGATTTGCAAGCACCAAATGTTTCATTTTTTTGGGCGTGAGCTTCGTCGGTTGAGGTTGATGGTCGACCAGAGGGTTCTTCGTCTTCAACGCGTTCTCTGCCTTCTTTGAACTGTTTATACCAATTCTATAAATTTCTTTCCGATATAGGAATGCTCACCGAATGTCTTCTGCAACATTGTATACGTTTCCGCAAACACAATTTAATGCAAATTCTTTGCTCAATTAATTCAGACATTTCAAAAATCGCCGGAATCAGTTTTAGCGTCTCACAAAGCCAAGCATAACTCAAACACTAATGAATATTTTGACTTGAAATTTCACACAGATGTCAAGGACAGTGCCAACAACGTAAAAAAGAGAAAAATTGAAATTCCAGAAGCCCCGGAAATTTTTAATTGAAAATTGGTCTTACTTTTTGGACAGTATAAGAGGGAAAAAAAAATGGTATGCAATACCAAATAAAGTTTTCCCCAATTAAAAAAAATACCGTCTTATGTTAAGCATATATCTCCTACAAAAACTTTGGTACCACATTATGTATCCAACTGTGTGTGCTGTATCACATTATGTAGGCTGTGTTGAATTTTTACTAATGTACGTCTTTATTTCCCCATTAAAACATAATGTGCGTACAGGTGTGCTAATTTCGCAACAGATAAAAGAACAGTATAATAAAAAATTTCTTTGAGAAAAAAACCTTTATTCACGAAGTATAAATGTTTTTTTTTTCCGGAAAGTTAGTATTATTAAATAATTCTTGATTAAAAAAAATGGTTTTATAAATTAGATAAATAAACATTTAAAATAAATGAAACTTACTGACTGTAACAATATCTATTTCAAATAAAAATACAATAAATTTGTAATGTTAATATGAGTGAAAATGGTAAATATAAAAATTTAAATTTTTATAACGATGTCAATAGCTTGAACAACATTGTTCAATATATCCTTATTTTTTAATTATGAGTCAATAAATTTTTACCATTTCCAAAAAATGTTACGTATATAAAATTTAGTGGTACAAGTCTGTATAAAGTTTGCTTACTGAAATACGAAAGAATAAATGTAGATTTATTATTTATTCTAGTTTAATTTATTTTATACAAATTAAAAAAATAAATTAATTTCAATTATTTAGATTATCGGCATTGTAATTATGATTTCACAAAAATTCGTCTGCTAGGCTATATTTTTATCAAAAAAAAATTTTCCTGCTGTTTTCTTTACGTTTTAATCTGTCCAATTATTTAAAAATATTTTCATTTTATTCAAAAATAAAATAAAAAAAATATTTGTAAATAAAATAAAAAATAAGTTTTACAAATTCACTAAAACATTTTAAATCATAATATTCGTGAACCCCCTTAATTATTTACATGCATTATATTATGAGATGTCATTCATTATGTAACTGTGTGTGTGTGGGGGGGTGTTCAGATACATGAGACACAGGTTTGAGAACTCACAGCTTTATTTACAGCGCATGTACAGACACCACACACGTACAGTATTTAACACATTTTAAGAGTTGTCAGCCTTACGTCCAACGTCTTTTAGTCATATTAAACCGGGACTAACGGTTCAAAGTGGATTCCAAACCACTGCAAACATCCATGGCAGCTGGCACTCGAACCCGAAACCTGTGACCTCATGGGTCACTCGGCCTTTACTACACAAATTAACCGCAAAGTATCAATATACTGGCGCACATTGTCCGCGAGACACATACGGCTTCCTTTTTCTCCTGCGGTTTGATGGCCAATTGGCTAGCGCTCTGGTTTCACAGGCTTCAGATTCGAATCCTGGAGGGTGCCATGTTGTTTGTGAGTGGTTCGGAATCCACGTTAAACTGTAGTCTCGGTCTAATTAGCCCAAAGTGTGCACAAAATGACCATAGAGCGACAAACCAAACTAATCCCCCCTTCTTCCAAGAAGCTTTTCGCCATATATTCATTCCGCCACATTATAAGTTTTCATTTTACTTTAAAAGATAAAACTATTAATGTTTTGAAAGACTTTTAGATTTTGATGAAAGATAAAAATAGGAAACATGATCCAGCTTTACTTAATAAAAAAGTAAAAAATTTAAATATTATAAAAATGTCTCAAATTACTGTTTTCTATTTATATTGCACAGAAGATCATACTCTTTGCCAATAATATATTAGCCTGTATATATAATTTCTATCTACGTTTTATCTATCTGTGGGAAATTTATTGCCAAAAAGATGATCCATTTCAAAATTGAGCTCAATGAAGTATACACTCAAGAGCCAAAACATTATGACCACCTGTCAATAACGAGTTGGCCCACCTTTGGCGCGCAACACAGCTTCAATCCGCCTTGGCATGAATTAATACCACCACTTAATACCAGTTAAATACCACTTCCACTTTGCATAAGTACTAACAACTGTAGATCGCGAACAACCCACGAGTCGTGCAGTTTCGGAAATACTTGTACCGAGCCTTCGAGCCATTACAAACTGCCCTCTATCAAAGTCGCTTAGATCCGCAGCCTTTCCCATCACACACAGAAGTAAGTGAAAGAATGATTCTTCAGACTCTCCAGCAGCAGTTAAATACCTCTTCCACCTGATCACGTGCCTACCACTTCATCCAGGCGAGTTCATTGCAAAATGTAGCGGTGGTCATAATGTTTTGGCTCTTGAGTGTATGTGCCTTGTTGCTAAATGCATTAAAATGTTCAAGGCTCTTTGGATTAACATATGAGAATAAGCATTTTTTAATATGTTTATAAAAACGTCGATAGATAATGATTTTTTGTCTCATCCCCTATGTGCTTGGATACTATAAAAATATAATCAAATAGTAATTATTGTAATATCAGCAATTACTGTAATATCAAGCATCAAATTATTTATTTTCTTTTTCATAAACAATATATTTAATTTTTTTTTTTTTTTTTATAAATAAATGAAATACATATAAGGGTTTCTCTTTTGTGTATGCCTTTACAAGCACATATAATCAAAATCAAAATATTTCCAATTATGCAAGGCCAGTGATTGAAATAATTAGACGGGACATCAATTAATACAAGTGATTAATTAATACTTAATGATACGAACGATTAATTAATACTTTTATGAACGATTTCAAGCTGACCATTTGTAAAAGTATTCGTGATTCATCATCGGATAATCGCAATAGCGAAAAATTTGATCTGGCGGTAGATGCTTACTGCAAACATCTCTTGATACTGTGAAGACCTTTTTGATTCAATTGATTAAGAAGCTTCTATTGAGGAGATGGAGGTGGATTGTGGGTGGTGGATGGATGTATTGTAAACTCTCTACTCAACTCTCACTCATGTTCCCAACAGCAGATTTATGAATGAATACAGATTCAATCGGAAATTAACAACTAAACAACAAATTAACATGGCAATCCTCCCCATTCTTGAATGAATTGGGGCTCAAAACCTAGGTGCCTTAAATGTGAACATAATCATTATTTAAACGAAAAAAAAAAATAAATAATACAAAATCACAAGTGCATCATAGCGGCATGGAAGGAAATATTGTCCGCTAGTAGAATTGCACAAAAATTTACTAAATTTATTAGACCTTCTAATTATAGTCATGGGTCCTGAATGGCCGAGTATCTAGCTCTCTGGTGCTCGGTGCCACATGTTTCGAGTTCGAGTTCCAGCGGTGAAATGGATGTTTGCAGTGATTCGTAATCTACTTTAAGGCGTATATGTCTGTAGAGCTTCACGGAGTCAAACCAGACTTCTACCTACGGGTGGTCCATCATAACAGAAGCTGTCCCTTTTCTCTTCAACCATGAGTTCATACGGGTTCGTGGGCTTGGTCTAGATGTCTAGATGCCAATTGGGATAAGAAACAGCAAATTGTAATCATCAGAAGACTAATAGGTAATTAGTGTTCTGATGATTATAATTGTTGTTGTTAATAAAAACTAATCTTTTACTGATGCTACTCAATTTATTAAACCGATTTTTACCCCACCTGCTGAAATAATTTAGCCAATTGTTTCAGAAGACCTTTATAATAATACCATACATAAAGATATTATTGTTATTAAAGAGATTATTAAAGTTTTCTCATCTATCCAGTTAATTAACATCCTTGATACAACCTAAAAAGTAACGAAGTAAAAAGTTAATCTTTCTCAGTAGCTTTGCTGCTAAAACTTGCTTTTTAGCAAATAATCCTTAAAGATCTGACCATAATATAATTTTTTCTCATTAAATAGGCAATTTTAACTTTCCATTAAGATTAAAAGGTTCATTCGAATTCTCAGTGTTTTTAATGCAACTTTACTCGCCATTCTGTAATGAATTGGCACTTAAAACCTAGATGCCTTAAATGTGGAAATATTCACTATTTAAAATAAAAAATAAATAAATAAAAATCATAAATGCATCATTATAACAACGAAGTATATATTATCTGTTGCAGGAATTGTCCAAAAATATTTTTTTAAAATTATTAGACCTTCTAATCATAATAATCAAAACACTAACAGTTCTTTATCACTAAATACAATACGTCAATAAAAACTAATCTTTTGCTAATGCTACTAAAGTTAATAAACCAATTTTACCAAATTCTACTCAAATAATTTAACCAACTCTTTCAGAAGACCAGTCTAATCATATCATCCATACAGCTCTTTTTGTTATTAAAGAGATTATTAACGTTTTCTCATCTATCCAGTTATACAACATTTATTCTATCCAATTAATTAACACAGAAAAAAATTTAATCTTTCTCAATAGCTTTGCTGCTGTCAAGCAATAGTAATCTGAGTAATTTTGCCCAATCTTACTGAGATGAAAATCTAGCTCATTTTTCTTAAAGACACTGTTTACTCAACTGCCATTTCTTAATTTTTGTATCTTAACGTCCTTTTCTAATCCAGTGGGATTCGACTAAACGCAATTCGAACGTATCTCAAGATAAAAGCCTATAGCTGCTTATCAGTCAAGAAGCTGCATTCATTTACAAATTTTTTATACAAGGTCAAAACCGCAAACTGAAGGCATAAGAATTATGCATTTTTTTCATTTTTTTTTTTTTCCTTTTTATCGGTGGTATATTTTCATCTTCCAAATTTATTTCATCACCTTCAAAGTAATCCACTCCGGACACAATGCACTTATGCCAATTTTTTTTCCAATCCTCAATGCATGCTAAAAAGTCATCGGCAGGGATGGCCTTCAAAGCGCGTGGCGATTCACGTTGAATCTCTTCAATCGACTCAAAACGGTATAACCGAAGTGGTCTTTTGAGTTTAGAGAATAGCCAGAAATCGCACGGTTTGAATACGGTGGTTGTGGAACGATATGGGTTTCATTTTTGGCGAAAAAATCACGAAGAATCAATGCAGTGTGAGCTGGTGCATTCAGAGTTTTCGGTACCAATCGAGATTTGACGCGTTTGAAGCCCGAAAGGGAATTGACCTATCCTTTTGAAATTCCAACATCATCAGCAAGGTCTCTAATTGTAAATCGACGGTTTGCAAATCTTTAATTTTTTGGACGTGAGCTTCGTCGGTTGAGGTTGAGGGTCAACCAGAGGGCTCTTCGTCTTCAACGCATTCTTTGCCTTCTTTGAACTGTTTATACCACTTCTAAACATTTCTTTCCTATATAGGAATGCTCACCGAATGCCTTCTGCAACATTCTATACATTTCCACAAACAAAATTTAATGCAAGTTCTTTTCTCAATTATTCAGACATTTCAAAAATCGCCGGAATCAGCTTTTAGCGTCTCACAAAGCCAAGCGTAACTCAAACACTAATGAATATTTTGACATCAAATGTCACACAGATGTCAAGAACAGTGCCAGCAACCTAAAAAAAAAAAAAAAAAATTGAAATACCATAAGCCACAGGAATTTTAAATTGAAAATTGGTCCTACTTTTTGAATACAGTAGTATGCAGCCTGTCATACTAGCAAAAGTAATGAAGAAGAAACTTAATCTTTCTCAGTAGCCATTACTGAGTCTACTAAGTCATTTACTAAGTAATTTTGCCTAATCTTACTCCATTGAAAATCTTAAAGACACTGTGTACTCAACTGCCATTTCTTAATTTTTGTATCTTAATGTCCTTTTCTAATCCACTTGGATTCGACTAAACGCAATTCGAATCTCTAGATAAAAGAGTGTGGCTGCTGATCAGCCAAGAAGCTTCGCTCATTTACTACAAATTTTTTATACAAGGTCACAACCGCAAACTGATGGCATAAGAATTATGCATTTTTTTCATCTTTTTATTATTTTTTCATCTTTTTTCTCGTCTTTTTATTGGTGGTATTATATTGGTGATACAGTAATTCTGTGCTGCAGAAATTATCAAAAGAAATTTAACCAAGAAATGATTTCCATTATTTAATTGAATAAATAGTCACAATACTAATTTCTTTTACTGAAAATCAATTTCAAGGTATAGATACGACTCTACAGTTTAAAAAGGTTAGTATAGTCTTTACAAATGCCAATGTTACTGTATAATATGACACTGAAATTAATTCACTTGGTATTATTTTATTTGATTGCTATATTATATTAGATTTAATATTATTTTCCAATGATATATGCCGCCTCTAAACGAAGAAAACT
Source organism: Caerostris darwini (assembly GCA_021605075.1). Taxonomy (NCBI): domain Eukaryota; kingdom Metazoa; phylum Arthropoda; class Arachnida; order Araneae; family Araneidae; genus Caerostris; species Caerostris darwini. The sequence continues at coordinate 91,455 of BPLQ01009756.1, read as the reverse complement.
CAATAATTATGCTTTTATCTACGTGTTGTTACCTATGGCTTTATTGAAATTCAATCCATACAAATTTTGCCACTTACCGTAGAAACAAAAAGAACATATAAACAAATCAAAATTACAAAAGGGAAAAGACCAGACATTCTTAACAAAAACGACCAAAAGGCCTTAAAAACAGTTAAAAACAAGTTAAATGTTCTAAGGATAAAAATTAAAAAAGCTAGAAAAGTCCGTGTGAACAGGACATGTTTTCTCTGGCCCTCCAGTAAAGAGTACACAAATCATCATTCTGTATGAGTCCAGTCCCGAGCAAACAAGTAAAAGGGCCTTAGCTTTTATTTATATATTTATTTAATATTTATTGGTTTGAAGCTGTTTTAATATTATGCTATATTTACATATTTTGCTGTGTTTTCTCTGTATTAAAAAAAATTAATGTAGCATTATTAAGAAAACTAATAAAATATAAACTTGAAAAAAAAAAAAAGAAAAAAAAAAAAAAACATCAGCACGTTCTTTTTTTTTTTTTTGCCCTATTTTTTTCTATTTAATTTAAAGTGAAAATGAAATTTTTGCATTCGAAGAAATTATAAGCTAAAAAAAAAAAAAAAAAAAAAAAAAAATGGCCTTAAAATCTTTGGAAAAAAAAATTATAAACTAGATTTTCTAACTACATATGTAATGGATTTCATTTTTTTTCTGTGATAAAAGATGAAATATCTATTGTGAAAAAAATTTTTTAGCCGATGTAAATTTTAGAGAATGTTTTGTTTTACATAAATTTGTATTTTTCTTTTAAAAATTTTTATGAATAAGTTAATTAAGTATTTTGAATTATTTGTTCGTGCATTTTTAATTGCAAATATGTATTTAAATTTTTTTTTACTTGAACAATTATTTTTTCTAAAATTTTTCTTGTATTACATTTTAGAATGCTTAATAATTGGACAATAATTAAGAACAAATATATTCTTATTTAAGAAGAGCAATTATTATCTCAATAGTTTTAATATTTTCTTGTCTGACCAATATCTAATAAATATTAATATCTTTTTAATTAAATTCTTATTCTATCTTAAATAAATTCAAATTTGGAAAAAAATTGCTTTATTTGGAAATCTAATAACAAATTTAAAATATCTTTTATAAAATAGCGAGTATTTTTTTTTATTTCTGTTTTTTTAAACATTTTATAAAACGTATTTTTCGAAATCTTTTACAAATAATCAATTCGACATTGGTTAGCAAAGATGTTACATTTATTTGCATTATTTTAGATAGTTGTGCAAATTTTAATGTATGATGCATTAAATAAGAAACTTCTTAAAATGATCATGATTATTCTAGAAAATGTTTTAAAAAAAATGAAATTAAAGATAAAACAACAATATAATTTATTTTGTAATAAATTTTTTTTCAAGTATTACAGATGTGAATATATTTATAATTCGATAAAATAATATTATCTTTTAATATTTTTTGAAAAAAAAAAAAAAAGGTTTTTCTTCCATATTAAATTATTATTATTATTATTTGAACCTGATGCATCATAATACATTTACATTTGTTGTTATTATAATAAGTTTTATTGTATTTAATTATTATTAAATACAATAAAATACAATACCTGATTTTATTTTATTTTTATAGTTGTGCTATTAATTCTCACAGATATAAAAAATGTTTTTTTTTTTTAATTATAAGTGAAATTTTGAGTTTTTTGAATAATTATAATATATTAAGTAATAACCCAATATTGTGAAACTTTAACTTATATAATAATTATTACTCATTGTTATTGAATTTTAGCTAATAAACATACATAATAATTATAAACTACATAATAACCCAATATTGCGAAACTTTAACAAGAAGATTTAGCTAATTATAATCAATAACATTTATTCACATTAAAATAGAAAACGATTACGATTTTTTACGTAGCGATCGATTACAATTTTTTAGATAAATTAAACAAAACAGAAAAACAAATTTAATCTATTGTTTCAAAGCACCAAAAGATAAAAACAAAAAACCGATATTTACATTTATTTTTCTATTTAAAATAATTTAATCGGATTATAAAAACAAAAACTCGCGATCTATATCACAAAACACAAACAAAATATAAATAAACCTGAACAAAATAATCGTGTCGTTTACCTAGTTCCTCCAATAGCTCGAAAAGAACAGGAAGTTTTGGTCAGAAGCCGTTTTAGCTTTTTTTCTCTTTGGCAGCATTTAAACGCAGACGATTATCAGAACGAATTTAATTCTCCACGAAACTAATTTGAGGAGAGTTTAGTAAGTAGTTCTCGTTAGAACAGATTAGCGCGTTCTTTCCGAACGTTGTCGCTTCTCATTGTTTTTTCCCCAGTTCTTGGCTGAGCTTAGCGGCCGAATGACCTCCTCATTTAGGGAGGTTCTAAAGTCCGAGAAACTTCTAACAGCAGGTCATGGTCAAAAACCTGCTGTTCGGAAAGTAAGAACGTGATGGCTTCCCGCTTGTTACCTTTTGGGTGGTGATGATGCCACGGCAAGCTTCGAAATGTGATAATTGGCTCCATGCAAGTAGTTAAAAAGTTTTTTTTTCTATTATTTATTTAATTCATTTCCGCTTTTGATTCTGTAGTTATGCATGCATTGTCATTGTGTAACACGTATAACGTAATTGCAGTTATAACATGTGTAAATGTTCTTTTTGTTTACATTTGTAGGATTATTATTTCTAAAAATTATTTGGAGGTTATGTTTGTTCTGTGAAAAATAATCCGTTAGTTCCTGATTTATTATTAGCTATTTAAAATGATTTGTTTGCATTTGGAATTAAAGTTATTTAATATTAAATTAATGTTCCACAGTTACATTTTGCGAAAATGTTTTCTATTTTAAATCTTTGAAATAAATGAAAATATAATTTATTGTCTAAAAGAAATTATTATTCTAAAAGAATTTCTTCTCTAAAAGAAATTATTATTTTAAAAGAATTTATTCTCTAAAATAAATTATTATTCTAAAAGAATTTATTCAGATTTAAAAAAAAAATCCATGTAAAGGAATTATGATGCTAGTGAATTGTTTACTTTATTTATTGCTTATATTAATTATATTTATTTATTATGTGTTTTCTGAAACTTATCCGTAAAATATGTAAGCGTTTAATAAGTCAGAACTAGAATAAACAAAATTAAAATCAACATTAAAAACTTAATAAAAATATTTGCCATTTAAATTCTTGCTTATTTTATTACCATTTAAGTTTGTCAATTATTTCAAAAATAATAAACAAAATAAAAATAAAACGATTTTTTGTACAAGTTAAAATTAAATTGGGAAAAATTAAAAGTGACGATAAATAATTTTAAACTTTTATTTTAATTCATTTATTAATTTTGTACACAATTTGTGTTTTAAACTTTGAAAAATCGAAAACAAATAAATGTATTAAATTTATTTAACGAAAACAGTTTATTAATTTTTTATTAAAAATGGTAATGTTTTAGAATGAATTATTTTAACTGAATGGACATCCAATTTTCAAGGAATACCTGTTATTTAAAATGATTTCTAATAGTATGAAAAAATAGTGATCTTTTACATTATTCTTTAAAAAATCCTTTAAAAATACCGATTGTAATTCTTCAAATTTATACAATATGTGTTGACTATTTTCAACAATAGATAATAATTATCATGTGTGAACAGGATGTTATCCTGGTTAGGGTCCTTGACGTTATCCGAAAATGAGGGCCAAGCAAATAAAACTCCATTTCAAATTTTGGCCGAAAATGGTATTTTGGGCCCCTTGACTCTTGAAATGCTTCATGAATAACGTTAGTGTTAAGAAATTTTCTGGAGAATTTGGATTTTGTTTGAAGTATTTTGTAGTATGGTTTTGAAGCACTTTTCACGTCTTGGCTTGGAATTTTAAACATTTGTATATCTTATAGCTTTAAGTACTCGTAATGCGTTGATCAATTCCTTCGTTTTGATGTTTCACATTTATCACTTTTGTCATTTTCCCGTGCTTATGGAGCTCTATAGTGCTTCTTATTGTATTTGGAATACTTCATTCTTCATTTATGCCTAGAATTTTCAAACTTTGATATATTCTTCAAACTTTGAATATATTCTTTGGGTTATTGAATGCGATAACGTTTCTTGTAGAATTGGGAATACTTCCTTCTTCATTTACTATACGACGACATTTATCTTACTTTTGTATATTCTTTCAGAGATTCTTCAACAGTTCATTCTTCATGAAGTTCTTGATCTATTCAACATTGCTATATTCATATGGCTATTTGAATTTCGCCATTCTTGTAGTATTCCAATCAATTGCTTCATATATCTCGTGCATTATTAAACATTGGCATATTCCTGAGTTTATTCATTCGTTCTTGAATGTTCACACATGATAAGTTGAAATTCGCCGAGCAGAATTCAGTTTTTTTTTATTTTGTTTTATTTCTATTCATCAGTATAGTAACAAAAATCATGTTTTATAACAATAATAATCAATAGACAGAAAGAAAAAAAATGGAATTATTCTTTTTTATTTTAAAAATGTGATTAATTCTATTTACCAATAAGAAAAAAAAATATTATAACTATTCGCACTTTTTTTTTTCATTTCATTTCCATTTATTTTTATTTTTTTTAGTCACGTGTCTAATTGCTTTTTTCCTCGAAATATTTTTTTATACGATAATTCTTGTAATACATTACATCTTCGTTTAATTTTTGAGATCATTATATTTTAAAAACAAACAAAAATTATTTTGTGAAAAATTATGAAATTTCTTAATGGAAATTATTCCATTTACGTTTTACAATAATTTTTCAGAAAGATTTAGCCGCAATTTAGAATTTTTTTAAAATGTCCTTCTTTCATGTATTGCAACCTAATTTTTGATTAGTCAATATTAATATTGAAAAGTGAATTATTCATTTAATATGAAGTATTTTTTAGTAAAGGATACATTTGATAAGTAAGTTATATACTGAATTTCTAATAAGACAGTTGACAATTTTTTTATTTAACTATAAATATATTGGATTTTCCTATTTTTGTACAAAATTTTTTGAAACCGAATTTTTATTTATGTAATACAGAAATAGGAAAAACAAACAAACATTTAATTGAATACAAATATACGATTTCTTGAATTCGCATTTACATGCAAGAAAAACAATTGGTAGAATGTTTAAGTTTTCACAAATAATAAGCGTTTAGTTAAATACTTCTCAGCAAAAATCAAAGAATTGCGGTTTCTTAGAAAAGGCTTATTAGAAAAGGTTTATTACAAATTTCTAAGAAAAGGTTTATTACAAAATTTTCATAATTTTATTTTTATTTTCAATTCAGTGGGAAAAGACATGCTGGATTAGAAATTAGATGACTGTTCATGTAAGCGGCTTACATATATCGGCAGCCAAGCGCTTCCTATGGCTAATTTTCCCATATAATTCGCAAATGCGGTGCAGGTACCCGTAAAAGTCTTCCCAGAAATCCATATCATCTCCCCATCGATTATCTGTGGGTGTCGTAGCATATATAAATTAATCACAGGCGACGGATGTTCACATATATATATATCTTCTTCATTGGCGCAACTGCCTAATTGTTGATGCCTACTGGCAAATTTCGAGACAAGAGAGGATTTTCTTTTTACGGGATAAGGTTGTCAGCCTTACGCCCAACACTCTACAGTCCTTTTTAGACTCGCACCTACGGCTTAAAGTGGATTCTAAACCACTACAAACAACCTTGCACTACCAGGACTCGAATCTGAAACCTGTGGCATCGAGGGCCAGTCACCTGTTTATGTATGTATGTATGTGTATGTATATATATATATATACTCCTTCATTTCACTTAATTAATTGCACTTAGCGAAATAAAGAAGACGAAAAAAAAAATGAAAATTAGAGTTCATAATAAGAAGGTTAATAATAATTAGAAAAGAATGTGAGAAAACACGGCATTTTTTTTATGTTATAGACAATATTTGATTATGTAGGGAATCGAAATTAAATTATATCTATTATATTTTTATTATCTTTTTTTTGTGTCCCACTTATGCAGTATGCCTATATGCCATACATAAGTATTATACTTATGTATGCCATGAAACACCCATCGAAGGGATCGATTGGAGTGCATTGCATTCTGGGAAGTCTTTTAAGTATTAGTTCCCGCATGTGCTTGTCGAATAAGAATTAGACCAGGAAAACAATCGTCAATTGCCAGATTGTAGACTAGGAACGCTTCATACGCATTGTTGTCAATAGCTATAGAGTCTTCTAGTTTCTGAAAGCTGTGGCTGCAACACATACCAATTGCGAATATGAACCTCTGCCCTTCTACAAATTTGTTGCTTTAATTACTACAAAGCAACGAGTTGATTTCTTAGAATATTAAATATGTGTTTGGCTGAGTCGTGCCCCAGTGGTAACGGGCCAGCTCAGGAGGACTCAGGTTGAAATCTGCTGGCGGCGTCACCTTTGCAGTCACGATTTACATAAGAAGAAGAGATTAGATGGCGATTGTGGCGACGTATATAAAAGTGTCTCTCATTGAAATTCAGGTTGACTGGTTGGCATCCTTCACTTCTTTTCTCCTACAATTCTCCAAAAGGGGAAAGAATCCCCAAAAAATATTCTTGGAAAGCAATGCACTTCTCACACTGCCTGTCTGTAGCTCTCGTAGCATACATAATACAATCAACAATGGAAAAAAGGTTTTTTATCCCAATTCTGTAATTAAAAAATTATCAATATTTCTCAAAATGTATCTGTAAGATTTTAAAACTGAGTGCTTTTGAAAAATCTGTATTCAACAAGAATTCTCATAATCTAAAAAATTCAAAAATCATTAGATTAATTATGCTTAACCATTAGATTAGATTAATTGCTAATAATTAGATTAGATTAATTGCTAACCATTAGATTAGTTTAATTGCTAATAATTAGATTAGATTAATTGCTAACCATTAGATTAATTGCCTATTAGGAAAAAAAAAAACTGCTGAATATATCTTCTTGCAATGGTTGGATAATTCTAGATTCGAAAGCAAATTTGTAAATGCATGACATAATCTGCAATTTTGTTGAATAAAATTTAAGCATTAATATGCAATACCTTTCATCTTACTTTTTAATGAATTACTGAAGTTTGAATTAAAAAATGGAAGATAGGGCGATTTTATTTTAAGAGGTGAAATAAGTAAAACTTTTAATAAAAACTTTTACTTATTTCACCTCCTAACATTTTGACAATTTCATTTAAATTTTCTTTGGAAAGCTCAAAAAATTAATGTAAGTAATATCAATTACTGCTCAGTCAGTTTTCAATCGAAGTTGAAGATGAAACACTTTCTATCTCTTGTCGTTATTATAAATATAAGAAAATGTAGTTTGTGTACAGAAATTAAATTCTGAATAACTCATTTTTAAACCTTATGTAAATAATTATTATACACAGTTACCATGATGTAACAATATTTAGAATAATGAATCCGTATCCAAGCCCAGCATCTTTTCCCCCTCTATGCTACGAAATGCACCATTTTTCTCTTTTTGACGAGTAGTAAGCATAGTTAGGCATTCTTTTCTTTTTTGTAACCCCATTTTTCTCTTTTTGACGAGTTTTTTTTTTTTTTTTTTTTTTTTTTTTAGAAAATAAAAGGATAGGATCTACTAAGAAAGTAAATAAATAAAAATTACAAAAATTTGAAAATCAAATATAAAATAATAAAACACCACAACTTTTTTTGTTTCTGGGAAGGTCTTTTTTTTAGGGATTTTGATCTGTTCTCCTGCTCTTGTTCAGCTTTATCGTTAAGCAATCACTACTCTTTTATGGCTTCTGCTACTGGTCTATTAATTGTACCTTATTTTTTAACTTAAATTTTTTTTATTTCTTTAACTTTTTGATTATCATTTTTTTTTTTACCTTACTTTTTATTTTCGTTATTAAGTATCCTTTATTTTGAGCCCCATTTTAATTTTAAAGAAATTACACTTTTTTTTTACCTTACTAATATTTTAAGCAGCCTACTATAAATTGCGATATGATATATTAATTAAGATGAGGAGGTCAAGGGACATTATCCCCATTAATACTAACGATTGATACTTATAATCGTTATCCCATTATATAATATTATCCCATTAATAGAGTATTATGTCCATGTCCATTGGTACTCCGTAATTGATAACGCCAGTTACCAGTCTTTTCGTAGCTTTATGCAAATTAAGTATCTTTCATTTTGAGTACCATAAGAAACTACATTTTTTTTTATCCTACTAGTATTTTAAGCAGCCTACTATAAATTGTGACTTAATATTAATTAAGTTGAGGACTTTAAGGGTATTATCCCCATTGGTGAATATTATATTATGATATTCTTGTGATATGATATTACTCTATTATATGATATTACCCCATATGATATTATCTCCATTGATACTCCATAATTAGTACGCCAGTTGCCAGTCTTTTCGTAGCTTAATGTAAATTAAGTATCTTTTATTTTGAGTACCATTTTAACTTTAAAGAAAGAGCATTTTTTTACCTTACTAATATTTTAAGCAGCCTACTATAAAATGACGCTTGTTATTATTAATTAAGATGAGTAGTTTAAGAATTATTATCCCCATTGGCATTCTGTAATCGGTACGCCAGTTGCCAGTCATTTCTTTGCTTTATGCAAATTGTCCTGAAAATTAGATCAGTGCAGGATTAAAATTTGTTGAAAAAAAATTACATTATAATTTGAAAATAATGTTTTTAATATTAAGAATCACGATGTTTCGAACATACCGCAAAAATTTGCTATAGAATAATGGCAACATTTTGTTATAACAATTTCATATTGTAGTGTACAGGTTGTACAGCTGTATTGTAACTGGATGTGGTTGGGTTGAGAAACTTGAGGCACAGGTTTGAGAACTCGCAACTTTATTTAAGCACGCACAAACACCCCACACATACAATTAGAGACAATGCAATAACACATTTAAAGACAAATAATTATAAATCCGTGTAAGAACTCCAGTTGTAAGCCGAAAACTCGAAACTCAGATACGCAAGGCGCGCGAAATATACTTTCTCTACGGGTGAGAGTCTGTAGGCCAACTAATGACCGGGGGATGCGCTAAATATATTTTCTTTCGGGATGAGAGACTATAAACTAAACGTTACGCAGCGGAAGTGCAGGTTGCACAGTACTTCCTCTCTGGTGAGAGTCTCAAAGTAGAGTATCAATTTCTCCTGAACGCCACAGGGGACGCTCTTGTCAGCGTGTAGGAGGAAGCACGATTACAATGTTTTAAATTAATTTTTTGGTTGATAATTTATTTCATTCATATTGTTTACATTATTCTCCAAGCAAACTATAAAAACTAGGTGAATTCAATTTTTAAAACGCAAAGAAAGAAAATATGATTAGCTTGTTTCAGATAAATAGAATAAAATAATTTTTTTAAAGAAAATTGTCTATAATTATCAATAATTCTTCGTTTAAAATTTTAGAAAAAAAAAACAAAGAAGTTTTTTATTTTATAATTTAGTAGATTTTAGAAATTTCATAACGTTTCTATAGGTTGAAGGATCATTAATTTGATTTCTATTATTAGTTTGTAAAGCAAGTAAAAGTATAAGATACGTAAAACATCATTTTATAAGATAAAATTTTTTTTCAAATATTTCTTGTATAAAGACAAAAATAACTAACTAAGAGAAAAAAAATTGAATAAATGCAAACTTCACAAAATTAAGATTGAGTATTTAGTATTCCAGTCTTTTTCAATGCTTATTATCTATTTTTATCCAATGTTGTATTATCTATTTATGTAATTATCTATTTAATTCACCCAACTTTGCCTGCAGCTTAAAAATTAAAAGATAAAAAGGAAACATTTGATATGCATCAACTTGCTAGTAAAATCTAAAAATAAATTTAATATTTAAATGATTATGGAATCAACATTTCTTTATCAATATTTCTTATGGAATAAATACATGAAAATTTAGGAAATCCCTGATATCGAAGGGAAAAAAGAAAAGTCATTACCAAAAGTAACAGTTTCTTCCACATTTATTCTTACATCTTTCAACTTCATTTAGTGTAAATGAGGAAAACATTTTCGAGAAATTGCTGCTTTTAAAGTCAAGTGAAAAATCATATTAAAACTTTTATTCATTTAACACCGTGAAATTATGACATTTCAATTAAATTTTCTTTCGAAGACTTAGTATTAATCTAGGTGTCTTGAATAATTTGGGTATTTTTTTAAATTGTAATTGATATTATTTGAATGACCATCTTAAATTGTGATATAGGAATCACAATAGTTACAGGAATCTAAGGAATTAATAAGAACTTTTAAGAAATTTAAGTGGAGGATTTAAAATTTTAAAAATGATGAATTCATAAATTTGCTTCATATTTTTGATTCATTTTTCTGAACACAAAGCATGGTACCCAAAAGAAGGGTGGGTTAGGGAACAAAAAAGATTGCAACATATTTTCTACATCAAAAAAATGATAAGCAAACTCAAACTGTTTTTGAAATCAAAAACTCTTTTAAAAACACAGTAAAAAAAAGTTTAATCGACTGGGTCGTTATACAGGTCATCCAAAAAATTTAGTAATTAATATAAGAATAAAGCACTTAACAGTAATCTTAAACAAAGAAAGAAAAAGTATTTATAAATCACATTCAGGAAATAAATTATATTCATTAGTTACGGTTCAAAACTGAAAAAAAAAAAACCAGATTAAATAAATATAAAAATCCATTGAATTCCAAACGATTTTATAAAAAAAAAGCATATGAAGGAAATTTAATGAAAAAAATACACTTTTTTATTTAATAAAAAAGGCACGTGAAAGAAATTTTTAAAAAATAAATAAATAAGTATAAAATTCCAAACGATTTTATAAACAAGCAAATTTAATGAAGAAATTGAAATAAAAAAAATTTAAGAAATTTAATAAAAAGCACGTGAAAGAAATTTTTAAAAAATAAATAAATAAGTATAAAATTCCGAACGATTTTATAAAAAGCACGTGGAAGAAATTTAATAAAAAAAAGCACATGAAAGGAATTTAAAAAAATGCACGTGAAAGGAATTTTATAAAAAGGCACGTGAAAATTAAAAAAATAATAATAATAAGTATAGAATTCCAAATGATTTTATGGAAAAGCACATGAAAGAAATTTAATAAAAAGCACTTGAAAAAAATTTAAATAAATCCATAAGAATAGTTCATTTAAAAATAATAAATCAATGAAAACGTTGAAAGGGGTCTAGAACATCACTTGACCCACTCTCCTCAAAACAATACCCATATATTTTATGGGTAATAAAACGAAAATGCCTTCAATCCCTTTAAAAATTTTTAAAATGAAATTTTTTTTTTCTGCCAGCACAAACTTTTATTAGCAATTATTTTTGTTAATGCATTAAAAACCTATATCAGAAATATTATCCAGTATTCGACGGATTTTGTAATTCATTGTTGAAGTTTTGTATTGGAAATGAACTTCCAATGTTTCAGAACACTAAACTTGTTATACAACATACTTTTAAATCAAAGTTAAGGTGTTTCTATAAAGTTATTTATGACGTTGCATCATATTGTCATGTTTGTAAAGCATGGCGTTCATTTCACATAACGCAGTTCATTAATGACTGTACTTGATCATACGTAAAATTAAAAAGTGCTCTTTTGAATGGAAGTTTATCTACATAACAGCAAACTAACTGTGCAGTGTTGGGTTTTTTTCAGAAGCCCGGGACCCAGAGGGATGCTCCATCAGCACACTTTGACGTTCAGATTGGTAACTTGGATTGTGGTCCTCTACCTCACAACCACCGGCGCCACAGGCTATGTTACTGCACAAAAGATAAGCAATGGTAACTTCAATGAATGTTTTTTTTTTTTTTTTTAATTTTTAAACTATCCATATTCTAAGCAAAAACTAATGTATAGTCCAGGAGTGGCCAACCCGTGGCCCGCCTTGAATATTTTTCCGGCCCGTCTGATTTATCACACTTTTATAAAATATATTTATTTTATAATGGCCAAAATAGTGAAACAAAATGTATTAAAAAATACATTATGTGTGAATCCATAGTATATTCAAAAATTAACTGTCTAAATTATGCAAAATAAATTAATAGTTTAAAAAACTAAAAAATACGCTTTTAGAGTTAATCAAACTAAAAAGTAAAAAATAATTGTTAACATAATAAAATGATTGACGAGAAAATGAATGTCACTGTTCTAAAATCGTGGGGTGCTCGATATCAATCGTTATAATTTCTCACTAGTTTCATTCCGAAATGCAGTTAGTTTAAAAATGTCATACAAAGCACCCCACGCTTTTAGAACAGTGACATTCATTTTCTCGTCAATCATTTTATTATGTTAACAATTATTTTTTACTTTTTAGTTTGATTAACTCTAAAAGCGTATTTTTTTAGTTTTTTAAACTATTAATTTATTTTTTTACTTTTTAGTCTGATTAACTCTAAAAGCATATTTTTTTTTAGTTTTTTTAAAGTATAATTGTTTTTACTTTGTTTTCCACTTGGCCGGTTATCCGCTAAGTTTACATACTTTTACCCACCGAAATTTTCGGCCAATAGGAAGAGTGCAATTCGACATGATCGCACTCCTATGCCTTTGAGATCCGCCTCTTTTTAGCCCCCGAAATTTTCGGCCAATAGGAAGAGCGCAATTCGACATGATCGCACTCCTATGCCTTTGAGATCCGCCTCTTTTTAGCCACCGAAATTTTCGGCCAATAGGAAGAGCGCAATTCGATCGCGGATCAGTTGACTGACTCGCCAGTAGATGACGCCATCAGTCCCAAAATCGAGCCCAAAAAGTGAGTTACATACAAACATACAGGTGAAGCTAATAAAAGCGTATTAAAAATTAACTTTGATTTTAAAATAGTATTCTTGCAAATATATGACAGATATTGTGAGAGATATTGTGAATGTATGAAAGATATTATACAGGGTCAAAATTTAATAATGGGAATTTAATTAATATCAATATATTAATATATAAATAATAATTAATCCAAAATTTAATATTGAGATATATAATTCTATATGAGTTAGGATGCATTTTCAAAGTGGCCCGCAAGATCATTAGGGTTGGCCACGACTATGGTTATACAATGAGGTTATACAATGAGTGCCCAAAACAATATCTACCCAAATTATACAGATGCACAGCCATCATATGTCCATTTTATTTAAATATTATTATTAGTTTTTTAGTATTTATATGTTTTTAGTATTATTTTTATATTTTGTTGAAGGATTAAAACAAGAAACAGGATCCAGATTTAGTTTAGTATAAAAAGTAAACATTGAAAATATTTTTAAATATTTTATTTGTTTTTTTCTATTTTATTGTTTAAAAGATCATACCTTTTGTTAATAAAGTGGTTCTCTAGATACAGGATTCTTATTTACATAGTTCTTTTTTATCTCTACGATAATTGTTAAGCTTAGTCCTCATCATGTAGGTGAATTAGCTAGTGCTCTGCTTTTTGGTACCATTGGCTTCAGGTTCGAATTCTGAGGGTGGCATTGATGCTTATGAGTGGTTCGGAATTCTCTTTAAACTGTAGCCCAAAGTGTGCACAAAATGACCATAGAGCGACAAACCAAACCATATGACTGTAAGAGCGTCACGGAACCCAGTCAAACTTCTCTCACCCACATCATTCTCAAACTGTAAAGAGGCAACTCAGCTATATACACAGTGATGTGGTGTGGTGTAGTAACAGTGGTTCGGAATCCACGTTAAACTGTAGGTTCCGGTCTAATTATGTATGCCGAAAAGAACCGTAGAGCGACAAACCAAACCACACCTCATCATCTCTTTGAATGCCCAGCTATTGCAGCCCCCCATACATTGTCTGGACCATCCCTCGGAAGAAGATTTGTACTCCGAGCTGGCAATAAACATAGCCAGTATTATTCAGGAGCACCACGATATTTAATTTTCTTGTACTCGTCAGGAGATACGATGACAACAACAACGATAATTATTGTCAATAACTTGTCCCATTTTAAAAGTAACCTAATGTAGTAGAGGTAGTTTTTTACTAAATAATTAATTAAAATGAGCAAATCTGTTTAGAATCAACACATATTTGTAAACAAACATTTTTTTAGACGTAAATATATTTAAAAAAAATTATAAATAAAAATCATTTGATTCATCACTTTTGAGATTGTCTACTACGAAAATTGAATCAAATACTAAAACACTTTTTCAACTATTAAAATATCACGCCTCAAATTATTTAGTTGCCTTTTTTATAGCTTATGATATTTTAATATGCATAAACACATGAAATATAGATATCATCATCATCATCATCATTGACAGTTTACTAGACGAGAGATGTTTTGCTCTTTACTGGGTAGGGTTGTCAGTGTCAGCCTTACGCTCAACAGCTATATTAGATGGGACCTACAACATCTATCCATCCAACTACAAACATCCATGGCATCGCCGGGACACGAATTCGAATCTTGTAGCACCGCGCGCTAGTCACTCGGCCATCAGACCCCGAAATACACATATACTTTAGATAATTTTTTAGGGGTTTTTTTGGGCGAATGTGTGGTAGTGTCCAAGTTTCAGTGAGTGTATGCACCCTCTGCCTTGACAAATGTATGCATCCCTATTGTAGAGAGAAACAAAATAAACGGTGCTAGACAGAACCAAAATCAACTTTTCTTCCAAAAGAATATCTCATTTAGGTAGTAAAGGGCTCTGTATTGAAACATCTTGAAATACCTTTCCCAAATAGAAATTTCAAGAATATACATTATTTGATCTTGCATCACTTTTATAATGGGGCCATCCCATTTTTAGTTAGCTTATCCTGTTGCCGCCAAGCACACCTTCGGGACGACGCCAAAGTGCCCCGGTTTCAAAAAGGGAACAAATCACGATTAAAAAAAAAGGCGCTAAAAATAAAATGATTCGACGGGAACGCCTAACAGCATGCAGGCATGCGCAATACGTCTCATGCATATGTAAATTGGTTAAAAGGCTGCTCAAAATTAAAAGAAAGTGGTGGAAATGGTGATAAAGTATTTACGAAACTACAGGTGCAAAGTTCTACAAAATAAATAAAGAATATTTTAAGCAACGGACTTTGTTCTTTTAAGAATTCATCATCAGCAGCATTGGGGCTAACAGTCCCTAAAAAGGCCCTGACCTTTTGAAGACTTTTCACCATTCCACACGACTAGTTGCCTATTGTTTCCAATTAGTGATTCTTAGTCTCTTCAAGTCTTCTTCGACTTGATTTCCCCATCTACCACTTGGTCTAAATCCGCTGGTCTTAAAGATATTTAAATGAATGAATTTAACCAATGCCTGCATGGGACAAAATTTGAAGTTTAATGAATGTATTAATTGAAAAGGGATTTATTAATTGTAATCAAAATATAGAAATATTTCTCGGGTATTCTCTTATTTCTATCTACTTTAACCGTAAAATATCCGCGAATGGGACTCGCGGAGAAAACTCCTGGACTCGTGGCTCAGTGGTAACGTGAGCTGTAGGTGAGCATTAGGGCTGAGGGTTCAATCCTCTAGCTGCTTTATTGTAGACCCTGGTTCAAGAAACGAGGACGCTCGATGACGTTTATGATGTTCAGCATCTTGCCCCATTAGTTGGACTACCTGGTACTATTTTGTAATATAGTGTTCAGGTATTTTCGGGCCCAGATTGTAACTGGATTTGGTTGGGTTGAGATACTTGAGGCACAGGTTTGAGAACTTACTGTTTTATTGACACAAGCACGAACACCACATACATACAATTAGAGACATACAGTATTTAACACATTTAGAGTAAAAGGCAGATAATTATAGTTTTTTGGAAGGACTCCTCTTCTGAGCCAAAAAAACGAAAATCGGCTAAGCGCAGGATTGCATGAAATATGATTCCTTTCCGGATGAGAAGATGTAGACTAACTACGCTATAGACTAACTCGACTTCTTCTCGGGTGAGAGTCTCGAGCCCGACTAATCAATTCTCCTGAAAGCCACAAGGTGACGCTCTTGCCAATGTGCAGAAGGAAGCAGGGTTATAGTATTATATAAATAAAGATTTTTCGCAGGCAGTTATGCCACAACGCTAATTTTAAATCATATTCTTAACATTTTAAATCCCTTTATTTAACCTGCTTTTATATTTGACATGAAAAAATAGTGTCGGTGTGATGGTATTATATAAACTCATTAATATCTTGAATGTGCAATATTAATAGTTTAGATGTTCACTTTGTTTGTCAATTTTTACAATTGTTTATTCGAAAACTTTTGCTATTTTCTTCATAGATGTAGAGGATAAATCATCGAGTCCGCGAGTTCTGTTGACGGTCAACTCTTTGGCATCGCACAATGCCGAAGGTGTCATCACAGAACGTTTGCTGGAACTCAATTGGTTCAACGCCCCACCTGGTATGAACGAGGACCCCACGTCTTGGGTAGGTCTCTTCAACCACGACCCTGCTGAAGGCAGCAGTGACCCCTTGGAAATGGCCTCGACCAGAAATAATCCGGATGGCTACTACAGGACGAGAATAGCTTTCCCAAGGATCGAGTTCTTTGACAATAAGCTCACCGATGGGTGTCTTGGCTTCTGGATAGGTAAGAAGTTTTATTTTGCTGGAAATTTTTAAAATCTTAAGAAAATGTTTGTTCTTGGATCATATAATAATACAATTTTCAGTAAAACCAGGCCATCAGTTGAAAATCTATACAGGAATTTTTATTATGTTGTTACTGGTAAAGTTATCTAAGAGGCTGGATCATTGGTCCCCAAAGGGGGTGTACTGGGAGCCCTAGGAGAGCCGCGTCCTGTATTATTCTAATGAAATATGTGCCCAGATGTAAAAATAAATATACTTTTTATCTTGTTAGTCAGGTTTTTTTTTTTCCGTTCAACAGCTTTCGTTCCAAAACTTTTCTAAGTGCTTTTTTTCTTCTTTAACTAAAAAGTCGACAAACAGCGATAATGCACCAAAGAAGGTTTCCGAGAAATTTGGTGCAGTAAATTCCATAGTTGGCTACCAGGAGCGCTAGCCTCTATGTGTTAAAAAATTTCCATTGTAGCCTCTGAGACTCCTCCATCTGTAAGTAGTGGTCTGTGGAGTTGACCATCTGAATATAAAACTGTAAGGCGTTGGAAGAGGATGCTAATTTATCAGAAACTTGTATATAGTGCTCTTACAATTATTTGTGCCCGACTCAGGGCTCAATGGCAACGTGCGTCGTTAATGAGCATTAGGGCTGAGGTTCAATCCGCTGGCAGCTTTGTCATATACACTGTTTCAAAAAACGAGAAGACTCGATGGCGTTTGGGTTGTTCAGCATCTTGCCTCTTGAGTCGGACTACTTGATGGAAGTTTTCCCGGGTTTTCACCCGTACGATAAGTGAATGCGGAGTAGTTCCCCATAAAAGTTCTGCCGGAAGGCACTGCCCTCCTTCTTCAGCGACGCGGAACCAAGCCAGACTTGTACCTACGGGTGCTCCATCACAACAGAAGCTGCCTCTTTCCTACTTAAGGGATGTCCATGCCGCACTGCAGGACATTGAGGATTAGACACAACAGCAACAACACAATTATTTGTAGGTTTTTAAATGCTGTCGGTGTATAAGAAAGTTGAAAACCACTAGAGTAGATGAAGTCCATGCGATATACTTACTTCATGATTTAGATCAGGGATGTCAGACTCTTAAAAACTGAGAATTATATATATATTTATATATATATAAAGAGAGAGATTTTCTTTCTTTATAAATAAAAAAGTAAATTGTATAATATATCAAAACCCAAATAAAAAAAAGTTAAGCATGTTATTACATTAATTTAAAAGTAAATATTAAAGTAACAAAATGTATATTTTAAATCTTAACTTAAGTAAAAATATCTATTTAGTTGCTAGAATTGTAATATTAGATTTTTATAAAACTCATTTTTAAAGTATTTTCTGTATTTAAAAAAGACACAAACGTACTTTAAGATGAAAGAAAAACGAAAATGCTACTCAAATACAATGAGAAAAATATTATGAAAACAATTGTTTTCAACATTTTTCAATTTATTACAAATATTATCTTATAATGTGATAGTTATCCACTTTTGAATGCCGCCACTGTTCACGGATATCTAAATGTTACTAGCACGAACGCCTTGTTTTGTCAATGAACGTTAACCTCGATTCCAATGGCAGCCTTGACAACGGTCGCGATCTAGTTCAGAGGTCTGCCGACTGAGCCCAGCAAGTCCACGTGTGTGAATAAGAAAATGAGTTATTTTTGTTTATTATTTTTTTAAATTATGTAATTGAAGAACTTCCATCTATTTTGAGAAAATAGTTACCAGTTTTTGGAAAGAACAGAAAATTTTGTACAATTCTCCAAATATTTAAATTTTTTTATGCAGCCTTAATAATGTGCACAAATGTCTGCCAAATCTGATTTACGTTTGAACCGAATTGTCACTTGTGAAGAAAAATGTATCTAATATGACAATCACAAACGTTCAGCACAGTGATTGGACAAGGATGAATCACCAAAACAAAATCCCAAAGCGTAATAATCATCAAAAGAAGCTGAACGGTGTGTGTTTGGTGATTTAGCGCAGGTGTAATTCATTATGATTTCATGAAACCTAGATCATAGTTCACAGCAGAAATATACTGTAACCAACTGGATGAAATGATGCAAAAATTTAAAGAAAAACATCCCAGACTGGTCAACAGATCGACTCCTATCTTATTGCATGATAACGCTAGACCCCACATTACAGAAATGACTATGGCAAAACTAAAGGAATTGGAGTTGGAATTTCTTCATCCTCCTTCATACTCACCAGATCTAGTACCCACTGATTACGACTTCTTCCGCAATTTGGACAACTTTTTTATATGAAAACAATTTAATTCCGACAATGCTGTAAAACTGGCCTTCCTGGAATTCATTGACTGTCATTCGCCAGATTTTATGCCACTGGCCTGAACAACCTGTCGCTTAATTGGCAAAAGTGTATAGATAATATGGGTGTATACTTTGGTAAATAAAATAATTCCTTATATTTGTAAGTTATCAACCAATTTTGCCGTTTTTTTACAAATTTCATCCTTGACGACCTGATGCATACTGTTTGGACGCGAAAATTTATGTTTAAATACGACTCCCATGTGCCAAAATATTTGCTAAACGAATGGATGTCAAAACTTTCCAGATAATTGCCATCCTCAACAAAACTCAAGCAATTACTATCTGAAATGACAAGATAATGTTACATTTCTGAAAGACCCTTAAGAGAAGACATAAGCAAAATTCTTTATTGCAGATTTAAGCAGTAAATGTCAGGTCCAAGAGTCCCTAATTAGGTCCAAGAGGGGAAAAGAGAACATTAAAATTGGTTAATTTTAATTATGTATGCATTTTATCTAACAGCTTTTGTTTTTCTGTATTTTAGTAATGAGCAGCGTTTAAATATTTTATATAACAGTTATAATATGCCAATAAAAATAGGAATTTTTTCATGGCAATGGATGAATCATCTTCCCTTTATTCCTTATGAGAAAAATTTGGTATACATCCAAGGATTTAGAACCGATTAAATATGTATACTGTATAATTTTTCTCATGGGAAGAATTGTATCAATTCATTCCCAGGAGAGAGGAATGTATATTCTTTGACAAGTACATAATAACAACCCATCAATCGAATTTGACAGCAGACAAGCAGTATTGTGGGTAGTTATATTACATGCAATTGGTGTTTTGTACTAATGAGAACAACATGCCCTTCAAATCTGATAGCAGATATTAAGTGTCATGTATAATGAGACATTAGCGAATGTCTGTGCGACCTTCACAGGTCGGAACAACTACACGAATATGGACGGAACGGAATATATGACTACGGAATATGGATTACCTCATGAATTGCTCCATCGTGTTTGGTGATTGATCATGAGCTGAGAAATGTGCTACTCCCTGAGAAGTGAGGGAAGATGCCCCCCCGCTCCATTGATAGATTTTCTTAAAATGAGGTTTTTGGAGAAGAAAGGAGAGAGTTCGGCGATGAGTCGACCAGAAGTGTTTTTCTTTTTTCTCTGAAGTGACTGAAGAGACCAGAGTTTCCGCCTGTTTTTCAAAGTGAGCCCTTTGTAGTTTCGTATATCACGCCGTGTGATAATTAAGGTCTACCGCAGAACCAGTCAATTAGATTCGACGTAGAATCGAAAACTCTGAAAAATCTCCGACCTTGGAGTAACTCCTTGTGATTTAATCCTGTACTTTTGATCTAATAGGCCGAGACGTTACAATACGTATTAAGTTGTATTATATGATAAGAGATACCACTGTATATGAATTGTTGGTATATATAAAAAAAATCTGTATACCAATGATAATATTTAAAATTTGTTTCTGACCAAAGCGTTGGAATTCCAAACTGAAGAAACTCTATATGATACGAGTCAATCAAAATCGTATCCATTGTATATGTGTAGAGGGTGAGTTTGGATAATTGGATAATAAGATGAAAAATTCTTCCCTTAAGATGGATAGAGATAGAGAAAGATTCAAATTCAACAGCAAATGCAGCCTTTAGGGATTTTATTTTCATTATATTGAATGTGCTTTATTACATGGCAAAGTCCTTAAAATCAAATTATCCTGAAAGCAATAACATAAACAAACAGCAATAACAACAAACTTGAGCAAGCATTACTAGCGTAATATCGCCTTGTAAGTAATGTCTTACAAATTTCTTAAGAGGAAACAAATGATTCGAGAGTGATTCCAAACAAAATGAGATCATCATTGGCGATTAAGTAAAAGCGGTCACAAATCATTAGTCTCACTCATAAAAATCCCAACTATGTACTATGACTCACACATTCTTGCGGTTTGTTCAACACTGGTGTCATATTTTTTCCGCTTAGAATCATTCCCTTGGGGTCATATATTTACAACCTGGGATCGTGGGGCAATTATTTAGGTCAAGTTCTGTTTATCAAACAGTTTTTCTTTCACACGCTGGAGTTGTTTTTACCTTTATGTAATATTTAATATTTTTGTTGCATCTCTCCGAAGTTGACACCGATTTTATATGATTGCCGATGGCTCTGCTGACGTGAATTGATGGAAATGAATTGGATGGCTTGGTAATAACTAATGGGGTGAATCAAGATTCTTAGTCAAAAAATAATCATCTTTTTGGCTTCTTTGCACCATAATTGGAAGAAAAAATGTCTTGGGTATCAAATAATTAACTTTAATTCTAACGATAATTGATTTTTAAAAAAGAAAATAGTGTAATACGTGAATAGTGCATAAATAAAATATTATATAATAAATAAGCAAAAACGTTAAAACATTATAATGGATGATTTTTTTTTTTTTTTGTTCACAAATTTCTTTTTAAATTGCGGAGATAGATGGTCAGGAAATTTTAATCATTGAAATAAAAAGTAATTAAAAAAAGAAAATAGAAGTATTTAAATAAATAAAAGTTGTCGTTCACTTAATTACTTTGTTTTTTTATACAATTAGAAATTTAAATATTTGCAAAATTATATCAAAATTATCAAAGCAAGACTTCAATTGTTGGAATTTATATGGCCTTCAGGTTGGGTAGATTTGCTCTAAACAGTCAATTTTAAAGTTGGTGAGGTTTTATGGTCCAAGAGCCTGATTTGGCCATGCTGCTACAAAGAATGATTTAACAGTAAAGCAATGCTCATTAAAAAACTGTACATATCTTAGAAGTTTAATAAAAAATTTAGGGAATAAAATCTTTATTAATAAAAAACATCGTATACCAAATAAAATATTTTCATTGAGTAAAATAAAAACGTATAATTACCAACAACTTTTATTGCAGTGCAACTCATCTACGAGTAGTATAAAAGGGCTACGTACTTAGATATTAACGTAAAAAATTCAGGTTTTTCGGTGCTAATAAAAAGGTATTTGTCCGATACGTTGAACAAGTCTGAAACAAAAGTTTCCCTGATTTCAATTTTTTAACAGATTTAAAATTGCCACCAACGGCATGAAAACCTTTTTGGAACTTAGAAAGGAGTAACTTTAGTTAAGAAATTTTCAGGAGCTAATACAGTCAAAGTCATACAGTCAATTTTATTATAAGCAAAATAAGCTCCATAAAATGATCATCTACATTACTTTAGAGCTTTTTTTAAAATCCCCTATAAAAAATATAACTTCCAAGAATGTTAAATCAATTGATACAATTTTAATTGTATGCGTAAGTTATACTTTCTGTTATGCTGTTCGTCTTACATTTAATGCTAAATAAACTTTTTTGCAGGGTTATCTTACAAAAAAAAAAAAAAAAAAAAAAAAAAAAACTGCATTTCAAAATATTTATTCAAGGTAATATAAATATACACATTCTAAATAAAAGACATATACTAAAATCAAATTGATATAAATACATATTAATGTGAATAATATCGCTTATAAGAAAATAGCTGCTTTTAATTAAGAATAATACAAATTATAAAAAAAATTATAACATTATTTGATTAATGACATTTAAATATTTATCAATTGAGTTCTACAATGTTTTTTCTATTTTATTTTCATAGGTTACATCAACTTAAATCGATTGGTTGCAAAATCCTGCATAAGAGCCAGACCTCGGTGGATGTACGAAATGAAAGACGTCATTGGAAACAGAACCTTGAAAGACCTCATGATACCTGGTACACACAATGCTGGCAGTTACGAAGCCTACAGACCAGAGAGGAACACCGCCAAAGTCAGGTACCAGATGTGCCATGACGAGGATGTCTTCAACCAGTTGGTGTATGGCAACCGATTCTTGGACTTCAGAGTCATCTTCCAACATGTGGCTGGCAGCAAGGAAAAGTTCTGGATAACCCACAACATCCTGAGGACCAACAATTCAGTCCGGGAGGTCCTGTCGCAGGTGAAGAGATTCCTCGACAACACCAATGAGATTGTGGTCATGGATTTCCACTTGTTTTACATGGGTTTCATAGACAGTTGGGTGGAGGACAGGCATAAAGAACTGATGAAGATGGTCATCAGTACTTTAGGCAATTACATGATGCCCACTTCTTATGAGTACTCGACCACATTGAATGAAATGTGGAAAAGCAATAAAAGATTGATGGTTGGATATGCATCCAAGCAAGCAGTTGAAAGCAATCTTTTGTTCCCTGGGGTGTTCCATTTGTGGGGGAATAAAGAAACTCGACCCGAACTGGAAGACTTCCTCACCAGGAATATGTGCCTTTTCAGACATAGAGGTTTGTGGTCTGCCATGGCGGAACTTACGCCAACGACTTCTGGTGTGCTAATTGACAAGTATGGTGGACTCAGAAGTTTGGCGCAAGACGTGAACTCTCAAGTAACAAAGTGGTTTAGGGATAGATGGTGGAAATGCGCCAACATTGTGTCCACGGATTATTTCCTTGGAAATAACATAATTGATGTGGCTATTGATGCCAATGTACAGAAATTTGGTACAAATTATATAATTTAATTAAAAAAATAAAGCTTTTGTTTGTTTTCGACTGTTATTTGCTGGTTTTGGCAACAAATTATTTTTTCTAAGTATGAAGTTCTTATTTTGGAGACAAAAAAGCTTAATGTTTGTTACTTAAAATGTTAAAATTAGAAGTTTATTTTTTTTAAATACGTTTTCCTGAAATTATTTGTACCATATCCAAATAATGCTGATTTAAATTCTAAATTGAAGTTTGTGATGTGAACGAAAATTTTATACAGTAAGTCTAATAATTTCGCTTTTTAGTAATATATAATTGTAATCAAGTTTTATATTTTACCGATAGTTGTAACTGAAAATTTCTAACGTTAAAATTATTTTTTAAGAGGAATTATAAAATTGAAATTAAAATTAAATGAATTTTCATTTACAATAACACAAAATAGTTGCATGTTATCTCATGTAAAAAAAAAAAAAAAAATTTTTTTTTTTTTTTATTTGAATTATTTATACTTTTTCAATCAGTTTTACATGACCATGATAAATTTCACATAAGGGAATCGATAAAAAGTGCAATACATTATTAATTCACGTTTTCAATTTCTAAAGTCAAAATAAGAGATGCTTGAAAATCGCAAATTCGAGGTTCCTCAAAGTGATATCTAAAATTAATGTTTTATAAAGGATCTTCATTTACATGAAGCAAGCTTTGATTCATATAAATGAAGGTTTCAAAAATCAAGCACACTAAAATAGTTTAAAATTAAAGTTTAATTGAATTATTGAATTTTATCAATTTCTTTGCTCATTGACGTGAGAACATGCCAAAATATTGACCATTAGAATGATTCAGTAAATATTGTAGGTCGTAACTACGCTATTTATTGTGTATGTATATATGTTTTTTCGTAAATGCGTAGAAATAAATAAAAAGTCAAGCATTAAAAAAAATACAAAAATTTTTCCGGGATGTGATTTATAAAGACTTAATTGACGATAATGTTTTATGTAAGAGCTCATCAAGATTTAATAAAAAGACGGAATCAAGTAATTAAAAAAATCCAGCAATTTGACATATTAATTGGCTAACGAAGTTCAACGAAAATATTTCCTAAATTTAATCTTACAAATACAATTATTGAAAATTTGATTCAAATATTCATTGCAGTATGGGAACATGAAACAAAAATAATCAAAAATTAGTTACATTGTAAACAGATAATAGCATATACATAATCACGATTAAGACATGACAAGTCTACTACTTATGTTTTCATTGCTTTGATATCATCTATCATCATTTTAAGCATATCAATCATCATCCTCAATTTTAAACGATGTATCAGTTAGTTGCAGTAAAACTCAAACTGTGAGATAAAAAAAAAAGACAGCTTTTTTTCCTCCGTGAAATCGTTATGTTTTGTAATTCAGATAAATTTGACGTATAACCGTATAATGGTTTCAGTTTTAATATTTTCAATGGCTATTAACTGGGAGTGGGGAGATGCTACCCTCCCCCAGTCGCTGATTGGTACAGATTCACACCCAAAACTCAACTGTAGTGTTCACCAGCAATGGTGTGGTGTGCTAGGAGCTGTTATTGGTTTTCAAGAAAGAAAATTTTGTTTTAGGGGAAATACATTTCATTTAAGGACAAATACGTTGGATCTTAATTTAAGTCACCGCCTTTTACAAAGTCGCTAATGATTTACAAACTGTGGTACAATGTTTGTAAAAATTTCAGAAAAATAAGGTAACCCCGTTTATTGATTCGCTTATTTGACATGATTTTGACATTTTTTATGTTGCGAAGAGATGGCCGAAAACTAGGAATTTATTATCAATTATTTTTCAATGGAATTTGAATTTTGTAATACAAGAATTAATAATTAAATCAACGTTCATTGATATTAATGCAAATGATATTTTTGGAAATATTGAATCAGTAACGATTAGATCGTTAATAAATGATTATCGGTAATCACACTATTATTGGAATCACCAAATAAACCTTATTATAAAATCTTCATTTCTACAATCTGACTCTCAACAGATTCAAGCAATTATTCACTGGTTAAATCTACAGCATTTTAATTTAGGACTTCACATTTCAGGCGTCGTCGCCATATCTATAAGCACTAAAATGTGTAAAAACATTTATTATTATATTTTTTGTCACTTTTTTCAATTCCTCCTATTAGTTCACTTTCCCTATGTATATCTTGTTCAAATTTTCAATCGTTCATAAAATACTTTTTATTCATCCACTCACTTTCAAATACATTTTTTTGAATTTGTAGTGGATGATACTTAATGTTAATACAGTTTTTTCAAATATTAATTCATTAATTAAATTTATTTAAATAATTTAAGTTGCATGTATCTACCAATAGATGGCGCCAGATGTTAGAGGAAAATTTCAACTTTATTTATCAAGGACTTACTGCAATATAATGGGGAAAAAAAGTAGGAATTGATTTAAAAATTTTTTTTTCATATTACTTGTTTTTCATTTAAAATAAATTAAAAAATTCAGTTTTGGAGAAAAAAACAATTTATTTTTTGGCAAAATAACATACACAATACATTGCACAAAATGACACTTGAAAGACTGG
The DNA here is from genome assembly GCA_021605075.1 of Caerostris darwini. Classification (NCBI taxonomy): domain Eukaryota; kingdom Metazoa; phylum Arthropoda; class Arachnida; order Araneae; family Araneidae; genus Caerostris; species Caerostris darwini. The sequence continues at coordinate 65,259 of BPLQ01009756.1, read as the reverse complement.
ACTCAACCGTCATAGCAAGCGTTAAATCTAGCCCAGTAGTCTGTGTTCAATACCCAGCTGGCGTTGCATCCCTTGGGTCCAGTTTTGTGAATCAGAGCATAGTCGTAGCAGTCGAAATCCAAGTCCCCATCGCAGTCACGAGCATATTTGTCCATGTAGCCTCTCATGGTTGCCTCGGCACAGGGCTTCGATTTCACGCACTTTTCGAAATCTATAAAGATAAAAAAAAATTGAATTGATTAGTGTTGTATCTCAACGAACTAAGTTGTTTATCAATTCCTACTATTAGCTCACACTCTCCCTATATATATCTTGTTCAAATTTTCAATCGTTCATAAAATACTTTTTATCCATCCACTCACGTTTAAAAAAAATGTATTTGAACTTGTAGTGATGTTAATACAGTTTTCTCAAATATTAATTCATTAATTACATTTAATTAATAAATTTTAGGTTTTTGTTAAGATTTAAGTTGCATGTTCTACCAATAGATGGCGCCAGATGTAAGAGGACAATTTCAACTTTATTTGTCAAGGACTTTTCTGCCATATAGTGAATTGACTTTAAATTTTTTTTTTTTTTTTAATATTACTTGTTTAATTTGACGGTCATCGCTAAAATCGCTCTCTAACTTAATCAAATTAGAGAGTAGGTAAAGATTTCTCTAATTTGTTCATTCCTTTAACTAAATTAGAAGGAAACTTTTAATTCATAAAATAAAAAAAAATAAAAAAAACAGAAATACTTGTATAAATAGTGTGGTGTGCTAATGGCTGTTATTAATTTTCAAGAAAGAAAATGTTTTGTCTTTAGAGGAATTTATTTAAACACAAATAAAGTGAATCTTATTTTAGGTAAATTTTTACCAAATCTCTGATGATTTACAAATTATGGTGCAATATTTATAAAAAGTCCAGAAAAATATGGCAACTAACTTTTATTATTATATACGTGTCTATTGATTCATTTATTTGCTTGAGGTGGTTTATCGCTCTACGGTCATTTTTCGCACGCTTTGGGCTAATTAGACCGAGACCAACATGGATTCCGAGAAATTAACAAACATCCATGCCCCCATGCCACCAGATTTTGAACTTGAAGTGCCAAATGTAATTGACCATCAGGGTGCACGTTGAGGCAGTTGCTGCCAGCACCCACATTTGGCCACCACATTCATGAACCAAGATCTTTCCGGGATGGTATATGGAGGTTCGACAACCTCTTCTGTTAAAGGTAAAGATATACTATACTACATAAATGCGGGTCTGATGGCCGAATGGCTAGCGCTCTGGCGTTCGGTACCACAGGTATCGGGTTCAAATCCCGACTTTGCCATGGGTGTTTGTAGTGGTTTGGAATCCACTTTTAGCAGCAGGTCCCTGTCCTAATAGGATCGTAGAGCGCTGCGGGGGCATTGTTACTCAGCGTCCGTGGCTTACCATCAAGTTACACGCGCCCCCTGGGTAATGCAAAGTGAGTAACATCGGTGCAGCCCTTATGGCGAAGATCACGGTCTGTTTGCCAGCTGCATTAGAAGAAAAAAAAAACATTAATGCCGTCTCACCAAACTTGATGACTTAATAGTTTCACTCTAGAATCTGTAAATTATCTGATATATGTGAAATTTTATTACATGTGATATTATTGCAATACATATGTTTTCACTTCAGATACTTCATTAATTCATATGGATGCAGCATTTTATACGAACTAATTTTTTCATTAATTATAGTCATGCCAAACATCTGGAGTTAATTTAAAATCCACTTTTTGCACTTGATGCTTTTATGCATGCATCACTGGTTTTAGACCAGGTTTCGATTTATCGGATTCAATTTATTAAGACATTTTACACACATAATTTCAGATTTCTTGTGACTTTTGAAATTGTTGTTGCTTCATATTCCACTTGGTAGACATCTAGACCAAGCCCACGAACCCCTATGGACTCATGGTTGAAGGGAAAGAGGGCTGATTCTGTTGTGATGGAGCACCCGTAGGTTGAAAACTGACTTGGCTCTGTGATGCCCTGCAGTCATATGAGACCGAGAGCTACGGTTTAAAATGGATTACAGCGAACCACTACAAACATCCATGGCACCGCCGGAACTTAATGATAGTACCGTTTAATAATAATTATTCAAAGTAATAGAAACATCTTCTTCATTGACTCAACAGCCCCATGGTGGGCCAAGGCCATCGGCCTACTGACAGATTTCGAGACAGGAAATATTTTTTTTTTACTGGGTAGGGTTGTCAATCCGACGCCAACACTCTACAGTTATACTAGACCGGGTCTAATGTGGATTCCGAACCACTACAAATATCCATGGCACCGCCCGACTCGAACCCGAAACTTGTTGTCACAGAGTGCTAGCCACAGGGCCATTCAGGCCCCACTTTTGAAATTAAACTTCTTATATGAGAATCGAGGCAACAAGTTCAGCAATCTTTTTAGGGGGAGAGGCTGTTTTTCTCATTTTGTGATCATTTATGTCCACACGTCATTCACTTCCCAAATACATTTTATAAAGCAGGAATCGATCCCATTTTTATCGGAATAATAATCTCCAACACGCTATCGTTTTTCGAGTGTGTTTGCGTTGTTTTAGTTTGCTTTACTATGAATTTAATTCAAAACAATAGTCCTATTCAGATTTGAATCAGATTTAGATTAGTCCTATTCAGATATGGTAAAGATTTAGAATCCTGAACTTTTTCAGCCAAATCGCCAACTAAACAAACAAAATGCCCACCACGATTTTTAAGCGAAATGAAAATGATTTATTACTTATGTTCTACTAAACTGTATACTTAGCTGGCCACCTAAATTAATCAAATTAATAAAAAAAACTACACATTCCAAAGACCTTTCAAGGTAATCAGCCAGCTGGTCATATTTTACACCATCCCAACCACCTGTCATGCACCCGTTAATTTGCATTACCATATCATATAAGTGAAAAGAAAAGTAAACGACGAAATCAATTAGTCAATAAAATCCATGCAATTTTCTCAAGTTACGTAGAAAGACAAGAATCAGGAGTTTTCATTTCATGCTTCGCTTGTCACAAGCAGGTTATTTATGTTCTGAGCCATGAAGATAATGATTAATTATTTCATACTCTGATGTAAAATAAATTATTTCTATCTCATTAAAGTTTGTTGTTGATCTAAGACATGTTGATGATTACCGAAAATTTCCCTCTTTCACTACAGACACAATTTCACTTTTAAGAACATGGTTTTTTATTAATATTTTACATCTAATTGGAGTTTTCAAAATATTATGCAAGTTTTAATTCTGATATATTTTTTTTGTTCTAATGCAGCTGGCAAACACTTTTGATAGCTTTGTCTTGGATGCCTTAAGGCAAGCGCTGCACAGACGTTACTCACTTTGCATTACCCAGGGGGCGCGTGTAAATTGAAGATAAGCCACGGACGCTGAGTAACAATGCCCCCGCAACGCTCTACGATCCTATTAGGACCGGGATCTACGGTTTAAAGTGGATTCCGAACCACTACAAACATCCATGGCACCGCCGGGACTCGAACCCGAAAACTCTGGTACCGAGAGCCAGAGCGCTAGCCACTCGGCCATTCAGGCCCAGGTTTTGATATTGAAATTAAAAATATGAAAATTGGACTAATGTGTATTCGATATGTATGTATGTATTTATTTGATATGAAAATTGGTAATAATGTGTATTCGAGTATGGAAAATAGGTTCGCGTTATCCACTTTATTGTTACTTGCCACCCGATGGCGCTGCAGCCTTTCATCTTATATACCGTTCAAACAATATGGATGAAAATGAGTATGCACATATATTGGAACATGGAGATATATTCGCGATGTGTAATTTTCTATAATTTTATTTTTGGCAGGACAACGTGTGCCTAATTAGATATGAAATTCTTGTATTTAATTCGCCTTTATCTATACGTGGAAGTTTAAATGTTCGCCTTTGACAACTTCTCTGAAGAAAACATTGGTCTACAAATTAATTTCCTTTTATAATAACGAGTTAAAGAAGTGGACACATTTAGATTTACATCTAACGGAAGAAAACTTATAATAGAATGAATTGCAATAGAAATACAAATAAATTCTAGATTTTGCAATTTAATTATTAAATAATTTCTCCTTAACCGTAATAATAATAAATATTTGAAATGTGTAAACTATGCAACCTTGACACAGCTAAAACTGTTTTTTACAATATCTCAAATTCTTATAATATCCCACCATTTTCTTACGATAGCTTACTATACTAGAAAATAACTTTACCGAGAGGATCGTCGGGGTTCTCTCCAGGTTTTCCACCATCTGCCCAATAGCCATGCGAGATAAGATAGGGTCCACAATGGTATTGTCCGGGGCCCTTGCGATGACACTCTATGTTTTCATCGCATGCAGTTGAGGCCTATGTGATAAAGGATATAGAAAAAAATATATTATTAATTCGATTGAAGTACTAAAATATATTTGGAGAAACCTTAAGATAAAGACATTCAAAAATCTACACATGTCCACTTTAGGCCCTTATTTTAAACGCTTAGACCCTTGTTTACTCATAATCAGTGGGTAATGGGCGAAGGACTCGTAGTTCAGTGGCAAATTAAGCAGCTAGCGTGCAAGAGAGCTGAGATTCGAATCCGCTGGGCACCGCTTTTGGGAACTAGGAGACTCTGTCGTGATTGTGACAATGTGTGGAAAACCATCTCGTATTGATAGTTAGGCTGCCATGTGAGAATTTACGGTTTTTTTGCCTATATAACACACAAATGCGGCATTTAACAATGTTCTTCCCTCATCAACTGTCAGTGGACTGTTCATAATATACATAAGTGGAATAGGAGGCCCACAGATATTGAAGGAAAACTATATTAAAATGTTGTTTACGTATACCGGTAATTGATATGAAGTTATCCACCATTACAATGGCAGAGATGTACCAAATACATATATCTGTTGCACTCACGTTTTGTCACTATACTTTAAAACAAACTCCCATGGGTCGCGTTTGAACTGGAATTCGCACTTCGTACCCAATGAATGAATATTCTGGCCTGCAGATTTATCACTTTAATTTCGCCATTTCATTTTATCGCCATTTCGCCCTATTCGTGACCCTAGCTAGTTACTGGAGGATTGAGATAAGTATCCGCTTGCAGCATTGTCGTAGTCATTGCTTTCAGAAACGAAAGAACTCAATGGCGATTGTGACAAAGTGTATAAAGCATATCGCATCAATAGTCCGCCTCCACTGATGGGATTTTTCCAGTTTTTCTCCCATATGACATGCTCTCTTTTTAATTAAATTTTTATGCATTTTTAAAGTTTATAGCAATTTCAGTCTGATCTTGTTTATCAAAACTTCAAAGTTAATCCCGTGATACGATATATTTCGTAATATTTCTTAAAAGTGGTTGAAAACTATTTGGTTTTCAAAGATGATTTTTTTTTCCCCTAAATATTCTTTTTTTTTTTTTTTTTTTTTTTAATATTTGCAAAAAAATTAAATAAAAGTAAAATTTTATTTTGAAATACGTTGGGGTTTTAATTTATGATGCCCTTTAAATTAATACTTAAGTAGACCTATATTTTAATAATTTAACGATATAGAAAAAAATCACCCCTATTTTATTCAATAAGGCTGCTTACGTTATTTTCCATGAAAATCCTCCATATAAATACAAGTAGATTTTTTTTGTTTCATTTATATTATTTCTTTTTTTACTTCAATTATGAAATGTGTAATAAGCTTCGTTTGCATTTAATAATTAGTACGGATTTTTACTAAATTCAAAATGTCTTATTATTTGTGCTGCCATCTGTTGATCAAAAAGAAAACTGAACTATTAAAGCAAAATCATACTGATGTTTTAATTATTTAAATTTTATAAAAAAAATGATTACTTGATTAAGTAAATGAAATATAATAAAAATAATAAAATTTAATAACTAACTTATTTTAATTTATTACAATATAATTATTTCAATGTGAAGTTTTGTTTATTATATTTTTTATTGTTAAAAGTAATCAGCGATATCAAATAAAATGTTAATTAATAAAATTTAATGTATATAAATACATTAAAAACTAGATATTACTCTTTATTTATTATTGAAAGGAATTATCCCGTAAGATATGGATATTTTTATTTTTATAAGAGTGATTATAATTTTTTTTTAATCAAACTAAATTAGGTATTGCTCAAAGCATTCATTTTCAATTTTCCAAGCAATTTTCTAAGAGGGTTTTTTATTTAAAAATTTTTTTTTTTTAACTTTGGCTTGCAACGAATATGCATATAATTTTCTTATATTTTTCACGAATAACTATAAAAATCATAATTTTTTTTCTATTATTTACATATTTAAGATTAACAGATTTGTTGATTGTTTCAATCAGAATTATTAAATAATTCGTAATAAAACTCTTTTATTTTATTGTTGTCAAAGTATACATTCCAAAAATAAATCTATATTTATATATTAAAGAGGGCAAATTAAAAATTAATTTATGTTAAAAATAACAGTAACTAGTATGCTTTATAAAATTTATCAGAACTGCAACTTGCGTCCGTTTGATTACATTTTTGAATGAAAACTAATTTGAATTAATTACTCAGTTTTTGAATATAATACATAGAATGTTTTCTTTAAATGAGCAAAAATTAATGCGTGACATCCAAAAAAAAAAAATAATCTCCCCGGCGGGGAATCGAACCCCGGTCTCCCGCGTGACAGGCGGGGATACTCACCACTATACTACCGAGGACACGATAAATGAAGCGAAATTGAAATTGTTGTGCAATTATTGCTTGAATGATAAATAAATATGATAAATTGCAGTTTTTAAAATACATAAATGTATATGTTCACTTATATTTAGGTAAAAAATTATGAAATGATTAGACTTATCAATTTATATTTCTAGAATAAATTAACTCACCATCTTAAGAGATACCTCGGATTCCTTTATCGAGTATTAAATGCAGTTAACTTAAAATTGAAAGAGTACTGAGAGTTATCAATAATTAATGAAAATATTCTGTTTCTAATTAATATAATCAAAAAAATTTAATTACATTGGAACTACAGTAAGAGAGATTACGCATAGATACTTCTGATTTAAAATATAAAAATCAAATTTTTGTAAAGAAAAAAAAATCTAATATATCTACGACTATTAAACTATGAAACTATGAACATTGAAATGAATTAAATGTGCATAATATTTTTAAAAGGTAGCTTTTTTTCTTATAAAAAGAAAATACTCTTATAAAACTTTTAAATGTGGGGGGATAAAAAAAAAAAAAAAAAAAAAAAAAAAAAAAATGGTGGATTTAGAAAACTCTGTATGTAATTAAAAAAAAAAAAAAAAAAAAAAACTGGCAGAATCTTTGTTTTACGTTCTCATGTTTAATTTTAAAAATGAGAATTAGTTTTAGGGATTCAAACAAGGATTATTATTGTTAAAATATTTAGCAATTATCATTTATCAGTAAAATTATTTAGTTGGTGATAGAAAAAAAAAATGATTACTCCCCGGCGGGGAATCGAACCCCGGTCTCCCGCGTGACAGGCGGGGATACTTACCACTATACTACCGAGGATACATTTATCGCAAAGCTTATTACGTAAACAAACACTTAAAAATAATATGAAATCGTAGAATTGGTATATTTATTTTTTTATAAAAAACAAAACACACAATTTACCTCACATATGCAGTTGAAACATGATTCTGATATCTGTCCAGCGGGTTTAAATCCTTGCCCTAAAAAAGAAATTATTTTTCATTAATATTTAGCACAATCTTTGCCAACAAACATTTAATTGTTTTATGATTGACTTACTGTAATTTATTTCATTTTATTTTTGAATTTCTACGCTATCTATTAAATTTGTATTGCATATATAAATGTTATAAAAGATCTTCACATTCATAAAGAAAAATATAATTTTAAATTTATAAAAAACAATCATTCACTTTAAAATGAGAAGTCTGAATCTTCTCAAAATACATTAGTTCGAATATTGTTTTAATTCAAATTTCAAAATAATTACTAGAAAACGTTCTTTTAATTAAAATTACAATTGCTTTAATATTTGAAAAATTTAAAACTTTTTAAATGTAAAATGCTTTTTATTTTTTATTTTTGTAGAGGATTGTTGTTTTTTTAAAATAAATAAAAAATTGCAAACATAATTTTTGTCACAACTGAAGCTAATTTAAAATTAAAATTTATAAACGTAATTTTTAACGTAATGTTTTTAAAGTTAACATTAATAATTTATATATTATATTATTTTATTTTATAATTTATAAAAATTTATATAATATTAAATTAAATTTATAAATTATTTTAATTGTTAACAAATAGTGTGATACGTAAATTTTGTAATCTATTTTTAAATAGATAAAATTTACAAATACACTATTTATAAATAAAATGAATAATTAGAATATTTTCAGTGTCATATTATGTAAAGAACCAGATTGCTGAAAATATGAATTAAAAATCGGTTAAAGAAGATGCTATTTAGAAAACTTTTGTTAAAATCTTTCTAATTATGTGTCGCATTTATCCTATTTGTCTTTTATTTGTTAAAAAATTAAATTAGCCAAAATTAGTAATGTGCAATTAATTAAATTAATAATGTTAATATTATTTATAGAAATATGTAGTCAAGTATGAGACGAGAATTAAAAATTTTGAAAATCACAAAATTTGAGAATTTTGAACATCAAAAGAGTAAAAACTAAACTTACATTACAAAATATCAAACGAAAAATTTGATGAAAATTCCTCATTAATTTTTTTACTTTCAAAACTGCTTTACACCGCGTTTGTCTGACTAGCATCCCTAACAAATAATCAATTCGTCCGTTTCCGGTTTTAAATGGATGTTTATCTTTCTGTACTCGAACTTTTTGTATGTGGTTTTTCAAACTTTAACGGAATAAATTGGAAATAGATGTTTTATAAAAGCTATTACATAATTAAGTAAGTCAAATAAATATTTATAAAAGAAAAAAAATTAAAAAGATTGTTTGCTTAATTTCTTCATTTAAAAAAAATGTTGAAAATGACAGAGAGCATATTTAAATTTGTCATATAGGGTCCACATATATATAGGGTCATATTTGTCCCATATAGAAATAAATATTTAAATTTTTGTCCCATATTTAAAAAGTAATAAAACTGTACTATTCATAACAAATTAATTTTAACTAATCATCTATTTCTGTGCGAATAAACATGCTAAAATGAACAGGAAAACATAAATATTTTAAATACTATGTCCTATATAACTCAATGCTTTATTTTAAATAATGAGTAAAAAAAAAAGAGGTTTATCGCTTAGATTGTTAAATAAACACAATTTAAATTAATATTAATATTATCTTTAGAAGCAACACTAATTATATTTAAATATTTATTATAAATGAAATAAATTACAATGAAATTGATTTTATTTAGAATTGCAAAAGAGAGTTACATATCGTTTCCTGCATTGCAAGTTTCATTGCTGGCAAACGATAGCAATATTCGCATATGCATATTTTTAATAATAAATTTAAAACATTTTATTATTATTTAATGAACCAAGCAAAAGCTCTTATATTGTTACTGTATTTTGTGAATTATTTTTATTATAGCTAATTTATTTTGATTTTATTTTATGTATGTAAATAACGTTGTTTTGAGAATCAAGTCCGTGGTTTTCATTTATGGGCAAGAAGGATACAACAGTTAAGAACTCTGAACAGTTAAATAATTGAAACCTTGAACAGTTAATCTGCCATAAAAATCTTTTTATTCATAATTAAAAATTCATTAGAATTTAACAACCACATGTCATTTTGGTTTCTAATTATTTTCTGGTAATCTCAATAGCTGGTCGATATGAAACGAATAAAATGTAGTGAAAAAAAAAAAAATCAATTAAATCTTTTTTTTTTTTTTACTTCAAAAATTCGTCCCTGAAAAAGCAATTAAAAGGTATTATTAAATAAACTGGTGAACAAAAAGCGGTTTTAACCGGACACTTTTTTGACAGTTTAAAAAAAGTAAAAAAAAAAATAATAATAATAAATAACCTTCGAAAAATGATATATTTATGCTTCATAATTTTGTATCAAATTGCAACATACTTCCAATCTTTTCCTTCTATTCAATTTTGTTGAAAATTTATCAGCAGATGTTATTTATATAAAGAATGTTTTCATTTTCTTTTTAATACGCTTTTATTAGCTTCACCTGTATGTTTGTATGTATGTATGTATGTTTGTATGTTTGTATGTAACTCACTTTTTGGGCTCGATTTTGGGACTGATGGCGCCATCTACTGGCGAGTCAGTAAACTGATCAAACCCTACTTATTTTGTATAATTATTCTGTTTAATCTTAATTACTTTTGTTTTATTTTACTTTTATTAAAAATTCTCATTTTAAAACCTTTTTATTTTTGGGCATCGTCAACGGTACTCTTAATTGTACCGATAGCTTTAGCTTTTTCGATCTCCTGCTTTAATTGTTCTCAAGCAGATGTTTTTCCTAAATTTTAAATTCATTTATTTATTTTTAATTATTTCTATTCACTAATTTAAGAAACTACAATTTATGCTAATGTTTTAATTAATTTAAGATGTGGAGGTTTTGTGATTCTTAAAACCACCAAGGAACTTCGTAACCGGTACGCCCGTTGCCTAGCTGTCTTTCACCCCGGGTAGAAATTCAGTAATATCCGCGATTGAATTGCGCTCTTCCTATTGGCCGAAAATTTCGGTGGCGAAAAAGAGGCGGATCTCAAAGGCATAGGAGTGCGATCATATCGAATTGCGCTCTTCCTATTGGCCGAAAATTTCGGTGGGTAAAAAGTATGTAAACTTAGCGGATAACCGGCCAAGTGGAAAACAAACAAATTAAAACATGAAAAATAAATTATAGTTTAAAAAAACTAAAAAATACGCTTTTAGAGTTAATCTATCTAAAAAGTAAAAAATAATTGTTAACATAAGAATAAAATGACTGACGAGAAAATGAATGTCACTGTTCTAAAAGCGTGGGGTGCTTTGTATGACATTTTTAAACTAACTCTGCATTTCGAATGAAACTAGTGAAAAATTATAACGATTGATATCGAGCAACGCTTTTAGAACAGTGACATTCATTTTCTCGTCAGTCATTTTATTCTTATGTTAACAATTATTTTTTACTTTTTAGATTGATTAACTCTAAAAGCGTATTTTTTTAGTTATTTTAAACTATTAATTTTTGTTCCTAGATTAAAATTAGAATATTCATTAAATTTCTCACGCGCTGTTATGAATTTGAAAGGCGAACATTAAATAAACTTGTCTAACACTGTTGCATCTACGTTTTCAATCTGAGTTATGAAGGTTAAAAAGCAAATAAAAACATGAGTTTTTAGGTTATTATTACCATCATTAATATTCATAGCGGTGGTAATGCGTTGATAAGAATGATAAGTATCTTTATTAGTTGATAAATGGAAAATATTTGCATCCTGCTGTTATTAATGTAGGGTGCTGTCTCATTTGCATTCTTTTTTGAGGTAAATTAATACTGCGATTCAAGATTTATTAATTAAAAATAATTAGCAATTTAAGCAGTGATGAATAGATTCAAATAATCTTTTTCCAAGCAATATGTTAATATTTAAAAAGATAATTTTTATTTTATGCAGTGTTTCATTTTATTTCGTTATTATCTAATCAAGATGATGCAATAAAGTACGATTTTCAAATTCTTTTCCACATAACTTGCATCGTGTCATTGCGTATATATAATATTATATATAGAATAAATACTCAAATAAAGAAATTTTTATATTGTTTTCTAACTTATTATGAATTAGAAAATAATAGTTTTTATTATTTGTCGGTAATCCTAAATATAGAACTCTATCTGCACTATTATTTTTTTAAAATGTATTTCTATATACTAATGCAACAGTCTCACCTCTGTCGATATAAAAAATTATCCAGAATTAATGAATTAGAATTCATTACTCATTTTATAAAACGGCTGACTATATTTTAAAGTCACATTTATCAAGTTGATTATCAATTATGTAGTTCAACAATGTGACTATAGCGGATCATTAAAATGCACAATTTTATTTGGATCAATATATATCTATGAAAACAAACATTCTGAAATTGAATATTAAAAAAGCGCCAAAGTAAATAATTTCATAATTGCACTAATTAATTTGCACTTGAATAATATAGAGATCGAAACAAATTACAAAATACTTATTAAATCAATATATCATGCACAAAATTTTATTATTCACTGTTTATTACATATTATTTATTACATCTGCATCTAGATATGTCTTGACTTGGATCCAGTCATCTAACAATCAATCAACTCACCTGGTTCATAATATCCTGAGGATATTTATTCATTGATAAAGCTATCCTCTGAATGTTATAATTAATTTCTTTACGGGTTTTTACGAATATCCTGGACAACCTTTTTTCACACCCTGCCATTTATTTTGTACAAATTTTTGAGATCTGCGAACGCTGTTCTAATCGCTCAACTTTTTGATTTTTGTGTTTTTAATTTTCAGTTTCGTTGCTAAAGTTTATGTGCATTTTGGATTTTGGAAAATTTTTTGAGAGGTATGATATATGATATGCCAATGCTGTAATAGTTTTGTTATACAATTTGCGTCTAGGGAATACATGTAGTGATTATTGTTGATCAAATGTGTCGTGAATCTAATGAAAGTCTTTGTCAGTTCTCTTCTGATTTTTGAGTCGCATATGTTTTGTTCTTCACATACACACACAAACTCGCTGGCACTACAGCCCATGGTGGGCCAAGGCCATCTGCGAACTGGCAAATTTCGAGACAGGATATGGTTTCTTTTTACAGAGTAGGGTTGTCAGTCATATTAGACAGTCATATTAGACCGGGATCTACGGTTTAAAGTGGATTCCGAACCACTACAAACATCTGTGGCACTGCAGAAACACGAAATCTGTGGCACTGCAGAAACACGAAATCTGTGGCACCGAGCGCCAGACAGCTAGTTACTCGTCTCATATATATATATATTTAAAGAGAGAGAGAGAGAGAGCTGCCTAATGCCACAACCGACATATATGAATGAAACATGGAAATGCGTTTCTACGTAATATATATTTTAAGATTACTAGTAAGCAAGTATTTTATGATTTAAAGCATAAGAACATTATCTTTATCTTAATAAATGACATTTAAAAAGCTGCATTGCATTGTTGAGTTCTTATGATGTGGCCACAATTTTTTATTTTGATTATTTATTAAATGTTTTTGAATTATGTTCAAATTTCTTGAACATCAATTTGCATTATTATAGAATAATATAATTACACTTATTAGAAGCTTTAAAAAATAATTTGTAAATGTTAATAACATGATAGGAAACAAAATCACAAATGTGTGTTTGGTTGAATTTCTAATAACAACTTTAACTGAAAGTGATATAACAATGCTAGCAAATTACAATTAATTTACTCTTTTAGAAATAATAAATCTGCTATCATCAGTTATATATTGGTGACATTTAAATTTATAATAAATTAACTAACTAGGGATAAACACAAACTGACAAAAAATAAAAAATAATATAAACTTTTTATTTAAAAAGTATAAAAACTTTTATTTTTTTACTTTTCAATTGAAAATCTACTTTAATTTTTATATATAATTCCAATTAAAAAAATTATAAATCAATTTATCAAGAGAAACCTCCGTGATTTTAAATTTGTTGATTTTTTTTAACCAGTTGAACTTTGTATAAAAAAATATTCAATGTTAAAATATCAACCACATTTTTTATCAGCAAAAAGAACATTTAAAATAACATTTTTGCGGTGAGAAGTATTATTGACTTTCCTACTCAATTTCCGAAAAAGATATTAAAAATATTAAATATTAAAATGGAATAATTAAATTAAATTAAATTAGATTAAATAACACAAGAAACCTGTTTAAAAGAGCAAAACTAATACGTTCAATTGATTACTGTGTACAAATGAAGACATTACGTATTTGGTATACGACCTTGATCTAATTAATTTTAGTTTATGATGACAACCGGAATTACCATTGCAAAATAAAATTTAAAAAAATGTCTTCTTAATTTTATGTTTGAGTTTAGAATGAAATTAAGCATAAAAAAATTATGTTCTTTATTTGCAATTAATTTATTGATATAAGTAAAATATTTTCAATTATGATAATTTTTTTTTGTTTAAAAAAATAATAAAATCATTTATTTTGCACGCAGAATTTACAGTATTATTAATAAGAAATGTTCAATATTTCAATATAATTTTTTTCCATTTATTGAGGATTTACTTTCGTGATAAGAAAAAACAAATTCAATCAAAAATTCAAATTTATCAATACTTTGAAAATGATCTGGATTTTCAAAAACGTTTTTTTTTTTTAATTAAACCATTTAAATTTATATACAGTGCAAAGGAAGTAAAATGTCCCCAGAAATTATTAAATTATGAATACATGTGTATTCAGTACAAATAATACAATGGAAAAGTTTAAAAATAGAATAATTATGATAGGAACATTTAATAAAAATTAGAATAATCACTATAACATTTTTTTCTTCTGCTAATTATTTATTATTAAATTAACTGTTATATCATTATAACAATTAATATTAATCTTGTTTAAAAATTCGAGTATAGTTCAAAAGCATCTAACAATAAAAATAAAGCAAGGAATCTTTGAAAACAATAACAACATAATGACCAACCGTTCTTATTTTAAAGAACGAATAGCTAATGTATACTTTACTTTGTTATTTCTGAATCAATTACTTTTAAATATGACATTTTTAGTTTTATGCTATAAATAAATAAAAGAATAAATAATAATTATTAATGTAATAACCGCAAACATAAAAAAATTCGTTGTTAAAACACTTAGTTTATACATGTTAAAATCGTTCTTATTTAAAAGAACAATTTTAATATAACGAACAAATAGTTAATATAAATTCTTCTTTAAGAGTTCTGAATCAATTACTTTTAAATATAACATTCACAGTTTTATGCTATAAATAGACAAAATAATAAATAATAACTATTTTAGTTAAGTAACTGTTAAACTAGTGATTTACAACCACTATGTTATTCAAAAATTTTATAAATAATTTTAAAGAATTTCTAATTAAAATACTTAAAAACAATCATTCTTCTATCATTCTCATTCAACAAAAATTCTAATTATAAAATTAATCATTCTTAATCAACAAAAAATGCATTTCGAAAAAATATTCCACGAACTTAATAATTACTTATTAATATATTATGTTTAGTACAGAATATAATTATTTTTTAATAAATTTCTCACTTACCATAAATCAAAGCTAAGAAACTCAAAAAGCAGAGAACACAGCTTATACGTCTTGAATTCATTTTGATAATCTTCTATTTGAGTGAAAAGTAAGTTGCCACTTATATATAAGTAAATCTGACTGACAAACGATACTTTATTTTTTTTGTTGCTGCTGTTTTATTTCAAGAGATTCATCACTGGCTTGTAACCTTGACCACTGTGATTTTTTCCCCTCTTCACGTCAGATTGGCTTGAAGATGAGACTTGCCTACCTCTATATACCTAAACTACACGAAAAAAAAAAAAAAATAATAAGATATTCACGCCCTATTTCAAGTTGCCACCGCTCATAGCAATCAGGACTTGCTTTGTTTTGGTTATTAACTTCCAAAACTGGAAAGACGAATTGTTGGTTTGCTTTATAAGCAAAAACTAAGTTCACCTTTTCAATGCCTGAAGGTTATGCAATGAGGTTTATTTATTTATCTTTTATTTTTGTTATTATTAAGAAGGAAGGAAGGAAGTGAAGAAAGATTTTGCAGACGATTATAAAAAGAGAATTAAATGGAAGACGGGAAATCCAAGAATTGATCTTTAATTTTAAAAATCGTGTTCTGTTTTTAGTGCTGCATTGTTCCTGCCTTGCAAAAAATAAAAATCATTTAAGATTTCCGTTTATGTTTTTGATGAATAATATATCCGGTTTCAGAAAGTTTAATTTAGTTTGTAACAATGGTTTCTGCATCTGCTATTTTGTATTCGAATAATATTTTCTTTTATACCAGGTGCTTTTGAAAAGAGAATGACAAAATAAAAAATAAAAATATCGAAAAGAAAAAATGAATTTAAATAATTTGTTAAGTTGGGCAAACTGCCCATTTACAAATTATAAATTCGTGTGTTAAGAATTTAAATAAAAAAAATCTAGAGTTATAGATGATTAATGTTAATTAAAGAACTTAATAAGCTTATTTATTTACAAAAAAATTAGTTAAAAAAAAGAAATATAGAAATGAAATGAAAGTAAAAGCTAAATGAAAATCTTAAGTTTCATAAACAAATTTTTAAAAATATATTTTTTGTTAATTAATAAATTAGAAATTGCTGTTACATTTATTTTAGTATATAACTTCTAGAAGAAAAATAATGGAAAACATTTGTATACATTGGTTACACTTTATTTGTTGAAAGATAAAAAGTTTTTTTTTTTTTTTTATTTAGAATTAGTAATTAAATATTTGTGAATTTCTAAAATTAAAAAAGTAAGCTGAAACATTTGATAGAATCGTATTAATTTTAGAATTATATAATATTTGATGCATTATAGCTTACTTCATGCTTTTTAGAAGATATGATATAAAAAAGGCCCATTTAAAAAAGTATGTAGTGGATTTATATAATCACATTTAAAACTAATTTATTAACTATTATTAGGATAAACTATTATTAGGACAAACTATTATTAGGACAAACTATCCATCTACAAATTATAAATTCGTGTGTCGTGAATTTAAATCGATAAATCTAATGTTAATTATAGATGGCTAATGTTAATTAATGATTCGTACACATATAGCAAGCTAATTTATTTACAAGAATTTCGAATTTTTTGGAAATTTTTAAGGTTAATAATAATTTTTAAGGTTAAAGATTAAGGATAATCTTTTCTAATGACAAATTGTTAAAGAAAAAAAAGTTTAATGTATTACAAATATAGCTTTTTTTGCTTAGAATGTAAAATTTTCTTTTGCTTGTCTTAAGCTATTTTATGATGACCTATTATTATATAAGATGATATCTATTATTATTATGATGCCTATTATTATACGTATGATCTATTATTTTATGACACTTTGCTAATTTGTACTGCTATTCTTATAGGATATATGTTTTATTTGTAAGCAAATTTAGAATAAAAGAAACCCGACTCAGGGCAACGTGCGCCGCTGGTGAGCATTAGGGCGGAGGTTTAATCCTCTGGCGGCTTTGTTTCAAAAAACGAAGAGACTCGATGCCGTTTGGGATGTTCAGTATCTTGCCTTGTGAATCGAACTACTTATGTACAACTACGAACAGCTCCAGCTCACTGACGAGGGATGAGTAGAAGACAGTGCCTTCATGGAGGTATTTTTAATGGCAATTTCTCCAAGTTTGCGTGTCATATTAGAGAAAACCCGAGGAACTCCCACCAAGCGGACTGACAATCAATACAAGATGGTTTATACACATTGTCACAATCGCCATCGAGTCCTCTCATTTCTGACAGCAGTGACTATAACAACGCCTCCAATGGATTCCAAATAGTTCATTGGCCTTTGAATTCATGATGTTCAGTTCGAAAAACCTGACAAGCTTAAAGTAGCTTGTCAGGTTTTGTAACATTTTTTTTTTCTATGCAACGTTTGTCGGTGGGCCTCATTTTCCTCCCGTATACGGTGAACAACTCACTAACAATTGATGAGGGGACGACAGTGTCTTCCTGTAAGTCTTTTAATGGCAATTGCTCCGAATTTGCGTGTCGTATGGTAGAAAAGCAAGAAAAACTCCCACCAAGCAGACTGACTATCAATACAAGATGCTTTGTACCCATTGTCACAATCTCTATCAAGTGCCCCCTCGTTTCTGAAGGTAGTGATTACAACAATGTAGCCAATAGATTCCAAATAATTCATTGGACTTTGAATGCATAATGTTCAGTTCAAAAAATCCGACAAGCTTCACCATTTTTTTTTTTTTTAACATCGGTGGGCCTCATTTTCCACTCATGCATACCGCAAACAGCCCACTGACAGTGTAATTTCAGTATTGATTTCAGAGATGACATAAATAAAGGAAATTTTGAAAACTAAATGTCAGTATCTAAATATATTTTAGACCCCTTGAGGTACACTTGAGTGGGTATATGAGTATACATGAGTGGAAAATGAGTGGTTTATTGGACTTTGAATTCATGGTATTTGGTACGAAAAATCCAAGAAACTTCGACAGAACTATTTTTTTTAATATCAGTGGATCTCCTTTTCCATTCCTATATACCACGAACAGCTCACTGACGATAGTCAGACATGGTTGAGTTGAAGACTTCCTGGCGGTCTTTTTAGTGACAATTGCTCCGAATTTGCGTGACGTATTTGAAAAAAACCCTAGAAACTGCCACTAAGTAGATTGACTATCAGTACAGAATGCTTTATACACATTGTAACAATCGAAATTGAATTCCCTCGTTTCTGAAAGCAGTGACTACAACAATGCCGCCAATGGATTCCAAATAGTTCATTGGCCTTTGAACTCTTGATGTTCAGTTCGAAAAACCCAACAAGCTTCGACAGAATTTTTTTTTGTCAAACATCGGTGGGCCTCATTTTCCACTCATGCATATTACGAACAGCTCACTGACTAGGAACAGTACCTTCCCAGAAGAATTTTTAGTGGCAAATTGCTTCCGAATTTGAGTATCGTATGGGTGAAAACTCGATAAACTCCTACCAAGCAGACTAACTATCAATACAAGATGTTTTATACACATTGTCACAATCGCCATCGAGTCCCCCCCGTTTCTAAAAACAGTGACCAAACAATGGAGCCAATGGATTCCAAATAGTTCATTGGTCTTTGAATTCATGATATTCAGTTCCAAAAACCTACAAGCTTCAACAGAAGATTTTTTAAATTTGTTTAACATCGGTGGGCCTCACTTTCCACTTGTATATGGATAGCAGCTAACTAACGATGGATGAAGGGAAGACAGTGCCACTTTGGTGGACTTTTTAGTGCACCGAATTTGCGTATTTTATGGGAGAAAACTTCAAAAAACTCCCACCAAGCAGATTGACAATCAATACAAGATGCTTTATACACATTGTCCCAATCGCCCTCGAGTTCTGAAAGCAGTGACTACAACAATGCAGCCAAAGGATTCCAACCTGAGTCTTCCAGCACTCCAGCTTCTCACTTTATTATCTTGGGAATTATTTTGATATTGCAATTGTCTTTGCCATTGCATTACAACCGCAACAACTATAAAAGTGAAACTAAAGTGTTAAAGGACGATATTCTAGCTTGTAACCTTGATATTCTGTATGAATATTACGTATAATTAGATCTTACTTGAAGAAGTGGAAATTTTGAATTTAACATTGCAGTAACTGACCATCGCCACTGTTGTGGAATTCAAAGCTCTACTATTTGTTTTCGGGTTCCAATGCAAATGCAATTACATCGGTTGCGTTTTGTCACTTAAATATTTGCATGTTATTATGATGGATGAAAAATATTCTTGGGACAATCCGTATCCTGTTCTTTTCCCCCAAGGGCATCTAAGGTGCCCTTCGGGAGAGCAATGCCTGCGATCCACGTGCGTGACAGATATTTTATAATTTGGTTAATTAACAACCTGGTTTTCGCTTGGGGCCTGGACCACCCCAGACCGAATCGCTTAGTGCATATGGCCTTGAATGAAAAATTACCTTTGAAGTAGATCAACAAAAGAAAAGAAAAATGGTAACTTTAAAGATTATCATTAAAGCGAAATCGAAAGACCTGATTCGTCAGAATAGGAACGGATGCAAATTCTTCATTCAAAACAATACTGATCATATTTCAGGGCCATTTTCAAAAATTCCAATGGGCCCAGGGTTAATGTTATATGAAAAACCGTTTAGATGAAATATTCATTTATTCCACAGAATTATATATGTCAAAAATTTTGCATGGCCGGAGTTTTGAGAAGGGGATAGCGCATTGAGTTAACGAACAGACAGCTCTCATGGATATGCCGGAGATGCGATGATAAATCAGTAGTCTGAAAAGTTCACCCAACGGCCATACCATGCTGAATATACAGGCTCTCGTTCGATCACCACAGTCAAACATCGTCGGGCGCGGTCAGTACTTGGGAGGGTTACTACCTGGGAATACCGCGTGCTGTTTGCATTCAAAAAATTTGGGGGCCCTGATGGCCGAGTGACTAGCGCTCTGGCGCTCGGTACCACAGGTTTCAGGTTCGAATCCTGGTGGTGCCATGGATGTTTGTAGAGGTTCCAAATCCACTTTAAGCCGTAGGTCCCGGTCTCATATGACCGTAGAGCATCAGAGTCTAATCAGACTTCTTCTCACCCACATCATTCCCAAAATACAAAGGGGCAGCTCAGCTCTAGGCACATTGATGTGGTGGGGTGTAGTAGTAGTACTAGTAGTAGTAGTAGTCTGTAAAGTCCTACTCCTGGGTCGAGAGAAGAAGAAAGTAAGAATTCCTTAGATGGAACACTTCGTTTTAAATTGCAGTGGTAACCCAACTCATGGCCTAGTGGTAATGTATGTAGCTAGTATGCAGGATGGTTCACGGTTCGAATCCACAGGTGGCGTCCATTGCAGTCCCTATTTTCAGAAATAAGGGTACTCAGTGGAGATTGTGACGTGTGTGAAGTGTCTGCCATCGACAGTTGGGCGAGCGAGTCATCCTCGAACTCAGTCATACAGACTTTCAGACTTACTGATTAGAGAGCCCATCAATAATGTAAACATAGGAATTTTCAGTTGGACTTGCTTGCCATAATCCATTTATCATTTTAAAAATGAAATGAAGGTTTTATTTTAAAAAAAGAGTATATTATTATGTATCTTCTTAACATCATTTCTATTTCTTATCTCACTTGGTAGACAACAACATCTAGACCAAGTCCAAGAACCCCAAGAAAATCTCATGGAAGGAAGGGGCGGGGACAGCTTCTGTTGTGATGGAGCACCCGCAGGTTGAAGTCTGACATGGCTTCGTGGCGTTGAAGAAGGAGGGCAGTGTCTTCAGAGAGGATATTTAGAGCAATCTACCAGCATTTGCTTATGGGAGAAAACCCGGAAAACTCCCACCAGGTAGTCCGACTTACGAGGCATCACAAAAGCCGTCGAATATCCTCAATTTTTTAAACGGTGTCTACTACCAAACAGTCAAGCTACATAATTTCTAATCAGTATTAATATTCTATGAATTTAAAGACATTACATTCCTGCAATATATTTTAAAATCAGACAATATAAAGTTATAAAATATCGTCTACTTACTGAATATGGCTTTATAAACAATTTTAAGATGTGAAGGGAAAATAAAAAAATAATTTATGACAGAATAAATTGATAATATTATTGACAGTTAAGCAAATTTAACAAATTATTTATTATTCAATTATTATTGACAGAATTAAATAAATTTATTATGACAAGAGAGACCAACCGAAAATTCCCGTGTTTACATTGTTGGCAGGTTCTCTAGATCAGTAGGTCAGAAAATCTGTATAGTTGGATTCGAGGAGGAAGATAAACTCACAAGAAAGAGTTAATAGAATATTAGTTAATATAAAGAATTTTATAATTAGAGTCTGGAAATGTCAATTCTTCTTTTGCTGTAACACTTTTTATTGGTTGGCCGACATTGACTTACTGAAGTGATGCTCTTATTGTAAAGTGGACAACGAATTAAATATATTCATAGGACGATATGTTAAAAGTGTAAAGGATGAAAAAAAGGATAAGAATTTTTTTTACTTCAGTAAAATTAATAATAATTTTAGAAAATTAATGTTAGCAATAATTTAATTAAAATAATTGCAATTTTAGCTTTCGACTTTGTAATGAAACACTTTAGTCGAATAGAAGTGAATTTGGCATTGAATTTAATTTATTTCACACATTTTCGTAATAAAACACTCTTTTCGAATAGAACTGAATTTGGCATTGAATTTAATCTATTTCACACCTTTTCGTAATAACACACTCTCGTCGAATAGAAATGAATTTTGTATTTAATTTAATCTACTACTGGGACCAAAAAGTAAGAACAATTACTTTTTTTTCAAAAACTCTTCACTTATACTTCCAAATTTTTTTCATCGCCTTCAAACTAATCCCCTCCGGACACAATGCACTGATGCCAACTTTTTTTCCAATCCTCAATGCATGCTAAAAAGTCATCGGCCGGGATAGCCTTCAAAGCTAGCAGAGATTCACGCTGAATCTCTTCAATCGACTCAAAACGGTGTCCCCGGAGTGATCCCTTGAGTTTGGGGAATAGTCAGAAGTCGCACGGTGTGAATACGGGGGTTGTGGAACTATATGGGTTTCATTTTTGGCGAAAAAGTCACGAAGAATCAATGCAGTGTGATTTGGCGCATTCAGTGTTTTCGGTACCAATTGAGATTTGACGCGTTTGAGCCCAAAATGGAATTGATCGATCCTTTTGAAATTCCAACATCATCAGCACTCTAATCGTAAATTGGTTTGCATGCACCAAATCTTTAATTTTTTGGATGTGAGCTTCGTCGGTTGAAGTTGAGGGTCGACCAGAGGGTTCTTCTTCTTCAACGTGTTCTCTGCCTTCTTTGAACTGTTTATACCAATTATAAACATTTCTTTCCGATATGGGAATGCTGACAGAATGCCTTCTGCACATTCTATACGTTTCCGTAAACAAAATTGAATGCAAGTTCAGACATTTAAAAAATCGCCTGAATCAGTTTTAGCGACTTACAAAGCCAAGTGTAACTCAAACACTAATGAATATTTTGACGTCAAATTTCACACAGATGTCAAGGACAGTGCCAGAAACCTTAAAAAAGAAAGAAAAAAAATCCATGATGCTCCGGAAATTTTAAATTGAAAATTGGTCTTATTTTTTGGACACAGTAGTATTTCACACATTCGTAATAAAACAATCTCGTCGAATAGAAGTGAATTTGGCATTTAATTTAATCTATTTCAAAGGATTAATCATACCAAAATAAAAAAAAAACACTGCAAGAATAATTAATGCATAAAAATTTCAATGTTATAGTGCTTTTCAGAAAATAATTTTTTCTTAACCACAAGTCTTAAACAATTTGACAAGAACAAAAGGTTTTATTCAATGCGAAAGAAAAATTTCTCAGAAACGTTAAGACCCGGATCATTATAAAGATCAAGAGCAAGCATTTCTAGCTAAACAAAATACAAACCAGTTCTTCCTAAAAGCATTGCCCAATCTTTTCTTGATTGACAGTTTAACCAATAACAAGAACATTGTAAAATCTTTTCCGTGAAATAGTATATCATAATAATGAAGGAATCTCTTGTGGGAAGAAGGTAAAAATGTGAAGGTAAAAGGATATAAAAGAAAGTGAGTTAGATTGGGCAACATCTGAATGCTGAGATTTAAAGCAAACTAGTTTCTATGTATAATAAATACATTTTTTAACACGGGATTTTACTGAATAGTTATGTAATGATGAACAACAATTCTAACGACCCGGTAGACTGATTACATGTTGGATTTTTGAATTAAGGGTCTTTTGTTTAAACCCAAAATGCGATGCTAAAATGAAAGTTCATTGCCTACATATAACAAATATTTAGTTTTGGTTGGATGCCAGTGGCTCTCATGTTCCACTTATCATAACCAATCCACCGATGCGAGATGCTATTGCCTTTGGTTTGTCGCTACGGTCATCTTGTGCACACGAGGACCAAACAGACTTGGATCTACAGTTTAAAGTGGATTTAGCACCACTAACAAACATCCATACCACCACCAGGGTTCGAACCTGAAGCCTGTGATGCCAATGGCCAGAACGCTACCCAATTGGCCATCAGACCGCTAGTGCCTTTTGGGACTAAATCCCTACATTTACATGTCGTAAGGAGAAAACCCAGAAACCTCCCATAGGTAATATGATTATTAATGCGAGACTCTTTATACAAGTTGTCACAATTTCCATCAAGGCTCCTCGTTTCTGAATGTAGTGATTAGACACCACCAGTGGATTCGAATTTGACCCCTACTGCACCCTATCTGCGCACTTTACCACTGGGCCCCAAATCGGACTTTAGTCGTTATAAACAGGATAAATCCGTAGGCATCAAAGTCAAGTCCTTCCTGTTACATAGATGTCCCTCGTTGTCCAACCTAAGTAACGCTGGCTCTGCTTTATCTACTGCTATGGTTCTTTGGGATTACAGTTAAGAAAGATATTGCATAATAATCATCTCTAATCCCCCGCACTTGTTAAATCATGTGATTTAGCGATGAGCGTTTCCACGCGTTGTCTACTTAATACTCTCTTTTTGACGATTTGTCTAAAGCAGAAGTCTCCAAACTACGGCCCGCCAGTATCATCAATCCGGCCTGCGACAGCGAATAGTTTATGGTTGCTGTAATAAGTTGGATAAAAAAACACATAATGATAATAACTTGGTTTTATTGACTTGCTAGGTAAAACTTAATGACCGGCATAATACGCAGAAAATTTAAGTTAAGCATAACAACTAACAAATAATTGAAATGAAACCCCCTAACATTATAAACTAGTGAACATCCCGCGATTACCCTCTGTAGTTATACTTACCTATTTCCGCTTTTAACCACTGGATGTCGTCAAGTGTCACGGTCGTATCGATATACACAATAGTAATTGTAGTAATTGAACCAGTGAATTTAGCAAGCGTGTGCTCGCTGAGAGCGCGTACTCGGCGACTAGTCTAGAAATTATAGATAATGGCAGAAAAAAAAACTTACTAAAACGGTTTTACTTACCCTTGGTACATACTGGACTAAACAGTATGGCTCTAAGGCTGGAAAGTTTGGAGACCCCTGGTCTAAAGTTAGGCGAGAACATTTGACAACAAGCATGTTTTTAGTTTCGAAAGATATGCTGGCACATGTTACGCTGCTCTAGTGTTTTGCAGCCTTTCCACAAGCTAATACAAGGAGTTATAAACACGATAAAGCCTTAGGCATCCTTAGTCCTTCCGTGTAGGCATCCTTAGTCCTAACGTAGATGTCCCTCATAGTCCAACCTAAGTAACGCTGACTCTGCTCTATCTACTGCTATGTTTCTTTAAAACGGCAGTTAAGAAAAAGATTCCATTATATAAATTGACATTACTATTTATTTCCTCACGTTACTTTACCACGCTTTCAATTTCAGTTAACTAAATCACGTGATTTTTTTTAAAAAAATTACTATACAGTAAATTTTTTCTAATCCCACCCACTTGTTAGAACATGTGACTTGGCCATGAGCTTTTCTTTTTCTGTTGTAGTGAGCATTAAATCTTCGCAGCAGCGAACTACTGAGCGATTTGTTAGAAGGTATGAGAGAACATTTGGCAACATCTTGTTTTTGGTTTCGAAAGCTGGGCTGGCGGCGAGTCACTCTGCGCTAGTGTTTTGCAGTCCTTAAATAAGCTGATTTAATAATATAATCCTTTTCCAATGGAATGAACTCTTGCACACTTTATTTCTGATGCATCGCAATCATCAAATACCATTACTATTAAAACGTGAGCCTTTTCTCCAATTTGCACCTCATGTCAATTCTTATTTTGGTCTCTAATATATTGGACGATTTTTTTATAGTCAGCAAAAACTGTCTCTATTTTTGGGTCTATATAAATGTCTATATAAAAAAATGGGAAAAACAATAAAAATGCACAAAAAAACACAAATGCACAAACATCCACATTTGTGGTCGCCAAGCGTTAATAGTAATTTGTAAGTGAAATGATTCCAAACATTCCAATTATTCCCGTCATTCATTATTAAAACTAAATATATTTATTATATCTGGTGTTATTTTTATAAAATATTAACGATTTGTTCAAATAATCCAACTACACTGACAATCGAAATACTATTTCAAGCTATTTTCATAATATTAATTATGCACCGTAATTGCCGTTATCAGTGCAGCCAAACCATAAGATTTGCATTTTTCTTGTTGTGAGATTCTGTAGTGAATAATTTACTATTAGATTTTTTTGTCCTTTTTTTATTAATGGTAGTAATTATAATTATGAAAAACTAAATGTCTATATACGTGGCCAAGGGCGTTAAGAGTTTAACTTGTTACTATTCAGCATTCTTTTATTACGTTATTTAATTCGAAAATGTGTTCATTTTTTGTATCTTTGCCTCAGTTTTCATTGAAGTTCAGATATCAATTTTCAATATAATGTATAGTTCCCTATTGACCTTCTGTAGTCCGGGTATTCTCTGAACTGGTGTGCGGTCCCATAGGTGAATTAGAGAGAATCCGCCTCCTTGTAGCGCAGTGATAAAGCACGCCGCTGGTGAGCATTAGGGCGGAGGTTCAATCCACTGGTGGCATTGTTGTAGACGCTGTTTCAAAAGACGAGGGGCCTCGATGGTGATTGGGATGTTCAGCATCTTACCTCGGGAGTCGGAGTACCTAATGGAAGTTTTCCACTTTTATCCCATTAGGTAGTCCGACTCACGAGGCAATGCGGAGTAGTACTCTCTAAAAGGTAGCTAGTACCACCTTTTAGTACTACCTACGCAAATGGGGAAGTACTACCGGTAGTAGCAATAGTAGTAATATATATAGTAGTATAGTAATATAAGTAGCACTACCTACGTGGGGTAGTACCCCCTTAGATAGTATATATAATCAAATACTTTGTCACGTGGTAATAACTTAATTGCAACATCTTAAGGACCTACCTCTAAATTAACGCTCAAGGACATATAAAGTACCCTTCATAAGGACAATGCCAGTGAACCACGTGCATTGTAAAGAATAGTTTATGATGAATACAGTTTGCAATGTTTGTATCATTATAGACTTAAATGATTATTTATCGTTTAACAGTTAGATGGGTGTTATTTCTCGCTTTATCATCATTTGCTTGTTTCTTCCTCATTCCTGGTCAAGCTACACGTATGACGTTGATCACGATCACCTTAACACATCATCGTAAATTTCGTCGTCATAAATGCTCTGTATAAAAACGTACAACGCAGCATTCATATTCAGAAGGTCTTTGGTTAAAACTCGTGTTCGGCAAAAAAAACGTGAAATTTTTTTTTGTCATTTTCAAGGTCAGATTTATGTATGGTTTTACAAGTACCACGCTTTCAAAGCTAGTGTGTGTCACTTTTACTTTGCAAATGGCTTCATTGTGATATCCTTAAATTGCCAATCTGTGTATTATCTTTTTAGATAGCCTCGTTAGATAAAGTGAAGATTTTAAGATATGATAATCATCAAAGCCATTGCAGTGCCTCAACACAAGCTTTCGCATAGACGTGCCATAGAATACAAATAATTAAATTAAAAAAAATTAAACTTAGATAATTTATTTTTCGAAAAAAAAAAAAAAGTTAAACTTGGAAATCATTTTTATTTTATGTACATTTTGTTTTAGTTCTGATTAATTCAATTTTAAATACCATTAATATATGGTGAAGCAATGAATGCTATTCCAAAAAAATTTTCAGAATAAGAACCTTGAATTCAATAGAAATCTTTCAAGTACTTGTTAAATAATTTTCAATACTTGGCGGAATATACACGAGTTTTACGAACATTATTTAGTGGTTTTGTTACACAGTCAAAGAAATTTTTTAATGAATTATGAGCCTAGATTGCTTTGTTTCTCATGCATTACATATTTTTGCTACTGCTTTGAGGAAATGTTATGTTTCCGAATTCTAATTTCAAATGCTGATCAAATATATTCTATTAGGTTCCAATATATTCTATTCTCCTATCCGATGATTAAAAAAGCATTTTAATGACTTCTTTACAATTGATTATTTAACAAATGCCCCATTGTTAAAGGATTTTCAATACTTGATTGAATATACACGAGTTTTACAAACATAATTTAATGGTTTTGTTACAGAGTCAAGAAACCTTTTTTTTGTAAATTATGAGTCGTTTATTTTCATGCTTTATAGATTTTAGCAACTGTCTTGAGGAAATGTTATGTTTCCGAATTCTATTTTCAAATGCTGTTCAAATATATTCTATTAGGTTAATATATTTTATTTTCCTATCCAATGATTAAAAAAGCATTTTAAGGACTTCTTTACAATGGATTACTTAACAAATGCCCCATTGTTAAACAATTTTCAGTACTTGATTGAATATACACGAGTTTTACTAACATAATGCAATGGTTTTGTTACAGAGTCAAAAAAACTTTTTTTAGTAAATTATGAGCCTATTTTATTTTTCATGCTTTATAGACTTTAGTACTGATTTGAGGAAATGTTATGTTTCCGAATTCTATTTTCAAATACTGTGTAAATATATTCTATTAGGTTCCAATATATTCTATGTTCTTACCTGATGATTAAGAAAGCATTTTAAAGGCTTCTTTACAATTGTTTATTTAACAAATGCCACATACAGATTAGCACTCATGCCATCAATATACGAGCTCACAAATATTTTTCAACAATGCAACTAAAATCACCAGATCAATAGAGCACATGTCTAAATTGTTGTCCACCATAAGTTGGCGAGAGCCACAAACAGTACAATCCGAAAAAACGGGAATACCGATACAGAAGAAATGAGAATTCAGACAGTCATTACCTGTCAAAAATCTAAAGCGTGCCACAGCAGGTTTACTTGGGGCATCAGGAACACAAGCGGCGTCCAACCAGCAATTCTATGGTGTAATAAAAAATAGATTACAAATGCCCCTTCGAAATAACCGCATTGAAATTGTGATGGTAAGGTCTGGAGTTCATTATTGCACTCGCCCCTCCCCATTAGGGATTGCAATACCGGTTTTTTCGGTATTTACTAGAAATTTAGAATTTTTATCTGTGAAAGAATTCTTATGCGTGAAATTCTTATCCTTATCTGTGAATTCTTGTTCAGAATTATTATCTGTGAAAACAAGGTTGTAGTTGTGAAGAAAGTATGTAATATTTTGATATTTTTTAAATTGGTGAGTTTGTTATTCGCATTGTATTTGTATATCACACTTTAGAATTCAAAATATTTTTCAGATTTATTATATATATGTAGATTTAGCCGCTTCCTATAGATGCATCCCGGGCGAACCCCCAATTTTTGTAGACTTCAGCCGCTTGCTAAAGATGCATCCCAGCCGAAACCCCAACGTATGTAGGATTACACCGGTTTCAACTGATGCATTCTGGCCGAACCTACAGTTTTGTTAGACTTCTCTACCAGTCCTACAGTGGCTTGAACTTTTGAAGTGGGTGTCTAGGAGATTTGACAGACACAATAAAAGTCCTGCGTTTCTTTAAAGACAGCCATTTAATTGGTTCTATATTTTACAATGATATTTACATTAACAATTATTATATAACAGCCATTTTCTACCGCTGCTTCACGCAGCCTCCTGCCAGCGTCTCTTCTTCTTTCTTTATCTACGGGGATCTTGCCCCTTCTCGTGGGGTCAGAGTTCAAAGTTCAATACACCCCCACGTTGTAAACAGCTCTGTCAAAGAGAAGCGTCCGTAAGGTGTCGCTATCTGGTGATTACCAGATAAATAAATCCCACATATACACTCATAAATAATACCTCATAATAATGAATAAGAATAACTTTAAAGATACTTTGGTTTCATTATTTATATGATGAAAAGAATAGGGTGGCACAATGTAAAAAAATTTTCAAGAGTTATTAAAGTTATTGAAGTACAAGCGGACTCCATACACATTTAAAAACGAAACATGACACAAATTTGTTAAAGAGGAAAGAATCTAATTGCGATGAATATACAAACTTAAGCTCGGTTCTAATCCCAAGCCATCAGGGATTTTAGATAATTTTGAAAAAAAAAAAGATAATTTGGATGAAATTCTAAGTAAAATGACAGCACCAATGACATTTCTACTACCGGTATTAAAATCGGTATCAAGCTAAAAAAAATATCGAATACCGGTATTGAACTTTTGGTCCGATATTGCAATCCCTACTCCCCATGGATTTTCCTCGCTCGGTTTTTACTGCAAATTTTAGATTTTTGACTGGACATAAATAACTTTTTTGCTTAAATTTAGGTGGTGGCATAATAATAGTAGGATATTTTCGCAATATAGCATGTCATCTAGAGTTCACAATTACTATTTTTACCATGGTTTGCTGACTGCAGACAAGGTTTCCACATGAGGCTAACTTAATCTTTTCGTCAACTAATCTTTTGTTTTTAATTCTACTAACAAGTTACAATGAGAAATAAAATCTGTCCTAATAATAGGCACTAAAATAGTTTCGTCATAGGGCCAGATTCAAATGCAACAACTATTTATCAAATGTTTTGATTTTAGATTGATTTACAACATACAATTCTAAAAAACTCCAAACGTTTTTGTTTGTTTCCCTTTGCAAATATGCAAGAAACATCTCCTATCTATTAAAAATTTGGCGTTTGTATCGGGATTTAGTAATTTTCATAAATTGAATTCGTTACCACCCTCGTTAGCAGGAGTGATGGCGTTTACTCGTTTTAATTCCTTTCCTATCACCATTGAGTTTATCTCCAGCTAAGTCATGCATTTGTCTAAGTAAACTGGGTGGCTTATTATAGCTCAATTGCAACTCACTTAACAATTTTTTTAACTCGTTTTCTTCATTTAACCATCTTTGCCATATCGTCTGACCAGTATTCCTGACTGTGTCTTGGGTTCTTTAGGCAATTTTAAGGATTCTACACATTTGACAAGCTGCCCTGCTCTCTCTTTTTTAAACTGTTCTCCAGACAACTTTTATAACAAGGCTGGCCTTTATTGGGCTGCCAGAGGGCTCATGGCCCATATAGCCTCCGCCCCGACGTAGGGGGAAAAAAAGTGGTTTCCACGTTAAGATCTTTACAATTGTTAAGCAATCGAATATTAAAGGCAGTATGCTTAAGATGTTTGATAGCTTGTAGGAGTGTTTGTAGTCTGAAATTTTCGAGTGGTTATGTTAGATTCTCGTTTAAGATGTCGATATACTTTTACTCCTCCATGATGCCATCAATAAATTAGAACTTATTTATTCAAGGTGATTATATCCGTCTCCGCCCCATAACTTCTGCATCGCCATGTTTAATGAGTAAAATAATTTTTCTTGTTCCAATTATTCTTTCGATTTTCTCCAATCCATAATGCAACCATTAACCTCCAAATTTACTATATTAATAAATATACATTGTATGTAAACGTTATATACATACATATATTGTAAAAACATTTTTTCATTTTTCTGGCGGAAGAAATTCGAAGTTTTGGATTCTTAAGGCGGAATTTCCTTCTTTAACTTTGCAGAATTTCTTTTCTGCCATTCGCCATGAGATGATCCAATTATTCTTGAACTGTTTTGAACCATATTCCATAGCATTCTTGCAATTCTGTTGCAAGTTTTGTAGTCGATAATCTTGAATTTACATTTATTTTTGAATGATGATAGGCTTCCTTCCATGCTTGTTGGTTACCTCAACCTTGACTTGCTAGTTACTCTATCATGTTTTTATAAAGTTTTTAATAGTAAAAAACAGCAACATTTGAATCACTTAAAGTAATTGTTTGATTAATTTTATAAAAATGTGTTAATTTCTAGGTGCAAATTAATATTTGATTTGGGAATTTCTCGTCATCATCATCATTGGCGCAACAGCCTCATGGTGGGCCAAAGACGTCTGCCTACTGGCAGATGTCGAAACAGGAGATGTTTTCTTTTTACGAGGTAGGGTCGCTAGCCCAACGCTCTTACAGTCATAGTAGACCGGGACCTACGATTTAAAGTGGATTCCGAACCACTACAAACACCCATGGCACCACCGGGATTCGAACCGGAAACATGTGGTACTGAGCTCTAGTCACTGGGCCATCAGGGCGAGAATTTCTAAGATGTATCTTCTTCCTTCCTAAAGATGTATTTTTGCTTGATCTAATCATGGAGATATTTTAATTACATAAAAATGATTGAACATTAAAAATAAGATTTTTAATTAATATGAAAAATTGCATAAGAAAAAAATAACCTTGAATTCACCTTTAATATATTATGCTACCTTTTTTACAAGGTAGGGTTACCAGCTCAAAGTTCTTAAGGCTCGTTCCCAAAGAGGAGTGAAGCGTTGAAGATTCACGCGGCAGGCAAGAAAATTTTTTCGACCGCTTCACAGCGAAACGTCAGAAATAGCATTACGCCTAGTGAAGTTCCGCTTCGAGTTGAAAGTTGGTCAACTCGAAGCGGTGGATTTCAAACCGGTTTCAGGCGAACGTGGTGAGGCTAGTGATTGGTCAACGTTTCACTCTTGAACGCCTCGGTGGGAACGAGCCTTTACAGTCATAGTAGACTGGGATCTACGGTTTAAAGTGGGATTCCGAACCACTACAAACACCCATGGCCCCGCCGGGATTCGAATCGGAAACCTGTGGCACCGAGTGCCAGTCACTCGGCCATCAGGCCCTTAGGAATTTCTAAAGATGTATTTTTGCATGATCGAATAATGGAGATATTCTAATTACATACAAATGATTGAACATTCAAAATAGAAGATTTTTAATTAATATGACTAGCTGTATAAGAAAAAAATATTTTTAATTACAATTATAAATTAATGTAAAGCAGTCAAATTCGATATGAATCTAAATCGAATGGAAAAACTTTTGTTAATTTAATTAACTAAAGTTTTAGTAAAAATGAGTATAAATTAACTTTAATTAATTTATGTTTATTTTTTTTATATTGGATTATAAATCTATATATTATTGATAATATATAGATTTATTAAAAAAAGATAAATTGGATTAAAAAATAATTTCATAAGCTGGATTTAAGCATTATTATTATTTAAGTGGTATTTACTTTTATTTTGGATTAATTTATACTTTAATTTAAATCAATCAATTTTAAATCAATAGATGAAAATAGATTCAAGTATTAGAATGAGCTACAGTTTGAGAAGTTACCTGTGAATAGTTATTTATTTATGATATTGTGACATTTACATGATCACACATTTATTATTATTATTTTTTTAATATTATTAACAGTAAATGAATGGTAAAAAACACTATTGCCTAAGCAAAAAGTTGTAATTCATTCTTCCTTTTTCTTACCTTAGAAATATTTATGAACTTCATTTATTATCGTTTATACAAGTCTAACATTTAATTTTGATACAAAACTGTTTCAGTAAAAATTCTGCATTATATTAATAATAATATAGAAAGCTCAATTGAAGATGATTAAGAAGTAATTTATTATAATAATTACCATAATAATGTATCATTAATAGGAAAATATTTATAATAATCTTTATATCATGTTCTGAAACACTTGAATATGTTAGAAACCCATGTTTATATGAAAAAAAAAAAAATTCTACTGGTTTAAGCAATATGGAAGCAAATTAAATTCATATGTTATAATACTTTTCTATTCCTTACTTAAAATTTTTTCTTTTTAAAAATTGAATTATGAGTATGTCAAACTCTACCTTAATAGTAATTTCTTACCGAGAAATTTTATCAGATTCTATTAAAATGCAGCACAGTCAACAAATTTCTTTTGCTTTATAAATATTTTATTTTAGCTCATTAGGATAAAAAAAATTTGTGAAGAACTTCTAACAATTTTTGTAATTTATTACATTGTTGTAGTTTTTTTTTTTTAATTTTTTATAATTCTATATTTTTATAGCTTTTGATTGAAATTATTTAATAATGTTGTAATAAATATACAAATCAGTAAAAAATTTAATTTTAATGACATGCAATTCAACACATAAAAATCAAAGATGCATTATAATTTGATTTTTATTCAAAATTATAAAATATGTATGTTCTATGAACACATATTTTTTTTAAATATTTATTTTCTTTTCATCACTAGAATTCTTAAGTAAACATATACAATCAATAAATTTATCAAAAATATCAGTATTTAAATTTATAAAAAATGAAAAAAGACCTTGTAAACAAAATAAAAATTGATATTAATGGTTAATTTATTACCTTTATCAAGGAATCCTATTGCAAAAGTAAAATATGTATTTTTATTAAAAACTTATTGCACCTAATCTGTCTAAAGATTCTTTCAATTTAAACCTTTTTTTATTCTTTATATATAAATAGGAAAACAAATATACTGGTAGCTTAGAAATAAAAACTAAATATTACTTTTTACAAACCTAAAAGTAAGGTCACCTTCATCTTATACAAAACGGTAATTAGCATTATCTCAAATTAACAATAATAACCAGAGTTGGGAAGTCAGCCAAAAAATTTCTGCTACCGACTCTTTTCCATAATTTTATATACTAAGATCTTTACTAACATATTTAGAAGAATTTGTGAAATAATGACTTTTACTGAACTTATACATCTATAAAAAGTTTTGTATAAAAAAATATTTTTACAACTTTGAAAGTTGTGTAGTATTTGTACTAACTTAAAAAACATTGTTGTACTCTACACTTGCTTACATAAAATACATACATCCTATAAAAATAATTGTACCTAATTAACAGGTACCAAAGTATTACAGAAAAATTGAGGATAAATAAAAGAAAATCATACATTTTAAGTCAAAGATGCTATATTTGAAAAAAATCTTTTAAAATTTGATTTTTTTTTTTTTTTTTTGTTCTTAATAGAAAAGCTTCTATAAAATCTTCGGTACTTACATATTAACGATACCTTGGCGACAGTTGCGGCAATAAAGAGCACACGCGCCAACCGCAGCTACAGATTTGGCGGTTTTTATTATTCAGTTTTATATTAGGCTGTTAGATTGGCGACACTTAAAAACCGCCAAGTCTGTCGCCAAGGTATCGTTAATACGTAAGTACCAATCTTCTTTCATTGTTGATCCAAGATAACTTTTTATAAGCCTCAATGCTGAGAAAAGTTTCTCAACATTTACATGCTTTGCAACTATACAGTTACTGTCTTTGCTAACGGTTGTATTATTGAAGAATACAATTAAATTGTGTCCTTAACATTTAATTTCAAGAATTTCGAAAAATAAAAATTCGTTTTTTATATAAGAATCAAATTTTTAAATTGACCCCCATCCTAGCTTTCCATAATAAAGCAAAAATACATATTCAATAATTTATAAAAACATGAATATTTTCATACGTGGCGCCATCTGGTGAACAAAAGGAAAGCACATTTAATGTAACAATTTTTTTATAGTTTTTTTTATTATTATTAACTAACCAAAAAAGCAAGATGTTTTTAAAAGTGTAATTATTTCATCAAATTTTTATTGGAAAGTGTAAAAAGGTATAAAGTTAATTTGTATATAAATCAAATACAAAATATTTTTTTGTAGTTATCTACATTTAAAAAAATAGTATAGCATACATAAAAATACCCAAGATAATTTTTAAAAATTTATTATTCCAATAATTATAATAATGTTTAAACATCTAGAATAATTTTAAATACTAAAATTCCCAAATTTTGACAGAAATTAAATATTTGATGTACAGAAGGCAAGTAACATTCTAAATGCAATTAATAAAAAAAACTTTAATTTTAAAACTTTTTCATGTTTAGAATAATTTGAAAAAAAATTACTCAAGAAAATAACTTTATCTTAATGTACATAAAAATCTAATGTAAGAAAACAGAAACATTAACTATTAAGCTAAGATATAAAAAGGCCCATATTTACATTATTTGTATATAAAAAGATTTTTCTACTTACATACATGTAGCATATAAAAAGTATGTTAAGTAAAAGTAGCTTGTAGTAATAATATAGAAGTGATCTAAAAATGTTAAATTAGAAAAATCAAGAAAAAAAAAAAACTAAACAAAATAATGTTTTTTTTAAATAAAATGATCTGAAACAAACAGGTCTGCTAATAATTTAAGCACTGCCAAATTCTCTATGCCCAGAAATAATTAATTTATAACAAGAATAATAGTTTTTTCATTTACGAAAATAATAACATTATTCTGTTTTTTATTAATGGACTTATATAATAAATTATTTTTGAGAATTTTATTTTAGTTTCAGAATAATAATTTTTTTAGATTGTAATTTAGAAATTTTTAAAAAGGTATTTTTTCCAGAAAAATTGTTTATAATAAATATTGAAAAAAAAAAAAAAAAAAAACTATCATTGTAGGTTAACGAGAGAAATTTATTGGAATATGAAATTATAAAAGTAAGTTATTGTTGAAAAAGTATATATGAACTTAATATAGATTTTGATTAAAATGGCATAATATTCACAGATCTGTTCTTTTTTTTCTTCTCATAATCCAAAAAGTTCTTAGTTATATAGAATTATAAAATTGAAACAAAACAACTCTTAGTTTATAAAATTTTTATATTTATTTTTACAATTTTAAAATGAAGTTGTACATCACAAAATAAATACCCAAATAATATTTATATTATTTATGCATATAAATAATTACATAATAAGAAGTGAATTATTACTAATGTTACAATCAATAAATGAAGGGTTTTTTTTTTTTTTTTTTTTTTTTTTTTGTGTTTGTGTGTAATTTTATTATTTATAAACACTGCACTAACAAATATTACATATTTAATTTTTTTCAAACTTTGATTATATAATTTTAACAAAAGTTTGTAAAAAAAATGCAAGAAATTTTTTAAAATTCGCTTAAAGGAAAAGAACTTAAGTTTTTTTATTTTTATTTTAGGAAAAATACTAATTATAAATTTTATTAAAAAATCTTGAGTTGTGTTTAGAGAAATTTGTATATGCATTTCACTATAGAATATACTAACAATGCATAAACAATAAATAATTTAATATACAGAAAATACTTACTTCATTTCTCCAAGAAATATTTTCTTTATCAAAATACACAATTTAACACATTAAGAAATATAAGTTTATTTTCATTAGCAATTAATATATTGTTATTGAATGTGATATGACTCTGAGATTGTTATTGTCATATTTTCCAATATATATATATATATTATGTTTAAAGATCTTATAAAACAAAATGTTCCTTTTTTAAAAAAAAAAATGATCTAGAATGGACAGCAATTATGACATTACATATTTAAAAATATAAAATTTGTTTGAAAAACTATATACAATTTTAATTATAAATTAAAAAATATACATAGAAAAAACTTAAAGTATGCCATTTAGTATATGCTCATGCATTTAGTATAGTTAACTGAGCATCAATGTTTAGCCATTTATTTAGTAACATAATGAACATTTTACTATGTAGTGCATTATAGCAAATGATACAATTTTCCTTTAATAATCGCTTCAAATACTTATTTTTACCAGATTTGTAAACTTTTCCAGCACTGTTTTCGAAGATTCTGCAGTTTTTTTTCAGATTTTGCCAAGCTGCTACAAGATGATCGACAATGAGCAATATTCTTCCTACCTTTGACATTATTACATTTAATTTGCTACTACAATCTTTTGATGCCAAACATAAGTAATCTATTAGAATGTTTGCATCTTAATTTTAATATACATGTGAAAATGGACACAAGTTACATCTTTATTTTGATAAAATTAAAGATGTAAAGATTAAGCAGTTTTTTTTTTGAAGAAAACTAATTTCGATATAATAAAATATAATTTGTTAGTTATGTAACTTTATTTATATATTGTTAGTGTCAAGATATGACATAGATTTTTTTTTTCTGTTCAACTGCAATTGAAAGCATGGTCAAATAAAGTTATAAGCAATCAGTATGAACAATCAAGTATAAGCAATCAGTATGAACAATCAAGTATAAGCAATCAGTATGAACAATCAAGTATAAGCAATCAATATCAGTAGCAATCAGTTATAAGCAAGTATGTCCAATAATAGAAACAAATTTTCACTATTCTGTTCGAATTTTTTTAGTAATCTGTTGAGGAATTTCAGCAGTATCCAATTCAGCATTTTCATCAGTGTCTGGTTCGGGTTTTCTTAACCATGTTCCATAACAAATAAATGATTCAGAGTCACTATCACTTTTGATAGAATTGTTATCACATGCATCATCATTATCTGAATAATCAGAGTCTTTCCATTCAAAATTGATACCAGATAACTTAAATGCTTCTTTAAAGTCTTCTACAGTAACTTTTTGACGATGATCATACCTGCAGAAATCCTTTGCCCTTGATATTATTATATTTAATTTGTTCCTACAGTCCATTGATACCATGTGCAGGCAATCTAATGGAATGTTTCTACTAGTAAGAATATTTGATACAGAATCCTCAGTATCACTTTGAAGTCTTTTCCTTCTTAGTTTGGTTGGAAAATAATCTTCAGATGATGAACTATCTGAACAACTAAATTCTTCATCTGTGGAACTTATATCTGTCATTTTTGGTAGCTAGAATGGATTTAAATGAGAAAGAATCACTGGAAAAATTATTACATACATTAAATATAAAAATTGTTATTGCACTCTATAATGAATGCATTTAAAACAGATCAATGACTTTATATTTTTGTTAAATTGAAATTTCAATGTTTGTAATTTAAGTTATTTCAAAAAATTAAAAATTGTGCGCTTAACATTTCAGAAATAACAATCAATGTTATATTTTTTTCTACATAATACTATATGTGTCAATTAATTGAATTTGTCAAATAATACAAATCTCTGAAACTTAAATGCAATACAATCGATTATTATAATTGTGATTTTCTATACTATATGTAATAAAGTTCTGTTAATGATTATAATTATGAAAAACACATATAATTACTTGCATAATATTACTTGCATTTATTTATTATTATTATTTTGCTTAATTCTCTTCATTTCACTTCACACATTTCCAATGATATTTAAGTTTAGGATATGGAGTAGCTTGGATGGCATCAGAACATTAATAGATTCAGAATACGGATGCCCATTTATTTCAGTTGTACTTATATTTACATAACTTCTAATTTGAATGAAAATGAACAATTAGTTCCAGAAGGCTGAAAAGAAAATTAATAGTTAAATTAAACTAAAGTACTTTGCCTCAGCACTAGATGAGAATAGGTGTAAGGTTAATTTTGACTACCATAAAATATTCATATTCTTCGTAAAAGAAAGTGATGATAGTGGTTAATTTTAATGATAGTAGTTGACCTCAGCACTAGAGATCAACGTCGATCTAGATCACTTATATTCTCATTGGTTACGGGCATGCGTCCCCTTTGATGACGTCACATATAAAAGACGAGGAACTGCTGTTTTATGCACTCAGTGGTTATCACTAGATGATTTATTTTATCATTTAAATCCAGCTAAATTCAATACTTTTATTGTAACTCTTGCAACTGCATTATTACGCCGTTCATTATTATTATTTAAAAAAACTCCAGATAATGCTACTGAGAAATACGTTGTAAAATGCTGGAGCCAGTTAATTTAATGCATGAAACTTACAGTTTCGATTGCTCGATGGCTATTATTTAATTATTGTTTCTGATTTGTTTGTTTTAATTTATTTTATAGTGTGAAGTTAATGTATCATATAATACTAAATATTTTAAAAACGCTATTGCTTTAATCTCATATGGATATGAAATAATTTATTAAATTATAATGCAAAGTGTTTTTTTTTTTTTACTTCTCTTAGAACTTTCTTTAATCAATTTTATTGAAATACGATTTTTTCCCCACAAAACTTGCAGTAAGAATAAAAAAAAAGCATACTGTAAAAATAAACATATTGCAAAAATATTTTTTATATAATAGTTTATTTTTACATATAATTCATTTTACAGATGAATCAACAGATTGAAGACTTTTGGTATAAAACAATAGAACAAAAAGTGAAATATAATTCATCATTACCCTGAGGAAGTAAGTATTTTAAATACTAGAAACACAAAGAAAAGTTGATCAAGATTTAAAAACAATGACAATGAATAGCCCAACAAAAAAAAATTATAACTAGTTATTTTTATTGTGAGAATCATTAGTTTAATTACTTTATACATTGCTTCAACTTTTATTATTTACTAATATCTCCTAAAAATAAATATTTTCTTGAATCCACACATTTTTATTAATGTTAAACAAGATTTCATGTTGTTATACTTTAAAAACTACAATATTAAGAGGTCCATTTTGTTTTTTGATGAGTTCATATTTTTGTCTGGATCCTAATAAATGAATTCTAATTAGAATTTCTTAATTAAATAAAAAATTAAATTTTTATATAGTGATAAAAAATCCATCTTAAATTTTATGCAAAGTCAATCTATTTACTAATTATTTAAAAAATAATAATTTTTTAATAAATTTTTCTTTACTTATTCTGTTTCTTATTTTGTTTAATTTCAACTGTCAATTTAGATAAGCCAATTTTCCACAAAAATGGAATTCTCTTTATATTTAGATTTTAATTAAGTGAAAAATTTCAAGGAAAGAAAAAATAAACAATGTGCCTATCTAATTATTTAAGTTATGTACATTAAGTAAGAGATTTTAATTTTCTACAGGTTATAATAATATTAAATACACCTCGATAGTAACAAAAAATGTAACACAAAAATATAAAGAATTTCTTCTAATAATAAATTTCATTTTATTCTTTCAGGCTGTACGATCTTCTGGATGATATTCAGTCTGGAATTATTACTGCCGAGCTACTTTGCTTTAATTCTCTTTTTAATATCAACAAGATGTAACTGCTCTTGATTGTTTAAGAGAACTGATTGTACTGTTAGACAATCCCGATTGTGAAACGCATGCTGAAATCCCAGTAGACTCATCAATATGATTCGGGATATATCTGGTAGCCCTCCCAGAAAGAAGATCAAATATCAAGATGCCTAGAGCTACATCAACTAGAATGTGCAATAAAATTAGCCACAGAGCCAGTGATTACCTAGATAATCTGAAAAACAATCTATGCTATATTATTCTAGACAATTTGCATTAATTAGTGAAAAGATATATGAACACAAAAAAGGTACTGGTACACAAATAGAGTATAGGAAAAGTAGGGGTGTAGCAAATTCTGCTGGCCTCGTGGCGGATTTTAAACTTGCCACCCCTACTTCTACCAAAACAGAAAAGTTTGTTGGTCCTTTATGCAAATTCATAATTTTCAACCTGGAGTTTTAAATTTAGCAGATATATGGGCTGTTGCCTACATAAGACCATAGACTACTTTAAAACTTCTGATTTTCTAACTTTCTGAGATTTTCCATGATTTTTGTCTCTTAATTCATTTCATGGAAGGATTCGAATACATTTTTCTGAGAGATTTTTATAAGTCCTAACGTCCTACGTCAAATGGTATTCAGTTTTAAATTTTCTTTAGCGATCTATATAAAAGATTTAAAGGAGGATTAA
This sequence comes from Caerostris darwini, assembly GCA_021605075.1. Taxonomy (NCBI): domain Eukaryota; kingdom Metazoa; phylum Arthropoda; class Arachnida; order Araneae; family Araneidae; genus Caerostris; species Caerostris darwini. The sequence continues at coordinate 23,785 of BPLQ01009756.1, read as the reverse complement.
TGCTTTGGGCCAAAAACAAACAAACAAGCAAAAATAATAAATTAATTAATAAATCCAACATTCTATATGTTTTATATTAGTTATACTAAGCCTACGACACACATTCTTTGAGTGTAAAAACTTAAATAATGTGTATCCACAAGTGATTGCCTAAAATTTTAAACTGAAATTAATTTTCTTACTTGATGCTGAAGGTCTTTTTGTTTATAAAATATAATTGATAACAAATCCAGTTTTGATCTTTCTAATTATTAACTTTTATTCACCCTTTTACCTTATCGTATCATCTCTTTTCATGTGAGTTTGGGAAATAGAAAATAATTTAGCTAGTAAGCAATTTATATAAAAGATGTTACCGTGCAACCAACAAGAGGTTGCCAATTAAACAAAACCGGCGATTTATTAGGTGCTGTTACCAGCGATATCACTCCTTCCACCCAAATGTTAGCAGAATAGAGTTAAAATTTGTTTGACTGTAAGATCATAAACTTTTGCCACACTTCTATTGACATGCTAATCAAGAAATTTTTCAGCGAAATGAACAGCAGCAATAACAGATTTGGTGCAACTTGATGAATAGTCATTGGATCTCGGAATTGGATTCGAAACCTCACAAGCGAAGTCGAAACAAACATTTCCGTATCTATCCTGGGGATGGACACGATAAATCCATTTACGAGAGACATTGTTTGGTGGGTTCAAGGCAGAGATGGGAATAAGATTATGAACCCTCAAACGCCACCCTAGGGCTTACCTTACTTTTGGGGATCCTTTCAAATTACGAGTACAGTGAGATATGTGCAGCAATCAATCCGCGAGCATCTGAATAATGCTGATCTGTCTTTCCAATGGCAAATGATCCTAGAAAATTGTATCCAGCATTAAAACCTACAATGGCTGTAATAATTAAAAGGGTGAGACAGGCACCATTAAGAAAAGTACTGTTATTGTTGAACCTCAAGGATAGACACTACAGCTTGTTATCAGTATAAATGAAAAAAGTATGTAATCTAAGATAGGATTTATCTGATATGAAATTTTATCTATTGCATTAAAATTAAAAGATGGGGCCTGAATGGCCGAGTGGCTAGCGCTCTGCCGCTCGGTACCAAAGGTTACGGGTTCGAGGCCATGGATGTTTATAGTGGTTCGGAATCCATTTTAAACCGTAGGTCCTGGCCTAATATGATCGTAGAGCGTTGCGGAGGCATTGTTACTCCGCGTCCCCTGGTTAATGCAAAGTGAGTAACGTCTGTGCAGCGCTTGCCTTAAGGTATCCATGACCAAGCTGTCTAAATGTTTGCCAGGTGCATTAGAAAGAAAAAAAAATTAAAAGATGTAATCAGAAGATTTTTAGTTAATTTTGAATCTCAGAACAATGCATCGAATTAGTTGCAAATAAAAAAAATGAGTTATCCATTATTAGCTTTTCCTTTTTTCAGTAGTTGGATTTAAAATTAAACTAACCAAAAAAATTGAAATTTTCAATAATTCTACTTTTATTTACGTGCTTACTTTCCGTGCTTTATACAGGGATATAAAGGAATAAAATATAAGAAATATAAAAATAGTAGAGGATCACTCACTTCTCTTCAGTAACTGCTAATTAATTGACGGATTAATTAGCAGTTACAGCATGAATTTTACAGCATGAATAGCATGAATTTTACAGCATGGATAGCATGGCGAAAATAAGTGCATTCTATTATGTTATCTAAAATAACTTATTCACAATGAATATGAAGACTTTATTAAACAAAATCTGTTTGTGGTTTTGAATCTACGAATTACTGAAAGCAACATATCAAATAGGCGATGAAAAATGTGTTAATCTGTTGTTTTTCAGTTGTATGACTTATATGCGTATAAAAATAGAATTCTGCTGTTAATGTTTGAAAAACATTTTCATAGAACAGATTGCCTAGATGCATATAAAAATGGACTGTAGCTGATAATGGTTAAAAAAACTTTTTTAAAAGAGATGACTTAGATGCATATAAAAATGGACTGCTACTGAAAGTTGAGAAAACTTTCATAGGACAGATTGCCTAGATGCATATCAAAATGGACAGTTGATGTTGAATGTTGAGTAAACCTTCATACAACAGATTGTCTAGATGCATATTAATATGTACTGTTGCTATTAAAAGTTGAATAATCCTTAATATCCCAGATTGCCTAGATGCATATTAAAATGGACTGCTACTGAAAGTTGAGAAAACTTTCATAGGACAGATTGCCTAGATGCATATCAAAATGGACAGTTGATGTTGAATGTTGAGTAAACCTTCATACAACAGATTGTCTAGATGCATATTAATATGTACTGTTGCTATTAAAAGTTGAATAATCCTTAATATCCCAGATTGCCTAGATGCATATTAAAATGGACTGCTACTGAAAGTTGAGAAAACTTTCATAGGACAGATTGCCTAGATGCATATCAAAATGGACAGTTGATGTTGAATGTTGAGTAAACTTTCATACAACAGATTGTCTAGATGCATATTAATATGTACTGTTGCTATTAAAAGTTGAATAATCCTTAATATCCCAGATTGCCTAGATGCATATTAAAATGGACTGCTACTGAAAGTTGAGAAAACTTTCATAGGACAGATTGCCTAGATGCATATCAAAATGGACAGTTGATGTTGAATGTTGAGTAAACCTTCATACAACAGATTGTCTAGATGCATATTAATATGTACTGTTGCTATTAAAAGTTGAATAATCCTTAATATCCCAGATTGCCTAGATGCATATTAAAATGGACTGCTACTGAAAGTTGAGAAAACTTTCATAGGACAGATTGCCTAGATGCATATCAAAATGGACAGTTGATGTTGAATGTTGAGTAAACCTTCATACAACAGATTGTCTAGATGCATATTAATATGTACTGTTGCTATTAAAAGTTGAATAATCCTTAATATCCCAGATTGCCTAGATGCATATTAAAATGGACTGCTACTGAAAGTTGAGAAAACTTTCATAGGACAGATTGCCTAGATGCATATCAAAATGGACAGTTGATGTTGAATGTTGAGTAAACCTTCATACAACAGATTGTCTAGATGCATATTAATATGTACTGTTGCTATTAAAGTTGAATAATCCTTAATATCCCAGATTGCCTAGATGCATATTAAAATGGACTGCTACTGAAAGTTGAGAAAACTTTCATAGGACAGATTGCCTAGATGCATATCAAAATGGACAGTTGATGTTGAATGTTGAGTAAACCTTCATACAACAGATTGTCTAGATGCATATTAATATGTACTGTTGCTATTAAAAGTTGAATAATCCTTAATATCCCAGATTGCCTAGATGCATATTAAAATGGACTGCTACTGAAAGTTGAGAAAACTTTCATAGGACAGATTGCCTAGATGCATATCAAAATGGACAGTTGATGTTGAATGTTGAGTAAACCTTCATACAACAGATTGTCTAGATGCATATTAATATGTACTGTTGCTATTAAAAGTTGAATAATCCTTAATATCCCAGATTGCCTAGATGCATATTAAAATGGACTGCTACTGAAAGTTGAGAAAACTTTCATAGGACAGATTGCCTAGATGCATATCAAAATGGACAGTTGATGTTGAATGTTGAGTAAACCTTCATACAACAGATTGTCTAGATGCATATTAATATGTACTGTTGCTATTAAAAGTTGAATAATCCTTAATATCCCAGATTGCCTAGATGCATATTAAAATGGACTGCTACTGAAAGTTGAGAAAACTTTCATAGGACAGATTGCCTAGATGCATATCAAAATGGACAGTTGATGTTGAATGTTGAGTAAACTTTCATACAACAGATTGTCTAGATGCATATTAATATGGACTGTTGCTATTAAAAGTTGAATAATCCTTAATATCCCAGATTGCCTAGATGCATATTAAAATGGACTGCTACTGAAAGTTGAGAAAACTTTCATAGGACAGATTGCCTAGATGCATATCAAAATGGACAGTTGATGTTGAATGTTGAGTAAACCTTCATACAACAGATTGTCTAGATGCATATTAATATGTACTGTTGCTATTAAAAGTTGAATAATCCTTAATATCCCAGATTGCCTAGATGCATATTAAAATGGACTGCTACTGAAAGTTGAGAAAACTTTCATAGGACAGATTGCCTAGATGCATATCAAAATGGACAGTTGATGTTGAATGTTGAGTAAACCTTCATACAACAGATTGTCTAGATGCATATTAATATGTACTGTTGCTATTAAAAGTTGAATAATCCTTAATATCCCAGATTGCCTAGATGCATATTAAAATGGACTGCTACTGAAAGTTGAGAAAACTTTCATAGGACAGATTGCCTAGATGCATATCAAAATGGACAGTTGATGTTGAATGTTGAGTAAACTTTCATACAACAGATTGTCTAGATGCATATTAATATGGACTGTTGCTATTAAAAGTTGAATAATCCTTAATATCCCAGATTGCCTAGATGCATATTAAAATGGACTGCTACTGAAAGTTGAGAAAACTTTCATAGGACAGATTGCCTAGATGCATATCAAAATGGACAGTTGATGTTGAATGTTGAGTAAACCTTCATACAACAGATTGTCTAGATGCATATTAATATGGACTGTTGCTATTAAAAGTTGAATAATCCTTAATATCCCAGATTGCCTAGATGCATATTAAAATGGACTGTTGCTATTGAAAGACTAAAATGCCTTCATAGGACAGATTGCTTAGATGCATATTAAAATGAACTGTTGCTATGGAAAGCCGAAAAAGCCTTCATAGAACAGATTGCCTAGATGCACATTAAAATAGATTGCTTCTATCGAAAGACGAAAATACCTTCATAGAACAAATTGCTTAGATGCATATTAAAATGGGCTGTTGCTGTTAGTGGTTGAAGTAACTAAAGTGGATAAGAAATAATAATAGAATGTTGTTCATCTTTGGGGTAAGTGGAAATACTATTTTATCCTGATCATTTTTTGTAAATTTTTTTTTCTGAAATATTATTCTACTAGCATATATAAACCGTTGTACAACTTCAGAAAATTAAACTTATTAACTCTTTTATTTAAAGTTACATCTGATCAAGACAGCATCTGATTGAAAGTTTTCTTTTCTTAGGCGGCATTGCGAAAATAAATAAAATAAAATAAATAAATAAAAACTAATGGGAAATTCAACGAAACATTCTCCCCTTGTTATTGTAGATTATTACGGAGATCCTTGGCCACTAGCTCCTTCTTTGTAAAATGTTGAAACATAGCGGTGGTCTCATGCCCTTTGAGTTAATAAGCAAAATAGATAATTAAATGCCCTTTTTGTATTCTCCCCTATAAATACTTTCTTTATTCCCCATATTTTCTCATCCTAAACTCACAGTTATGGTTATCATATTTTGAAATATTTATTGCTTCTGGAGAAAGGGGAACCTGATTGTTTCCTTACTATCAACAAAAAATCTTTATCTATCGAAAATCGTTATCTTCCGTTTAGTGACAAGAAAAAAATTCCAAATTTTCTTTGTTGTGTACATTGTGATTTGCACGGGAAATTTTTACTGGTAAAATTGCAATGCAAATGTTTTTATTGATTTTTAAACAAATTTTTAGGTGCTCACTAATTAGTATGTTTTATTTAGTTTTTATTTTACGTTGGCCTGTCAATGAACAATACAGCAGTATAAAAAAAAAAAGCGTTAACCATGAAAAATTCCCCAACGTCGAAAAGTAGCTAAATTGGTGTAAAATTTAATTGGGCAATTTCTTAATGAATTTTGATCCAATTTTGAAATTTATTATTATTATTTTTTTTTTTTGGTTGATGTAAGTTTTATATTAAAACTATCCCTGTCAATTTTGGTGAAATTTGGATGTAAATTGAATCCGTGCGCTCACGCACGCACGCACGCACGCACACACACACACACACAAAATTTTGAGATATATGTATTATTCTAGTATTGAAAGTTTTTGATGTTTGCTTCACTTTTGATATGGTTACATCTAATACATACTCCTATTTACCGATGGATCAAATCAAATAAAAAAATTTAAAATTTAATAACATTTCTTAAAAAATATCATTGAAAAATAAGTTAGTATTTTGCATCAAAACAGTTGACAGAGAGGGAGATTTGTTTTTAAGCATAAAAACAAGTTGTTCAAATTTTGACCAATTGGTGGCATTGTACATTTAAAAAATCTACTTTTGAATCTGCTTGCACTAACGGAAATCAAATATTGTGATGTCTGTATATGTCTGATACTGTTTGCGTGATATTTTTGTTAAGGAAAAGATGATTTGTTTTGTTTTGGATGAGTTTGTAGTGGATTTTTAAACTGTGCAGTAACAGTGAAATTGATTGGCATTTGGTTTTTTGAATAAAGGAGTTGAATTTTACATTCTATTTAGACTTTTCCTGTACGATTAGTTGAGAACATTGAACATGAACATTGATCATGATCATAGTTTCTACAGCCGAACGATGAATCAGATGGATACTAACACCGAGGGGAACGGACCTTCTCAGGACCCGCCGCAAGTACTCTCGCCACAGGATATGGATGCTACAACAACAAATTCTAAGGAAAGTGAAAAAGTCAGCCCAGAAGGGATGTGTCGACAAATTTCAACGCATTTAAAGAAATGGACGTTATTGACACTATTGTTGCGCATGCGCAACGATCCGATTTGCCTCAAGACTACATTCAAATTAATGAGAACTTGCTAAAGAAACGACAATACCTGGTGGAATGGATAAGTCGGTTTCATTGACCTATAAGTGAATGTACATTGCATAATCCTAAAAGTAATAATAGTAATATTGTAAATAATAGTAAGGTTAATGTAGGTTCTGTAAATAATGGCAAGCTTAATTCTAGTCATGTAAATAAAAGTAGTCTCAAAAGTAAAGTAGATGTACCTGTTAAGAATAAAAGCAAACGTAATGCGAGTCAAATCGCTAGCTATGAGGGAGCCAAGGACTCCGGGGAGTTTCAAACTCCACATAAAAAACTGTTTGCCAAGGCAACCTTTACTTATAGTAAAGACAAAGTAAGTGATGCTATTGTCACAAATAATCAGTTTCTTGCCTTGAGTACTGACGCAGCAGCTGAAGATGAAAGCGTCACCGTGATTCGGAAATTACCGCCAATCATGGTTAAGCCAAAAGCCAAATTAAACGACATGTTAAAACTGATTGATACTAAATTTGATGGAGATGTACATATAAAGCTAGCTGGAGAAATGATAAAAATCTTTCCAAATTCCGAGGATCAACATCGAGAGATCACTCGCTTTCTAAATTCTAATGATATAGAGTATTTTGTAATTACTCCTAAATTTCTCCGTCCAATAAAGGCGGTCATCAAGGGTTTGCATCGGGACACAGCTCCGAATGAGATTAAAGCCGCTCTGGCTGATAAAGATTTTAATGTCGAGAAAGTAGTACAGCTGACCAGGACTAGGGATAAGCAGCCTCTCCCTATTTTTTAAATCACATTGCCACGATCGAATAAAAATCAAGAAATTTTTAAAGTAAATCGTCTCCTGTATTTAGCTGTTGTAGTTGAGAAATTCAACAAAAAGCCTGTTACACTTCAGTGTTTCAAGTGTAATTTTTTCACCACAGTTCAAACAACTGTGGCTTTAAAGCCCGGTGTTTGAAGTGTGGTGAGGAACATTCACATAAGGACTGTAAACTATTTGATAAGCTTGAAATTCCAACTTGCATTAACTGTGGACAGTCGGGACACACAGCCGCCTGGAGAGGTTGCGCCAAGTTTCAAGGCACACGGGACTTCAGATCGGGGTTGCGACAGTAATCCCGAACTGTACTTTCGAATTAAAGAGGATAAACTAAAAATCCGGGTAAAACTAACAGGGTCAACCAGACCAAAGCAAAACGGAAACCTCCGTTAAATCATAAGAAGAACGCGAAAATACATGACTGGAAGATTTATCAACAATCTATAGCCAACTCACTTTTTTTTTTTTTTTTTTTTTTTTTTTTTTTTTTTTTTTTTTTTTTTTTTTTTTATTTTTTTTTTTTTTTTTTTTTTTTTTTTTTTTTTTTTTTTTTTTTTTTTTTTTTTTTTTTTTTTTTTTTTTTTTTTTTTTTTATTTTTTTTTTTTTTTTTTTTTTCTATTAGAGGGATTTACCTCTAAAAGAAAGAAATATCTTGTGGAACTTCACAAGAAAATAAATACAAAGTAGAGGGATTTACCTCTAAAAGAAACAAAAAACTTGTGAAACCTCACAAGAAAAACAAAAGAACAAATAGTACTATTATTTGTTTAACAAAACTTTTTTTTTTTTTTTTTTTTTATACATCTGACATATTTTGATCTAATCTTTTCTTTATAATTTTTCTAACGGCTGTTCTGACCTTATTAAAATTCAACAGTCGTCTAATTGACAAAAGGTTAAAATCGGAGGGAAAAAATTTTTCTCTTTCTTCATCAAAGAGTTTACACTTATAGAGAAGATGATATCTAGTTTCATCTTCTTCTCCGCATTGACAAATACTGTTCTTAAAAAAGAACCTAGCTTGATGAACCGCAAACACTCCGTGAGAGGTATAGATCTGATTTAAGAAAAAATCTCCGCATACTCTATCTTTGTTTACGTTAGGAAAAATTTCAAAAAGAGGTCTTGCTTTAGAACTATGACTCCAATTATGTTGCCATGATTTCATTATATTTTTATATAGCAGCTTTTTTATTTGAGATATTTCAATTTTGACATTTAAGTCTATAACTTCTTTATCTGTAGCTTCTTTGGCATACGCATCTGCGCGTTCATTTCCCTCGAAGCCCTCGTGGGCTTTAATCCATTCTAATGTAACATTAATATCCAAGTTCTTTATCTTCTTTTTAATTTCATATATATTGTCATCTTGATTATTTGTACTGTTCAATGCCATTAAAGTTGATCTTGAATCCGATACTATAGTTATATCTGATAGATTGTTATATTTTACATATTCAATTGCATTATTAATAGCATACATTTCCGCCCTATAAATAGATGCATGGTTACTTATCCTTTTCTTTTCACTATATCTTTCTACACCATTGTTGTAATATACAAAAGCGAAACCAGTTCTGTCATTTCTTTTAGAGACATCAGTGAATATTGTGTTGCTGTAATTATTTGAAAAAGCCTTAAAGTTTATTTGGAAAGTTTCCCATGGAGGTCTAAGTTGAAAAGATTTTTCAAGATCTTCTTTATTTATAATTTTGTCTTCTAATTCAATACTCTCACCATGAGTCTTGAGATCATAAAGTTTTTGAAGATATTGTAACTTGATATTAAGAGGTGGAACTCCCGCTAAAATATTTATTGCTTCTGTGGAAACAGTTTTATATACTTTGGTAATATTTATCAAAGCGATTCTTTGCAGCTGGTTAATTTTAATGTCTTGTTTTACTGTCTTTCTATACCATATTTCATGGCCGTACATTATGATCTTTTCCATTACTTTTTCATATATGTCTTTTTTAACTTTTGGCTCAAGGCCCCAGGTAGCTCGACAAAATCTATTTAGTTTATTTTGAACTTTGTTCACTTTATCTTTTATATGGTTTAAATGGTCATTCCAAGTAATTTTACTATCAATTAATACTCCAAGGTACTTTAATTTTGTTGAATGATTGATCTTATGATCATTAATTTTTAAGGACGGTATATGAGAAAATTTTTTAGAAGAGGCTATAATAAAGCAGCTCTTATCATAATTTATTTCAAGTCTGTGATCTTGAATCCAATTATTCACAATACCTAGCGGGCCAATACTCGTTCTCTTGAAGAGATACGTGGCTTTTTCCCTCATCATTATTATGAGATCGTCGGCAAAAGCCTGGATCTTTACCTTAGTGCCAAAATCGATCTCTAACAGATCATTTATAAAGATATTCCACAGGGCAGGCCCTAAACAGGAGCCCTGCGGAATACCCATATTATATGATATATCAAAATCATCCGCAGAAATGAATCTGTTGGATAGAAAGTCAAACAAAATGTGTATCAAATATGAAGGTAATGGTAGTCTATTTATTTTTTGTTTTAAAATTTGCCAATCTATAGAATTAAAGGCATTTTTAATATCTATTGATATTAAACATGTAATGTTGCCTTCGGAGTCTGCATTCTTGATAAAGTTTTTTATTTTTTGAAGTGCCGTGATAGTCGATCTTCCTTTCCGAAATCCAAACTGATTTGGACTAATAACATTGTTAACGTCAAGATAGTATATCAGACGATCTGTAATGATTCTGTCAAAAAGTTTGCCCCATGTTGGCAACAAACAAATTGGTCTGTAGTGTGATGCCTCAACTAAGCTTTTTCCAGCTTTAGGAATTAAAACTACTCTTGCTAATTTCCAAGGAGTAGGAAAATTTCCATTTCTCAGTAAATAATTTAGAAAATAACCAAACCAAACTTTGTTTGCAAAATAAATTTCTTTAATAATTTCTCCAGGGATATTATCTATCCCTGGAGCTTTATTTGGTTTAATTTTAGCCAGTGCACTTTCAATTTCTTCATTTGAAATAGGAAAATAATCTTTGCGGTTCAATGATATTGGTAAAGTATTTTCCGAGTATAATTTCAAGGGAAAATGATATTTTAAAATTTGTTCAATGGTCTCTTTTGTTGAAGAGGTAGCAATACCATCATTTCCTATTACTGGATTAAACGCCTTCATTGATGTAATTTTGTTTGTAAGTATTTTATAATTTTTCCCGAATATGTTTTTTGTGGTAATTTTATTTACAAAGTCCTTAAAACAATTTCTTTTGCTTTCCAAGATAAGTTTTTTGTAAATTGCTTGTTGCTTTTTAAAATTTTGTAGTTTAATATGTCTTATGTTATCATCTCTTTCCTTTTTATATAATCTTCTTAACGCTCTCGTTTTTGATCGCTCCGATCTTAAATACGGAGACCACCATATCGCATTTTTGCTTCTGCTTCTCTGTATAGATTTCTGAGAATCTAAAACAGTTTCAAATATATCCTTTTGAATATTGTTTATTAGTTGACCAATATTGGTTGTAAATATGTCCAGAATATTATGTGAATATTTTTCCATAACTTTATTTACTTTTACTTTTAATTTTAACCAATCCAATGATTTCAAAATTATCCTACGTCTTTTTTCTAATAAAGGTACATCCACTTGCCAGGTGATGTCAAGTAAGTTATGGTCACTATTAGTAATATCGTCGGTGACCTCGACCAAGAGTCCATCAGTAATGTTCTTTGATAATATAATATCTATCCAGCTTTCGCCCCTCGAAGAAGAAAAGGTGGGGGGGGAGGCTGGGTTGTTTTCAATGTTAAAATCGTTCACCGCACAGAAGTCTAATAACTTTTGTCCTCTAGGATCTAGGTCTCTACGACCCCAGACCCTAGATTTCGCATTGAAATCGCCGCAAATAATTATGCGTTTATCCAAAATCGTTGGAGTTGTTCTTGCAAAATTAATAAAGTTCCATCAATTGTCTCACTAGGTGAACAATAAACTGAAGCTAATATAAATGATATGTTATAGCAAGAGATTTCTAATATTAATACATCTCTACTTTTATAGATCATAAAAGATTGAGTTGTGTTTCTCAGTAGAATTGCAGCTCTAGGATTTTCAGACTCTGAATAAATTGAGTAAGAATTTGGGATATTAATAATATTGTTTCTGTAATAGTAAGGTTCGTTCAAAGAATAGAAGTCACGATTATTTTTTAATATGTGTTGATTTAATTGTGCCATTGCGGCTATGGAGTTTCCTAGGTTTAAGTGAGTACCTTTGATAAAATTTGGTAAAATGTTAGACATAATTTGTTTTGCTCTCGAGGTTTTTGACTTCTTTTTCATAAACTTTGCATTTAAAAGATGTACTGCTGTGTTCTACGTTGAAACTTGTCTTGAATTTAGTGTTATAATTGCTGCAGTTTATGCATTTTGACTGCTTATTGCAGTTTTTCCAATTGTGGTCGTCAAGGCCGCAATTGGTACAGATTTCTTTTTCTCCTCTGCATACCTTTGACGTATGACCATATTTAGCACATTTATAACATTGCATGGGTCTGAGATACTCCTTAAAGTGGATAATCTCCCAGCCAATGTTAATTGTTTTCTTATTTATAATGTTACGAAATGAGTATGGATCTAGCTGTATGATGAAATTTGTACCATACTTTCCTTTGAATTTAGTTTTGATTTTTATATCATCTGTTTCACTTTTATCCTTAGCATAATTTTCTTTAATGGTATCCAGCACTTCTTCATCGGTAGTGTCATTTGATATGTTATAGCATATTATGCTAGGGTTAATCAATTTTGGTTTAGATATAGTGAAATTACTTTGTATGTTGTCATTTTGTTGCATCACTTCAATCATTTTTTCTACCTCTTCAGAAGTGGAGGACTCTATAAATAATCCACCTCTAGCAACATTTTTTATCTTCTTAACGTTTATATTTAACTTGTTTACATTAATGTTTTTCTGGAGCTGTTGTTTGGTATATAGAGAAGTCTTATTCTCATCCTTTGGCCTTATAATAATGGCCTGACTTTTCTTAATTTTCTTTTGAGTTATTTGAGTCTTCTGTTCAATTTTTTCAAGATTTGATTTCATGGCTTCAGCATAGGTGGCAGGTTTTTGGAGGAGTTTAAGGAGTTCATCTTTGGCTCCAATGAGTGTTGAAATTTCTCTCGATTGTTTCTGAACAATATCCATTAATTGGGAGATTAACTCCCTCATATGGCTCTTATCTTCACTGCGAAGCTTTTCCTTGTACGAAAGATCAAAAACCTTTTTAAAGATCTCCATAGCATCAGCTACATGGACATCTTCCAAAATTTGTGACTCGTCCATTACGGACATTTTTAATGCGAGAGTAAGTTTTACCCAAACTTATAAAAGAGTTTGCCTTTTTAGCCGTGCAATATGGTTGCACGTTGCCCGGGCCGGGACCACGTGGAGGTAAGGCACCGAAGATGTAAAATTTAATAATTAATAGAATTTAGAGTATAAAACGCTGCTGACAGGTGATAGACTCTGGGCCGTTGTCACCTGTCAGAGAAAAATAGAATAATATTTTAAATTTCTAAGATAATTGTTGAATTTGTGTTCTATATAAAAAAAAAATTAAAAGGTAGCTCCGAATCGTAATTTTAAAGCCAAGGAAAGACAGTTAAAAATAAATTTTAAATAGTTGTTAAAAATAATTTTACGATAAGAATATACACACAAACACGTATATTTTAAGTTATAGGTTTTGATTAAAAAACTTATTTAAAAAAATCTGATTTAAAAAGTTTCATTTTTTTAACTTAATTTTTAAAAATTTTTAATAGAAATAATTTTATAAGATAATAATTTTAAGGTTTTGATTAATTACGTACTTTTTTTAACGGTAATAATTGGCGACAATTACTAACGGTGAAAACGCGCCAACCGCCGCTGCAGATTTGGCGGTTTTTACACAACAATATGGCGTTGAAACTCAGCAAATCTACAGCCGTTAAGATTGCAGCCATTTAAAAAGCGCCAAATCTGCAGGGGTTACTGTATTGGCGCCACTGAAAAATCGCCAAATCTGCAGGGGTTCCATTGGCGACACTTAAAAACGCCAAGTCTGTCGCCAAGGTACCGTTAGTACGTAAGTACCTAATTTAATTATATTAAAGCATTATTTAATAGGTAATCTTGATTAGTAGTTTTTCATATAGTTTTTTGATTAATTCAATCGGATAATGATTAATGACGTTGTTGTAATTATCCTATTGTGTGTGGGCAGGGTATATTTCCTTTTTTTTTTTTTTTATCTGGATGAATCCAGGAATGGTAGATGACGCCACCTCCCGTTCCCACGGTGAGGTCCAAAAGAAAACCGGCCAGTTTGGTAGGGGGTGAAAGAAGACCCCTTTGAGTTTTGCGGGAAAAAAGGTGGACCCCGTTGAGATAGAACTGTCTGGAACTGGACATGGGCCTGGTTCACTAATTTTTTGCTGCGAGACAGACTACATGGATAATCTATATCCATCTACATGTTTGCTGCGACCATTTTTTAGATAGGTTTTGAGTTAACAGTTAATTTGCCTTGCCTACACACAGATAGGAATATTTCGCTTAAGGTACGGGAAAAAATATGATTATTTCTCTATAAATATTTTTTATTAATTCTGTTTTAAGTGCCAATTTAAAATCCTGTAAAAATCTTAAATTTAAGTTAATCATTGTATATTAGTATTCATTAAAAGCAAATTAGTTGTTTGTTTCAGTATTAATTTTCGTATTTATTTTAATTGTCTTTTACTAATGTTAAATTATTTAGCCGTCCTGCGAGTATACGCAGACTAACGGCATCATTTCTATGTCGGTTCTAACAGACGTGTGTTTGGTATTACAATTAGCCAACGTGGTCTACAGGTTTGACAGTCTATTAAAGATCCACAGGTTTGACACATGTGGATATTCAATAGCTGAGTTATTTAAAATTTCAGATGTACAGTAACAGTTATACGACATGTGAGAAATACTATTTGCCTAAGATCAGCAACATGGATCTTGATGAGCAGTGCATTGATTACGTAAATGTTTTGTGACTGGATGTTAGAATACTATTTTACATAATGGTGTTGTTTGTTATTGTCTTTGACTCGCGAACGCATACGAAAAATTGTATATCATTTCAATTTTTTTTGTTACTGTTCATAGCGCTGTCTTGTTGCTAAAAAAATTTAAAAGGAAAATAATTTTTAATTGTTAAAAAAATTTAATTAAAAAAAATTTGATTTTAGTTAAAAATATTTGTGCATGAACTGCATACATATAAAGAAATTATTTTATTTTAATTTATGCGTCTTTATTATTATATAAAAATTGACGAAAAAATATGAACTCCGACGAGGATGGGATTCGAACCCACGCGGGCAGAGCCCAATGGATTAGCAGTCCATCGCCTTAGACCACTCGGCCACCTCGTCCTGTGTGAACATAAATACAATACTTTTTTAACGGAGATGAAAATGTGATTATTCGATAAATAATACCGTAATATTCACAAGAGTTGCATCAGATCAGTAGCGACTTTAGTAACTTTTGAGTTGATTGCATCAGAAAGGGGAAAATGAAAATATGTTGTCACTAAATGTAGATAATCATTGTTCCGGCGTTTTCCATTCAAATGATTAGTAATTTTCATGGGCATTTTTTAATAACTTTTATTGGATATACTGTAAGGGATTAACGTTGGCGTATTGTATTTAATTTGATAATAATTTTATACCCTTTATCAATGACTTTTTATGTTTATAGTTTTATGATGAATTTGATGCGTGTTTTTCTTCCTGCTTAAATGAATAATTATTTTAGCGGCATGGGTACATCGTAATGTTAATCGTTATGATTATTCTGATAATAATTTAACATTAGATCGCTGACAAACACACGCACAAAAGAACCAGATTGCACCGCCACATACCTGGACCAATTGTGGGTCTAAACCATCCTGGACATACTGAAAGATACACAAAAATCTCATCAAAATATGTCAAGCCATTTAGGAGGAGTTCGCTGACAAACACATGCACAGGAAACCCAATTGCAGCGCTACCTACCTGATCCAATTGTGAATCTAAACAATCCAAAGACACACTAAAACATACACAAAAATTTCATCAAAATTAATCTAACCTTTTAAGAGGGTGATTAATTAAACCTTTTAAGAGGTTTAGTGACAAACTCACGTACAAACCAATTATATCGATTGCAGCGCCACCTATCGGGTCCAACTGTGAATCTAAATCACCCAGAGCAACACTCGCATCCAAAATATTTTATTAAAATCGGTTAAGATATTTAGGAGGAGTTCAGGGACAGACATACGTAAAGAAGAACCCAATTACAGCGCCACCTAACGAATCCAATTGGGAATCTAAACCATCCAGTGGACCCACTCAAACATACACAAAAAGTTTCTTCAAATCGGTCAAGACGTTTAGGAGGAGTTCAGTAACAAGTACACGTACAGAAGAACCCAATTACAGTGCCACCTACCAGGAATTAATCATATAGAGATATATCGTTCACAGCGCCACCTACCGTGTCCAATTGCGATTCTAAACCATCTAGGGACCCACTCAAAAACGTAAAAAATTTCATCAAACTCGTCCAGCCGTTTAGGAGGAGTTCAATGACAAACACACGTACAGAAAAATTATATCTATTGCAGATCTACGTAACTGAGACCAATTGTGAATCTAAACCATCAAGAAACACACACAAAAAGAATTTCATAAATATCGGTCAAGCCGTTTAGGAGGAGTTCAGTGACAAACACACGCAATGAAGGATTATACATATAAAGATTCGTTTACATTGCCACCTACCAGATTCATTGTGAATCTAAACCATTCGGAGATCCACTCAAACACACACTGAGACAAAATTCGTCAAGCCATTTAGGCGGAGTTCAGTGTCAAATGCAAGTACAGAAGAATTATATTGATTGAAACGTACCTACCGGGTTCAGTTGTTAATCTAAACCATTTAGGGGTTCACACACACACACAAATTTCATCAAATATAGGTCCATCCGTTTAATAGGATTTCAGTGACAAATACTAGTACAGAAAAATTATGTCGATTTGTATGTTCAATTGTGAATGTAAACCATCCAGGAGCCCTCTCGAACACACACAAAAAATTTCATCATTATCGATCCAGCTGTTTTGGTGGAGTTCAGTGAGAAACGCATGTGTAGTAGAATTATGAATATAAGTGTTTATCCTAATTTTTTAAAATTGTTTTTAATTATTGTTTAAATTATTTTAATTTATAGGTTTTCATTAATTATATATAATTTTATTTTTTTACTGAAATATAATTTAATAATTGAATTATATATTAAAGCATTATTATATATGCTTAATTAAAATCTGGATTTATATTTTTTTCATTTAGTTTTTGATTAATTCATTGGATCAGAACGATTAATGAAACGTACTTATAACGATTTGCCTCCGTGGTTTTCAGGTTTGATACCTGTGAATTTTTAATAACTAAGTCATTTGTTGTTGTCGTGTCCCTCATGGGAGGAGGGGTGCAGCTTCTGTTCTGATGGAGCACCCGTAGGTAGAAGTCTGACTTCTGCTCCGTGACGTTCTTGCAGTCATAGGAGTCACCTACGGCTTAAAGTGGATTCCGAACCACTACACACATCCATGGCAACTCCGGGACTCGAACCCGAAACCTGTGGCACTGAGTGCCAGAGCGTTAGACACTCGGCCATTCAGGTACCACTAAGTCATTTAAAATTATAGATATAAATTAACAGATATACCACATGTGAGAGATACTATTTGCCATAAAATCATCAACATGGAGCCTAATGAGCAGTATATTGATTACGTAAATATATTGTGGTTGAATTTTAGAATATTTTTTGTATATAATAGAGTTATTTGCTATTGTTTTGGATGCTTGCGGTGGTTCGGAATTCACTTTAAGGTAACTGTCTCCTATGACTGTAAGAGCGTCACGGACCCAAAGTCAGACTTCTACCTACGGGTGCTCCATCAGAACAGAAGCTGCACTCCTCTTCCCTCCTTCCATGAGGGACACGACAATAACAACATTTGCTATTGTCTTTGGCTGGCGAAATCATATGAAAAATTGTATATCATTTCAATTTGTTTTTGTTACTGCTCATAGCCTTATCTGTTAGTAAAAAAATTTAATTAAAAAAATCTGCTTTCTGATGAAAATATTGGTGCGCGAACTGTAGACATATAATTAAATTATTTTATTTTAATTTATGCGTCTTATACGGCTTATTATTATTTAGAAAGGGCAAAAAAAACAAAAAAAAAAAACATTTATTCCGACGAGGATGGAATTCGAACCCACGCGGGCAGAGCCCAATGGATTAGCAGTCCATCGCCTTAGACCACTCGGCCACCTCGTCGTATTGTTTTTTAAACAAAAGATATTAAATACAATAGTTTTATCACGAAGATAAAAATGCGATTATTTAATAAATAACTAGGAATGCATCAGAAAACTTTTACGAGTTACGACTTAATATTTCAGTTGATTGCATCAGAAAGGAGAAAACGAAAAAATGTTCTCGTTACATGTAGATAATCATTGTTCCAGCATTTTCCATTTAAATGAATAACAATTTTTATGGGCATTTTTTTATAATTTTTATTGCATATACTGTAAGAGATTAACGTTAGCCTGCTATATTTAATTTGATAATAAGTTTATACCTTTTATTAATGACTTTTTATGTTTATAGTTTTATGATAAATTTGATGCGCGTTTTTTCTTGCAGTTTAAATGAATAATTATTTTTGCGGCTTGGTACATCGTAATGTTAATCGTTATGATTAATCTGATAATAATTTAACATTTCTGTAAATGATTTCTCTATTCGCGTTTTTATCTTTATTAATAATCTTTGAATGATTTCACCTTCATTTTTCAAAATTACAAAAGAATATAGCATATTATCTTAAAGTTTTCTGCTATTAGAAAAACTTTTACTTAAATTGCCATTTTACAATATCCAAATCCAAAAAATTATTCCCACATACATACGTTGCTGCGAAAGCAATCTGGATTTTTAATGCTTTCGAGTTTTTAATCATGAATTACCGTACTTGGTAGAGCATAAATATTAGTAATTTTGTAACAAATTTAGTAGTTTTTTAGCTTAACTTTTTAAGTAGTAAATTTGTGCTTTTCAAAAATGTTCCGTTTTTTTAGTGACTATTTAAATGATTTAATATTCTTCAGGAATTATGACACCCTGTACTATTTGACAAGCTCTGTTTTAAAAGATTTTGAATCTGTCTTTATAGTATTTGTCTTCAATTTCAAAAGCTGAAAATTGCGTTACTTTACTGTCAAACAGATAGGTTTTTTTCCTTGTGTATATTTTTATATTACAAAGAATATTGACTTACAAAAGCTTTCCTTTTTTAAAAAAAATATATTGATATAAGGATTTTTATTCCTTTCCAGTTTTTAATCTTGAATTGCTATACTAGTTAGAGTACTGTATTTGTTGAATTACTGTACTTGATAACAGATTTCTCGAATCTTATTCCAAGTACCTGCAAATCTGTGAACGAGATTGACTTCTTTTAAAATATTATTCCCTAAACACAAAAAGCACAAAAACTAGTACATTTGTCAGAAGAATCGTCCATCTGTGCTTAGAAAAACACAAACAGTCCGGAAAAAAAAGTCACACATAATTTACTCCAAACTTTTCTAGAACTGATAGAAGTTTAATCAGTTCCGTTATTCTTTGCCAACATATGTTCTCTGTAGACGCAGAATGGGAGATTTTGTTCAGCCAAAAGCATACTGACCTCTAGGGGTCTTTTTAAAATATATCTTCATTTTCTTTTTTCTATTTCAGCAGCTATCTGGCTAACTTCATCAATTGTTTTATTGGTGCTATTGAACTTGTTCTTAAATTTTTTCATTTTTCAAAACGAGGCAGCATATTATTCTGAGGTTTCATGGTTGTAAACATTTGGATCGAGTTTCTACCAAGTCGAAAACTATTACTCAAATTTACATTTGTGCAAAAGACCTACAACAGAAATAGTATAAACTTTGGTTTTTAGTATGTATATGGCTTGAGTATACCAAGCTTTCAGAATTTTGTCGCCATTCTGCTGAGTGATATAGACCGCAACCAGACGTCAACTATCAGTTAACACTCTTCCTCTTATCCCCTTGTCTCTTAACTGAAACAGTGGTCCGTCATTTGAAACTCTTCACTTTCTCCTTAACTCTTAGATTATCTGGAAAGTCCAATCAGAGATGTCAAAAAACAAAATATTACTATTAGTTTCTTCATCTAGTCCTTCTTCCACTCCTTTTTCCTCATTGTTTGATGCACTCTCTTCGGATTTATTTTCGTCTTCGTTGTGATTATATCCAAAGTTGTAATTTTTCATTGAGCTTTCAAATGTCTGTGTGAATGTCATCATCATCAATGTTCTTCCCTTCCGTTACTTCTATCAGTTTTCTATCAACTTTAGATTCACTATCGGATTTAAATAATGCTTCAACAACTTCCTCCACGCTTGATTTAGTTATAACAGATGAAAATGACTAAACTTGAGGACGACCTATTTAAATAGTGTTTTTTGAAGTGATAGATATGAAAATGGGATTTCGCTGCATATATATAGCAGTTCACATTATTAGAACAGTGGCCATGATTATAGTATCTAATATATTTTATTTTCGTACTCGGCCCAGTCGTTTAGGAGGAGTTCAATCAGGAATACTGGTACAGAAGAATTATAGTGATTGCAGCGCCGCTTGAAGGTTCCATTTGGGAATAGAAATCACCCAGGGACCCACGTAAACACACATAAACAATTTCATCAAACTCGGTCCAGCCATTTAGAATGAGTTCAGTGACGAACCCACGGACAGAAGAATCCCGTTGCAGTGACATTGTGAGTCCAATTGAGAATATTAACCATCAAGGACCCAATGAAATACGCAAAAAGATTTCTTCAAAATCGTCCAACCGTTTAGGAGGAGTTCAGAGACAAATAAATATTCAGAAGACTTATATAGATTGCAGCGCCATCTAACGAGTCCAATTGTGAATCGAAATCATCCAGGGACCCACTCAAACACACACTAAACATTTCATCAATATCGGTCGAGCTGGTTAGGAGGAGTTCAGTGACAAAAACACATACTTAAGAATTATATCAATTGCAGCGCCACCTACCAGCTAAATTTGTAAAACAAAACCATCCAGGGACAACTTGAAAAATTGTGAATTTAAACCATTGAGAGACTAACTCAAACCCCCACAAAAAATTTCATCAATGTCGGTCGAGATCGAAATCATCATTCCTCCTAGCTCATGAACTCCTCCTAAACGAGGAGTTCAGTGACAGACAAAGGTATTGAAGAATTATATATAAAAGATATATCGATAGCAGCGCTACAAAACGAGTCCAATTGTGAATCTAAACCCTCCAAGGACCTAATTAAATACACACAAAACATTTCATCAAATGCAACGGTCCAGCCTTTTTCAGTGACAAATACATTTACAGAAGAATTATATTGTTTGCTGCGCCACCTACCAGGCTCAATTGTGAATCTTAACCATTCAGGGCTCACTCAAAGCATACATAAATTTCATCAAATTCGATCAAGCTGTTTAGGAGAAGTTTAGCGACAGATACATGCCAAGAACCCGATTGCAGCGCCACCTACCAGGTCCAATTGTAAATCTAAACCATCCACGGACCCACTCCAACACACACAAAAAAATTCATCAAAATCGGTCAAGCCGTTTAGGAGGTGTTCAGTGACAAACACATGCACAGAAGAACCCCATTGCAGCGCCACCTACTGGAACCAATTGTAAATCTAAACCATACCGTTACCCACTCAAACACACACAAAAATTTCAATGACAAATACTGGTACAGAATTATATCGATTGCAGTGCCGTCTATCAGGACCTATTTTAAATCTAACGCCATCTGTTGCTGACAAATTTAATTTTAAAAAAATCTGATTTCTGTTCAAAATATTTGTTCGGTAACTGCACATAATAATAAAGAAATAATTTTAATTTAATTTACGCGTCTTATAGGCCTTATTATTATTTAGAAAGGGCAAAAACAAATATGAATTCCGACGAGGATGGGATTCGAACCCACGCGGGCAGAGCCCAATGGGATAGCAGCCCATCGCCTTAGACCACTCGGCCACCTCGTCCTGTCGTATTTTAAACAATATGAATACAAGAGTTTTTTAACGAAGATAAAAATGTGATCATTCAATAATTAG
Source organism: Caerostris darwini (assembly GCA_021605075.1). Taxonomy (NCBI): domain Eukaryota; kingdom Metazoa; phylum Arthropoda; class Arachnida; order Araneae; family Araneidae; genus Caerostris; species Caerostris darwini. The sequence continues at coordinate 1,914 of BPLQ01009756.1, read as the reverse complement.
CAAGAGTTGCATCAGAAAACTTCTCCCAGCCACAACTTAACATTTCAGTTGATTGCATCAGAAAGGAGGAAAGGGAAATGCTCTCTTTAAATGTAGAGGAATCATGTGTTGTGGTATCGTACATTCAAATGAATAATAATTTTATGGGTATTTTTTATGACATTTATTTGATACATTATAAGAAAATGAACATTATCCCTTATATTTAATTTGATAATAATTTTACACTTCTATTAATGGTTTTTATGGTATAGTTTTATGATAAATCTAATATGTGTTTTTCTCCAAATTTAATTGAATAATTTTTGCTGATTGGTATTTTTACGATTTTAATGGCTTGGGCATATCACAATGGAATTAATGATAATCGATACTGTGATAATAATTTAACATTTGTGTAAATGGTATCTTTATTCGTGAATCTATCTTTAATCTCTCAATGATTTGACTTTCATTTTTCCAAAACTTCAAAAGAACAAAAGCATATTATAATAGTCTTCTGTTATTATTATGAGATATTTCTTTACTTAAATTGTGATTTTACAATATCCATAGTTAAAACTCTATTCTCGTATACATACGTTGCTCCGAAAGCAATCAGGATTTTTAATCATGAATTACTTTTTCTGGTGGAGGATAAGTATCAGTTATTTTGTAACAAGTTAAGTAGCTTTGTAGTTTAACTTTTTAAGTAGTAAATTTGTGCTGTTCAGTATTTCTTCCATATTTTTTTTATTAATTACTAAAAGGATTTAATATTCTTCCGGAATTATGTCATTTTGAACGGTTTCAAAAGTTCTGTTTTAAACGGTTTTGAATCGGGCTCTTTAGTATAAAATAGAGCTTTATAGTATTTGTCTTCAATTTCAAAAGCTGAAAACTGCATCCTTTTTTAAAATATGTTTTAACCACAAAACAGAAAGATTTATTTTATTTTTAAAAAGATCATTGATTTACAATGGCTTATATATATTTTTATGGGCCTGAATGGCCGAGTGGCTAGCGCTCTGACGCTCGGTACCACAGGTTTAGGGTTCGAGTCCTGGCGGGGCCATCGATGTTTGTAGTGGTTCGGAATCCACTTTAAACTTTAGGTCCCGGTCCTAATAGGATCGTAGAGCGTTGCGGGGGCATTGTTACTCCGCGTCCGTGGCTTATCTTCGAGTTACACGCGCCCCCTGGGTAATGCAAAGTGAGTAACGTTTGTGCAGCGATTGTCTTAATGCATCCAAGACGTCCATGTCTAAGTATTTGCCTTAAGGCATCCAAGACCAAGCTGCCAGCTGCATTAGAACAAAATATATATATTATGTTTTTTAGAAAGGCTATTGCAATTCCCTTTATAATATTAGTCTTATTATAACCCGACTCAGTGACACCCTGGTGAGCATAAGGACTCAGGCACAATTAGCTGGGGGCTTTGTTGTAGACATTGTTTTAAAATCGAGGAGATTCGATGACGTTTGTGGCGTTCAGCAACTTGCATCATTATTCGGACACCTGATTGGTTTGGTTTGTCGCTCTACGGTCATCTTGTGCACACTTTAGGCTAAGCAGACCGGGACCTACAGTTTAAAGTGGATTCCGAACCCCTCACAAACATCCAGGGCACAGCCGGGAGACACGTGATTTGAGCTCTGCAAGTTTTCTGCCATACGATACACAAGTGTACAGTAGTTCCGTCTCAGAGTTCACCCTGATGGCACTGCCCCCCTTCTTCAGCGTCAGGAGTCAAGTCAGACTTCTAATTACGACTGCTACATCACAACAGAAATTGCCCCTTCCCTCTTTCCCACCTTCCATGAGACCGCACTGGCTAATGGACTTGGATCTAGATGTTGCTGTCGACCAAGTGGGATAAGAAACAATAACAACAACAGAAAGGTGAAAAATGAGCAATGATTCTAACATATT
>BPLQ01009753.1:0-20542 GCA_021605075.1 Caerostris darwini | reverse complement strand
CGTTAAATAACAAACGGCCTGCTGGAATGGCAGAAAACGCTTGACGGTCGAAACAATGATAATAATAATAAAACAAACTAGAAGAGGAATTTTTCAGTACTTTTATTTTTATTTATGCCCAGCAAGTAACTATTTCTGTCATATTCGCTATAAATACGAAACCCGATTTTATAAATGCTACTAAATACAACAAAACACGCCATAATAAATCATTACCAAGCGAATTAGGGTACCAAAAGCACACTTTTTAACTGTCTAAACATAAAATATATTATAAGTTTTATTTATTAAAGTGGAACAGTGAGTAAATATTTGCATTATTCTTAGTGATTAAATAATTGGTAAAACCCACGGCAATGTTGTGGTAAATCACATAAATGAAACATCACATTAAATCAAGGTTAAAAAATTTAGGAAAATTACCGATACCAATTTTGATCGAATCATTGCCTGTAAATTATATTCTAATTGGTGTTTGGCCTTTTGACAAATAATGTAGAACCCTAAATTTTACTACTCCGCAAGAATTTAGAGAACTTTTAAATTTACAAAATGGAGGTCAAAGATGGTTAATTTACCTTAGTCAAGCTTGAAGGAAGAAATGGATTGTTCTTCGAATTTAGTGTTATCCAAGTTAATTGAGAAAATGAATAAAAATTTTTATAACTTTTTAAGGATATTAACAACAATATCAGGGAGTTTTTTTGGATGAAAATTTCTAAATTTATGGCGAAAACCCGTATGAATTTTGATGGGTCTGCGTTCCCGAAACTTGGGAATCTTTGGAAGGACTGATGAGACTGGCCCGCACATGTATTTGCAGTTAAGGAAGATATTACAAGTCACATGGAAATTTTGGCCATGGAGAAGGACTAAAAGTTATAAATGCTAAAAAAGACCTGATGGTTGAGTGGAAAATTTATTAAGGACGGAATGGATTAAACCAATGTCATAATAGAAGTCTAAATGACTTAACCTGCAAAAAGTGCTCGTTTTGCAAAAAGAATGTGCTTATGGAAAGGAGACTGACCGAAGGTGATGATGTTGAGAATGCATGATGTACCAAAGTGGTTAAGAATTGATGAATCAGCCACACACCTAGAGGAACTCATGAATCTTTCATGAAAGACTCGATCCGGGCCACAGCTAGTTGAATATTTATAGTTGACTTAAATACCATCCCATGAACTTGTAACATAAAGCCTGGTCCGAATCCCCGTTGTGTTGGCTGATGATTAAGATGATCTTTCTTAAACACCATCCCGAACCGTACAATCGCAATTACCAAAACCCGTGAAATTTCATCCTTGTCTACATTTTATGGAATTTTTCAACTACCTTTTTACAAAAGGGCGATATTATTTTTATCCTTATTACAGGCCACGGAAAAAAAGTGGTGTTTAAACAAAACGTCAATTTCTTATGGTTCTGAATACTTCACCAAAGAAACATTTTATCTCAAAATGTATTCTTTATCCCCAAATGTCATTCTTTTCCTTACTTATTTATTTTTTTCGAATTTTGGACACTTTTTAAGGTTTATTATTAACTGTGTGTTTAATGTCAGATTTGTGGATTGCTGTTGTAATATAAAACAATACTGGAATGATTAATTTATGAGATGTTCTTTATTTCTTTTGGCCAACTCAGATTTAGCTGGCCTTACCTAATTTGATTTGGTGTATATCAAATATACTTAATGTTTATCCTGCTTATTTAATAGAAAAGATGCAGTTATGAATCAAACAAAAGGATTTTTGTTGTTGTTCAAATTTTTTTTTTCTCGATCCATAAATTTAATGCAGTATGGTCGTTGTGTTTTTCTTTTTCTGGAAACTTCTTTTTTTTCTGTTTATATAACTTATGCGAATTGAAGAGCTAGATAATATAGTTATTCCATAAATTTGTTGTTAAATCCCCTGTTTGTTGGAGTTAAGGTAAATTCTTCGTACTTTAAATTTTTTAACCTTTTAAAACTGACTTTTGAGTTCTTGTTAAAAAAGTACATGAGATTTAAAGAAAAAAAAAAAAGAAAGAAAGGTTATCGAATCTCAGTTGTCAAATTTTAATTCTGCCTCTTGATTCAGCTTCTTGGAAGTCTTCAAAAGTTATTATGGTAAATTATTAATGTGTCATTATACTTCGTATTCTGAAGTTTATGCTATATTTTTCGATGATTTGATTATAATTATTTGTTGCAATGTTGTTTTCACGTAAATGTAATATATGTTACGAATAAGGAAATATTTTTTAAAATATAAAATACAATATGTTGTATAAAATACGCATAGAATAAAAAAGGATAGCATTTCAATAAATGTGTGCGTTTCGAATATGAAAGTTTTTTGAAATATGAATTGCTTAGAAGCTTTGGTAAAATGTTTTATTAGAAGTCTTTTTTAAGGCTTAATTTATGGAACCTAAAAAGCAAAATCTATAAATTTTTATAAGGTTCAATAAATATATTATTTATCTAAAATGTACAGCGAAGTGTAAAATCAAATGCAATATAAAAACACAATACGGCAGCATATGAAATCCTATACAATATAAAACAAAGGCAACTGTATATGAAATCTATGCAATATAAAACAGGCAACTGTATATGAAATCCTATGCAATATAAAACAGGCAACTGTATATGAAATCATATGCAATATAAAACAGGCAACTGTATATGAAATCATAAAACAGGCAACTGTATCTATGCAATATAAAACAGGCAACTGTATATGAAATCTATGCAATATAAAACAGGCAACTGTATATGAAATCCTATACAATATAAAACAGGCAACTGTATATGAAATCTATGCAATATAAAACAGGCAACTGTATATGAAATCCTATGCAATATAAAACAGGCAACTGTATATGAAATCCTATGCAATATAAAACAGGCAACTGTATATGAAATCCTATGCAATATAAAACAGGCAACTGTATATGAAATCTATGCAATATAAAACAGGCAACTGTATATGAAATCCTATGCAATATAAAACAGGCAACTGTATATGAAATCCTATGCAATATAAAACAGGCAACTGTATATGAAATCCTATGCAATATAAAACAGGCAAATATGAAATCTATGCAATATAAAACAGGCAACTGTATATGAAATCCTATGCAATATAAAACAGGCAACTGTATATGAAATCCTATGCAATATAAAACAGGCAACTGTATATGAAATCCTATGCAATATAAAACAGGCAACTGTATATGAAATCATATGCAATATAAAACATGTTACTGTATATGGAATATAAAACACGTTATTGTACGTGTAATCACATGCAATATAAATAATTTAACTGTATGTGCAATCAGATGCAATATAAATCATGTAACTGTATGTGCAATCACATGCAATATAAATCATGTAACTGTATGTGCAATCACATACAATATAAACCATTTAACTGTATATACAATCATACACAATATAAAACATGTAACTGCATATACAATCATACACAATATAAAACATGTAACTGCATATACAATCATACACAATATAAAACATGTAACTGCATATACAATCATACACAATATAAAACATGTAACTGCATATACAATCATACACAATATAAAACATGTAACTGCATATACAATCATACACAATATAAAACATGTAACTGCATATACAATCATACACAATATAAAACATGTAACTGCATATACAATCATACACAATATAAAACATGTAACTGTATATGCAATATAAAACATGTAACTGTGGTCATATCTATATAATTTAAATTTATTCAGACGTTAATATTAGGTGACGTTAATGAGAATGAAATTAAAACCCTTAGTTTCTAATTTTACAAAATTGTTTCATTCTTATGCAAAATATGTTTTACCTGCAAAATTTTAATTTTTAATAACAAACCTTTATTTATTTTTAATAAAAGTAAATAATTTTTGAATAATTAAAACAATCCATACTTAGCAATTTTGTTAATTAATGGATAAATGGAAATTTTCATTTGGTATTTTGTTTGTTTTAAAATAAGATTTTTTTTTTGTTCTAATTCAGCTGCAAGCACTTAGACTGTTGTCTTGGATGCCTTAAGGCAAACGCTGCACTGCGTTACTCCTTAGCACTACCCGGGAGGTGTGTGTAGCTTGAAGATAAGCCACGGAGTAACAATATCCCCTACGCTCTACGATCAAATTAGACCGGGACCTACAGCTTAAAGTGGATTCCGAACCACTAGAAACACCCGTGGCACCTCCGGGACTCGAACCCGAAACCTGTGGTACCGAGCGCCAGAGCGCTAGCCACTCGGCCATTCAGGCCCATACATCAAAATTAAACATTGCAAAATATTTTATGAACATATTTCTCTAATGAATTATCAAATGAATATATTTCCTTACAATAATATATACATGCCCTTAAAATAAGATTTACAAAACATTTTAAATTTATGGCTATCCGAGCTGCTATTGATACAACAGAGAGATTACAACGAACAGCTCAATCTCTGTATTAATTTTGTCCTTCAAACAACTATCTTGCCTAAAATCTCATTGATTTTTGTTTGAAAATCATGACGCAATTAACTTAATTTTCCTTTTAAAAAAAAAAAAAACTATAAAACATTCATAAATTACAAGACATCTGGAAATAAACGCGAAATTAAAACTTCAACGCTGATCAATTTTTGTACCTTGATTCCTACCTGCGTGTCCCACCCAGAATTGCATCGCTGTTCGATCCGGATGTGGAATGAGTTTTTGTTTTCGATGTCTGCCGATGGAGAAAGTGCAGGGGGACGTCGATCACTGTCAAGGTCGACCGGTGGCCCTGGGAACCCCACCCTTACCTGCTGCTGCTTGCAAAAGGTCTTCATTTTGCCTCCTTATTATTGTGCACTGAGGACTGCTGCTGTGGCGATGGCTTTTTTTTTTTTCTTTCTTTTTTTTTTTTTTTTGGAGGAGGGCTCTTCGATCTGTATTGGAACGAAAAACAATATGCAGTAATAAAAAGTGTCTGTTTTTTTTCTTCATTCCTTCTCTCTTTAATTTAAATACTGGCTTTCGTATCCGGGTTTACAATAAATGAAAATGTACTAGTCATTCATTCGTCTAGTATGGATGCATTCTGCATTTCATTCGTCTAGTACGAATATATTCAGCATTTCATTAGATTGTGATGATTGTACAATTTCCTGGAATCAATTAAATTAGCGAGCTCTGATTTTGTTTTTTTAAGAACCAACATTCATATATCAAAAATGACTAAAAACAAAGCGTAGGAAAATGTTTATTTTTCGGGGAAATATGAGGATTTCCAAAATAAAGGAATGTTCAAATGAAGAAAATTGTCATATTGTAAAAAATGTGAAATTATCATATATATATATATTAAATTGTGATTTAAAAAATATATTATTCAGTTCAAGCATATAAGACTGCTGTGGCTTTTCTTTTTCTTTTCTTTTGGAGGAGGGCTTTTCGATCTGTATTATAACGAAAAACAATATGTTGTAATAAAAAGTGTCTGTTTTTTTTTATTCCTCCTCTTTAATTTTAATACTGGCTTTCGTATTCGGGTTTACAATACATAAAAATGCAATTCATTCGTCTAATATGGATACTACTGTGTCCAAAAAGTAAGATCCATTTTCAATTTAAAATTCCCGGGACTTATGGAATGTCAATTGTTTTTATTTTTTAGGTTGCTGGCACTGTCCTTGACATGTGTGTGAAATTGGACGTCAAAATATTCATTAGTGTTTGAGTTACGCTTGGCTTTGTGAGACGCTTAAAACTGATTCCGGCGATTTTAAAATTTCTGAATTAACTGAGCAAAGAACTTGCATTCAATTTTCTTTGTGGCAACGTACAGAATATTGCAGAAAGCACTCGGTGAGTATTTCTGTATCGGCAAGAAATGTTTAGAAGGCAGAGAAAGGCGTTGAAGACGAAGAGTCATCTGGTCATCAAGTCTCCATCATTATTATTAAATTAAGTTGGAATAAATTAATTTTCAGTCTTCTAAAATTATATCATTATTTTAATGTCAATGGCTAGTGTGTGCAATTACTTGTATTTAATTCTTAAAGTTTTATGTTTAAAAAACTTTTTTTTTATTCATTTTTGATGATTCTGAGTGTTTTAAACCAACGAAATAAACCAATAAAAAGCCTGACTTACCTCAGTTCTGATCTCATTCTTAAGAAATACTTTCTTTAAAGAATTCTGATCATGCGAAAAATAGCTTCTCACTTTGTTAAGCTCATAATAAAAGAATAGCCATATTTATTTTTTTTATTTTAATTTCATTAGGAAAAGTGGCAACAAGCTGATATTGTTACAGAAAAAAATTGCCTTTACTCGATCAAAGAAAATGCTTGAATTTTCGAGTAGTATATCTTTTCGACGGAAATAAATCTCACATTTTATAGTTTGAAATTCTGACTTTGGGAAAAATTGCTTCTCACTTCGCTGTTTGTCAAAAGGATTTTCAATTTTTCCCTTTATTTTATGTGATACAGTAAATTTTTGCTTGAATTTTGGGAGAAGGCAATAAAATGTATGGCATTACTTGGCAATTGTACAGCCAGCTTGAAGGAGGAGGGAAACCATGAATTCTAAATTCTTTATTTCTTTTAAGAATATAAAAAATGATTTAAAAGAAAAGCAACGTGGAGGTTTTTTTTTTTTTTTTTTTTAATATGTCATGGATTTTGGATGTATTTTATTTTTCCTTAGAAAAGAATAAAAATTTTATTTAAAGCTTTTGGTTTTCTTTTAAAAAAATATTAGTGCATTTGGTATGTAAAAGTTGAGCTTCTAATGTAAAATTTACTTTGATTTCTCTAATTATACCTCCATTATTTAAAATGCTATAAAAAATGAGATGTCCTTCCATTTTTTAAATTCTGTTTTATATTTTTATTTTATTCCCTAAAAATAAAATACTGTTTCATTTTAAACTAATTTCATCATTATTAGTAACTAATTCCCTGACAATACAGTTTATGCTGGACCATGGCTGTCTGCTTACTGGCAGATTCCGAAACAGGAGAGGCTATCTTTTTACGGGGTAGGGTTGTCTGCTCTACTCTCTATAGTCATACTAAGAGACCTACGTTTAAAAATGGATCCAAACCACTAACAAGCATCCCCGGCACTGCTGGTATTCGAACCCGAAACCTGTGGCACCGAGCACCAAAGTGCTAGTCACTCGGCCATCATGTCCCCATCATTATTATTGAAGTTGGAATAAATTAATTTTCACTCTTCTAACATTATATCATTATTTTAATGTCAATAGCTAGTTTGTGCAATGACTTGTATTTAATTCTTAAACTTTTATGTTTAAAAAACTTTTTTTTTATTCGTTTTTGATAATTCCGAGTCTATTAAACCAATAAAACAAACCAATATTAAACCAATAAAAACCTGACTTATCTCAGTTATGATCTCATTCTTGCGAAATACTTCTCTTTAAAGAATTCTGATCATGCGAAAAATAGCTTCACACTTCGTTAAACTCTTAATAAAAGAATAGTCATATTTATTTTTTTATTTTAATTTCATTAGGGAAAAGGGGCAACACGCCGATATTGTTACAAAGAAAAAAAAATTGCCTTTATTCGATCAAAGAAAATGCCTGAATTTTCGTGTAGTATATCTTTTCGACGGAAATAAATCTCATTTTATAGTTTGAAATACTGACCTTGTGAAAAATTGCTTCTCACTTCGCTGTCTGTCAAAAAGATTTTCAATTTTTCCTTTTATTTTATGTGATACAGTAAATTTTTGCTTGAATTTTGGGAGACGGCAATAAAATGTATGGCATTACTTGGCAATTGTACAGCCAGCTTGAAGGAGGAGGGAAACCATGAATATTTTTGAGAATATAAAAAAATGATTTTTTATATTATTAAAAGAAAAGGCAAAGTGGAAGTTTTTTTTTTTTTTTTTTTTTTTAATATGTCCTGGATTTTGTGTGAAATTTTTTTTTTTTATTTTTATTTAAAGCTAATGTAAAATTTACTTAGTGATTTCTTGATTTTCTAATGTAAAATTTACTTTGATTTCTTTATACCTACACTATTTAAAATGTTGTAGAAAATGGGCTGTCATTTCATTTTTTTGAATATATTTTATATTTTTATTTCATTCCATAAAAATAAAGTACTTGTTTCATTTTAAACTAATTTCATCATTATTAGTAACTAATTCCCTGACAATACAGTTTATGCTGGACCATGGCTGTCTGCTTACTGGCAGATTCCGAAACAGGAGAGGCTATCTTTTTACGGGGTAGGGTTGTCAGCTCTACTCTCTATAGTCATACTAAGAGACCTACGTTTAAAAATGGATCCAAACCACTAACAAGCATCCCCGGCACTGCTGGTATTCGAACCCGAAACCTGTGGCACCGAGCACCAAAGTGCTAGTCACTCGGCCATCATGTCCCCATCATTATTATTGAAGTTGGAATAAATTAATTTTCACTCTTCTAACATTATATCATTATTTTAATGTCAATAGCTAATTTGTGCAATTGTTTGTATTTAATTCTTAAAGTTTCATGTTAAAAAAAACGTTTTTTATTCATTTTTTGATAATTCCGAGTCTTTTATGATGATGATGAATGAAGTGGTATATGGGGATGTGAAGCAACAAGAACTATAATCCCCTAATCACTATATATATATATATGAACAGTTAGTTTTTCCTTATTTTTTAATATGTCACTCTCCACAACGCTCTACGATCGTGTTAGACCAGGACCTACGGTTTAAAGTGGATTCCGAACCACTACAAACATCCATGGCACCGCCGTTGCTCGAACCCGAAACCTGTGGTACCAAGCGCCAGAGCGCTAGCCACTCGGCCATTCAGGCCCCTCCGAGTCTTTTAAACCAACAAAATAAACCAATAAAAGCCTGACTTGTCTCAGTTCTGATCTCATTCTTAAGAAATACTTTCCTTAAAGAATTCTGATCTTGCGAAAAATAGCTTCTCACTTGGTTAACCTCATAATAAAAGAATAGCCATATTTTATTTTTGTAATTTTAATTTCATTAGGGAAAAGTGGTAACACGCTGATATCGTTATAGAAAAAAATTGCCTTTTACTCGATCAAAGAAAATGCGTGAATTTTCGTGTATTATATCTTTTCGATGGAAATAAATCTCACATTTTATAGTTTGAAATTCTGACCTTGTGAAAAATTGCTTCTCACTTCGCTGTCTGTCAAAAGGATTTTCAATTTTTCCCTTTATTTTATGTGATACAGTAAATTTTTGCTTGTTGGAGAAGTTGAATTTTGGGAGAAAGCAATAAAATGTATGCCATTACTTGGCAATTGTACAACCAGCTTGAAGGAGGAGGGAGACCAACCATGAATTCTAAATTCTTTATTTCTTTTAAGAATATAAAAAAAAGGATTTTTTATTATTTTAAAAGAAAAGCAACGTGATTGTTTTTTTTTTTTTTTTTTTTTTGATATGTCATGGATTTTGGATGTATTTTTTTTTTGTATTAGAAAAAAAAAAAGAAAGAAGAAACTCAAATTTTATTTAAAGCTTTTGGTTTTTTTTTAAAAAATATTAGTGCATTAGTGAAATTTAAAAGTTTGTTTGTAAAATAAACTAATGTTGTTTGTTTGTTTAAGTTTGTAATGTAAAATTTACTTTGATTTCACTAATTATACCTCCACCATTTAAAATGCTATAGAAAACGTGACGTCGTTTCATTTTTTTGAATATATTTTATATTTTTTACTTCATTTCCTAAAATTAAAATACTGAAATGCAAAAATATTTTTGTTAAAAAATCGCTCAAAAGTAGACCGAACAACTAAAAAAATATTGCATAATATATTTTAAATTGCATAATATTGCTGCATAAATTGCATAATATTTGATTTCTCTAATTATACCTCCACCATTAAAAATGCTGTAGAAAATGTGCTGTCGTTTCATTTTTTAAAATATAAGGTATATAAACTTACTTCATTCCATAAAAAAAAAAACTGATAAAAAGCAAAAGTACTTTAAAAAAAATCATTCAAAAGAAAACCGAACAACTGAAAAAATGTTGCAGAATATATTTTAAACTAACTAAACTGGAGATAATTTTTTTAAACTACGCTCTTAGAAAAAAACTTTCAATAACAATGAAAAACAAGGAGAAAGGAGTAATTTTTTTTAAGTAGAAACTGATGAAAGGTTCTAAAGCTAAACAATGACTAGAATGAATGGAAATGTAATTGCTACATTTTTTATTTGTGTATTTCTGCTTTATAGATACTAATTAAAAGTAAATAGGGTTTAATTATGTATTAAAAACTGGTTGAAATGAAATTAGAAAAAAAAAGTATAGAGTATTGGTAAAAAAAGGACGGAAAAAAAAATTCGTGAAAGAGTAATCTACCAAACAATAGAATAAAAACAACAATAATACCATTGTTGAAATTGTCCCAATTTATTTTTTAACTACCTTGAAAGATGCTGTTTACAAGATTATGAAAAGCCATTGATATTGATTAATAAATAAATATTACTAAATATATATATAATATTAAGCAATGGTTATATCAACATATTTATAATTACTCCAAAACTTTTCCTTAAAGAAATCCTCCTAAACTATTGCATTTTTTTGTCATTAAAAACAAAATCATTTTATAACCTAATTAAAAGGGAAAGTTGGAACATTGTCTTCATTAAGACACCAAACAGGAAATTTAAATCACAATTATATTATCCTATTGTTCACAATTCAGTTAATTTAATGAACAACTTTTAATTAAAGTTCTAGATTATTAGTTAATTAATTAAAAAAAACTTCCTCCAAATAGTTAATTAGATTGAAAATTTTATGAATATAAATGCAATTCATGTATTATGCATTTAAATTAAAAGAATAGAGATTTTTGCAGTAAAAAATTTAAGATTACTTCAAATATTTTCAATGGCGCAACAACCCCATTGTGGGCCAAGGCTGTCTGCATATTGGCAGATTATGAGACGAGAAATGTTTTTCCTACATCCACACTTCCACCGTAAATCCACATATTTCGGCCAAGATAGTTAGAGACAGCTCTAAAGTTAGTGTTCTGTGCTGCCTCATGCATAACGAGGTTGTTGCCACGCCTTTCTTTATGGGGAAAAAACAACACCGCTAACGTTTATTTAAACTTATTGGAACCGTTCATTGTACCTCATTTATAAGAATTTCAACCATGGATTATTTATCAAGATAGAGCACGCCCCCCCCTTCCCACTTTAGTTCCTTGAGTTCCTGGACGAAAATTTTCAGGCGGGTGGCTTGGAAGGTTATGACCTAACACCATGACTTTCTATTATTACTCCTCTTAATTTTTTTTCTTTTGGAACTCTATCTAGGATGGATTCTTTGTCACATCAGTTGCTGACGGCGTAAAACTGTAAGCTGGAATAAAAGTTGCTGTGTGTACTGTTACAGGTGGTATTTTAAAGAACCCTTGACGGGAACTACTTTGACATTCTCTGGGCAACCAGAAGTGCATACATTAAGAATGCATAATTTTTGAATGCAGAATACCAGAAATGCATAATACTTGAATTGCATGTAGAACGAAGAACATAGTCTTATTAAAGGTTTTCTCCAATGTGTTATAGTCTTCTAAGTTGTAGTAGAATGAAAGTAACTCTACACAAGATAAAATCTACATTTATTATTTCCATCAACTTTCTACATACTCAACACAGACACACTTATGGCCAATTAATTAATAAAACAAGCAATTCCATACATCAAGTACCCATGACTTATGTTGGCTCAAATCCATTTTGATCTCGATATTTTCTAAGCTTGTCGCATTGAGTTTGTCTGTCGGTACGACAGCGAGAACGTGGCCCAGATTTTTAGAGACGCGTGAGACAGCATACATATAATTTTAAATCAATATTATCCCATTTCTTTATAACAATACTTACAATCTATCCAACTAAACATATGTCTAATTATAATAGTTTTCGCTCAAGAATTTTTTATAATCAGGCCAAGACTTTGTACTCTCACTTTACTTCCTATGTATTATATCCCATTCATTTTGTAAATACCGTTATTGGTATATTTAAAACATCTATACTTTAGCATCTGAAAAGTTATGAAACATTTTCCATAATTCTAATATTTAAGCGATCGAAAGCAGCCTTATGTATAGCGCAAACCAAATTTGGTTAAAAGTCCAATAATTCATGCCGTATCGAAAGTTTCCATATTTTTGCCTGGCAAAGGCGCTATAAATACACATGCTATTAAATCCTTCTCTTCAAAGAGGTGAGGTAGATGATTTGAGTTCCCTTCTACTCTTGATTCAAAATTGCGGTAGTAAAATGTGGAAGTAAATAAGTCAATCGGGGGTGAGAAATTAGACACTTGACCTTCATAGAGGCTTATATTCCCAAATACTAAGGTGAGAAGATGTTAAAAAGGTAATTTGAAATCACGACAGAGAACCGGCCTAGTTGCCAGCAGTGAGGCAATACCGCAGGTATTTATTAGAAACAAGTAATATATATATATTTTTAAAGTCAATTCCTACTTTTTTTCACTATATTGCAGAAAGTGAAAAGTACATTTTTTTTTTTGAACTTACAGTGGATGACACCAGGTGTTAATGAAGTTTTTTCAAATATTAATTCAGTCATTAAATTTAATTAATTTATTTTTAATTTTCTTTAGATTTAAGTTGGTTATATCTATCAATAGATGGTGCCAGATAAAGTTAAAAAAATTAATGAAAATTATTTATAAAGGACTTTCTGCAATGTAGTAAAAAAGTAGGAATTGACTTAAAAAAATTTTTTTTTTTAAAAACTTGTTTTGTATCAAATGTCAAGAAGAAACATATTAAATACGGATGAAAGTTCCTTACCTTATCGAATCTATGTGAGCATCGTTCATGTCCAACCCTAATAATAATAACAACAACAACTTTCCAAATCGGCATTGATCAGAACCCCTACTGAAATAATCACCTCTCAAATCCCTTTCCAACACAAGCTCTCAAAAGTGCTATTATAGTTAGTTCAGCGGTCTTTTGTAAGCATCATTTCCATTTATATCGACAAAGCATTCCAGCGGGCCGAGCTTTAACTCTGGAATGCTTGAACTGCGAAAACCTTTTGGTTCGCTCTGGCATTAATAGCCGAATTAATAAGGCTCGTTAATCATTGCATTGAGCATGCACTAAGTTTTATAAGGGGGGTCTGGCGTGTCCTGCATATGTTTAATCATATTTGTATGAGGCCGTTTCGGTAATCCGTTGACAGAGTGTCACTTGCAGCTTTGCTTTGGAGAGGGCTGTGCATAGTTGTTTCATAAGCATGCGTTGTTTTGATATTTTCTTAACAGGATAATCTGTGAAATTCTTAGTTACCATAGTAACGATGTTGACAAACACTTGGAAGTTATACCTGTGTAGTAGTACCAAGTGTCTTAACTAATTTTAACATGTCTTTGAAGAAGACATGTTAAGAAAAATATACTTGCTTTCAACTAAAAAATGATATACGGAAAAAAGAAATAGAATTTATTTTTTTATAAATTACATATTTTTTAAATTGCATATTTTTTTTTTAAAAAATACATATTTTTTTAATCACAAATTCTTTTCAATTACACATTTTTTTAATTACATATTTTTAAATTAATTATATAATAAATTTTATATTATATAATTTTATAATACAATATTCTGACAGTATATTTCAAATCTAAATTAAATTTTAGAAAGCGTGACACTTTTAGTGATATTTACACATATTTAATTTTAGCTTCAGGAAAACAGTCCTGTATAATCTATATACTTGTTTCATATTAAATATAGTTATTTGTATAAATCTATATACTTGTTTCATATATTGTTTCATATTAAAATCTGAGAATTAATGCTGAGTTTTGACAAGCTATATAACCATAACGATATGACCGAAATTTCTCCGAATTTTTCTCTGCGAATAGCAAAACAGAAGACGACGCTTTGGTTTTATTAATATAGATTCTTTTTGAAAGGGGAGGGGAAAAAACGTTAAATAAAAGTTATTTCCATCGTTTATAATACTGCGCTAAAGCCTATTCACGGCCTTTTTGTTCCATCCATTAGTTACAAAATATGAGCCCCAGATTTATCATTGTCTTTTCATTTAAAGGTAAGTGATTGCTCTGTGCGGAGAGAAGAAAAATGATCCCCCTTTTATACCTTTGAAATAACAATAAAAAGGAAATGATTCAGAGGCCCGCGTGGAAATTGAGCGTTTTTGTATAATGTTGAGACAATCCATTAGTTTTCTTTGATTCATGGTGGTTTATTAACAATTTTCTTGAGGAATGATGTGCGCTAATCCTTGTGAACGTTCTTACTTATGTGAGTGTTTATATTGGATCATGTTGGGATATTAAATTTTGACCAGAAATTTTTAAGTGAATTAGTTACGAACTCTTTTTTTATCGTTGATCAATTTTTATTGTGCATAAAAGTTGTCGTCGATATTTAAATAAATAAATAAATACATATTTAGATTTTCTCTAACATCGAAGTTCTTAACTAGAAGTCCATGGATTCCTTGGTTTGGTTTGTCACTCTACTGTTAATTTTTGCACACTTTCTGGACCTACAATTTAACATGGATTCCGAACCACTCACAAACATCCATGCCACTTCCATGATTCGAACCTGGAGCCTGTGGTACCAAAGGCCAAAGCGTTAGCCAATTGACCATCAGGCCGCCTATAGATTCCTTGGAGGAATAACTGTTGGCTAGATTTAAGGATTTGTGAAGTAGGAGGAGATATATTATTTTAACTAACTTCATATTAAATCTAGCATTTTTCATATGAATGTATGTAGTAAGATGTAATAACATTAATATTAAATTGAAATAATAATGTTTTCTATCCTTTATTACAATGCAAAAGATGCTTACGTAAAAAATAATGGAAATTATTAGAAAGAGACAGCAACAAACAAAAAGTGATGTTTCTTGCAACAAGTTAAGTATTGCAGTGAGTGACAACACCAGGTGATCATAGGATTATCATGGGCGGCGATATGTGATACAACTCGAGCTGCAGACTTAATGATTATTAGCTGCATTAGTATTGCGGCCTGGGGGATGGATGACCATTCGTTATCAAACATTTGCAACGAATTATTACCCGAACGCTGTGTTGTCAACGTACATCAACGACGATTAATTACGTACAGGAAAGGACTTTAGTACAATGCAAGGCTTGTTAGCCAATGCCTGTCTTGTGCAGTTGGGCACAAGACAGACATTCTTGGAGAAAGAGTAGTGCTACCGGCTGCAACAAGTTCATTTATGTATCATTGTGCCGCTATAGTGTCACCAATTTGAACCTGCGATGACTGGCTATCATAGATTTGCCGTCAAATTGTCACCAGACTTTTACGCAGCGATTGCCATTGCTGAAACTGACGCGACTCGTCGTAGAACACGACCCTGTTCCATTCCATCATCCACGTGGCTCTAGCACGACACAATGAAACTTAACGGATGTCACGACTGCAAGCCCGTGGTGACTAATCGGCGGATTATGGTCCTGATCATTATGGGGCAGGCAGAATGTCTTGCACGTGCTACAACAGGTCGGCGGAAGTGGACTGGAGAATCGGCCAACGCTTGCCGGCGTATGCATCCCTACGCATTCCATTTTTACATATTCGCCACAGTCAGTGCAACGCGTACGCATGTGTTCTGCGTTAAGGTGAACTGACGAACTTGTCCCTCTGAATCCATTTGTGATAGATCTTTTAAACTCCCATGTCTGCTGTAACTCTATCCTTATGTGACGGTTTGGCATTTTTGCTATGTCTCCTCTTCGATGTTTAATAGCTCCACCAACTGGTTTCCCTCGTTAATAGAGCAATGTAATTATTCGCGAACCTGTTGGTTCTTTTCCTTAACTTTTAAGAGCTGCCTCGTTCAGATCATTTAAATAATTCGGTAAGATGTGTCTACTTTGCGATTTGCATCTTTATCTGTCAATTCCTACTTGTTGCATTTTCAGTCACCTGGCTTTACATTGTAGTAGTTTCATTCAAATTAAACAACAGTGCCCGCATTGACAAGTTTTTTAAGTTTAAAAACTGCTCTATGTATGTATTTTATTATTAGTTACAGTGCCAAGAAAGAAAGCTTATGTATTTTTAATATAACTGAATCACTTTTATTTTATGGTACTCTTTGAAAAATATTATTTTGAGAAGGGGGTCTGCGGCCTTTATTTTATAGGCAAATTGAGTCCTATGATAAAAAAGAAATTAAGAATACTTGATGTAATTTGTTGTTGTGCTTTGATATCGTTATAGAGTTTATTACTATCTAAAATATCTATCCTCTTAAAATTGTGAAGTTGAGTTATTAAATGCAAGTCAATATTTTTTTTTGTTGATTGTTTATGTATATTGAATTTATTTTGATTTATACATGTACATCCAATCATACTAGGTAATTAGAACTGTATTTACTAATCACTAAGCCTTGTTCTTGAAGTGAAATGGAATTTTGCATTAATTCATTTTTTTTTAAAGATCACGATTTAATAAAGGTAATAAAAGAAAAAATAAATAGATTTTCCCTGACTGCATAATGCTAATGCTTTGATTTAAAAAAAATATAAGCATATAATTTTTTTGTTTTACTTTTTAACTTATTTTTCAATTTAAAACAAAAAGTATATAAAGGTTTGTAAATCATTACAGAAAGATTTAAATTCTGAGATTTATGTTTGAATGTCAATTATATATTTAGAAACAGATTTATTTGATTCATTTAAGGTATCATAAAAATATTTCTAGTTTAAAAAAGCATTAGAAATAAAATTATAAAAAAACGTAATTGAAAGTGGCTTTAAACTGTGTCATTAAGACAAAAAAAAACTAAAATTTGCATAACAAAATAATTATTTTGGAAGGCGTATAATTAAAGTTTTTTTTTTTTCTGTCGAATTTCGTTTTGCTAATGTTTTGAAAGGCAAAATTTTAAAGTAATGACACAAGAAATCAATAAATTATGCATTGTTTGAAAACGTATTGTGATATAATTCACTTTGAATGATACATAACAGTTTGGAAAAAATTATTCTTTTTAATCTTCGAAATGATTTTGTTTATTTTATTGTTGACCTCTGTATCTGAAATGCGCATTTTAAATTATTAAAAAATAAAATTTTAAATAAAAAATTTTTATTTATAGATCCGTAATTTTTTTATTCTGTAAATTTTGTTAATTTAAGGACAATAAATGATATTTTAGTCTTTGATTTTTGAAATCAAACTAAACTAAGTTCATAAAATTAGTCTAGGCTTTTTAGTATATTGAAACAAAAATAATTATAGACGAAACAGTGTTTGGCGTGCATTTTCTAAATATAATTAATATCTATTGATAAATAAACGTATTCCTTTACTAATTAGAAAATGTTTTTACAACTTCACAAATGAATACCTGTTATTTTCTATTTGCCATTTTATGTAAATTTTATATATTAGATGAACAGGGAGCTTTTGATATATAAATCACTTGTGTTTTAAACAATTTTTGAATCAGCTATTTGAAAAGAAATCTTCATGTCAAAGTAATATTTTTGATTTAAATTTTATAGTAAATTAAAAGGGAAAAATAATTTTACCTAACTTGTTAAATAAAACACTTTTTTATGTAAATAACATGTGAATTAATAACTTCAATTTATATGCAGGATAAAAGGAAAAGTTTCAGTTGAATTTTATGGCTAGGTAGTTTTGATATGTACCATAAGTGTGGCGAATTTTAATTTCATAATCAATCTCAATAAATCTATCACTGGTTTGTGGTTTCTTTCTCCAAGTTCTAGCAGTTACATGGAAGTTTCTTAGTGGTAATAATAATTTTTCCTCTAAAACCTGAGGAAAAGTTATGCATTGTACTTGGATATTTGGTTTGATTTGTCCCTCTACGGTCATTTTGTGCTCACTTTAGGCTAATTAGACCGGGACCTACAGTTTAAAGTGGTTCCGAACCACTAATAAACATCCATGCAACCGTCAATACTCAAATCTAAAGTCTGTGGTATCAATGGTAAGAGTACAAGCCAATTGGCCATCAGGCCACTTACAAGTTGATAAAGAAATAATAATAATAATAATAAATAAAAAAAGAAAATAAATACTCAATTCTGCAAATTAAACAAAATGTTTAATATTCTGTTTGATGTAGATTATATTAATCTTTTTAACATCATAATAATAAAATTCTAAATCTCATTTAAAAAAATGCTTTCCCCACGAATTTTACAGCTGCATTGTTAATTTACATCCATTCCCTCATTAATATAACTTCTTTCCACTGAATGTGGGACATCTTTAAAGCAACTTAAAAATACTACCGTCGATGCAATGAAATATTCAACGGAATGAAGAGGAGGACCATTGATAATATTCAAAATAATCTATTTTATTACCCAATAAATTACCCTGCAAGTGTGTAGGAAGTATCAATAATCAAGATTCCATTGGGAGCAGGCAAACTTTTTACTTGACTGCCTTCCTGCGAATATGCATTCCGCATAAGGACCCGGAGTAGGGTAAATATAGAATCCAAAGTTTTAATTAAAATTGATTCCTTTTCCACCAGGTTCATCGCTTCCGCCATCCATTTAATACAAGCACTTCAAATTAAGCCCTTGTAATGCACTTTATTAAATACTAATAAACCCGCGGAGAAGATGATACGTACATGGCCATAAATAAAACAGCCTCTTGTTGTAATCAGGATTTCACCCGAAGCGTCGATAGAAACACACAAAGTAATCATGAATGTGTACAAGTATCATAAACACGCCTTTGTTAAATAGTGGGAGGGGGAGAGAAGGATGAAACTTACGGATGCCAACAACAGCAGGCCTGGCTCATTTTCTTTCATTAACTTAATATGCATTTCCATTAGAATGGGGGGGGGGGGAGTGTAGACATCGTTTGCGTTTCCTTCTGAGAACCTTCCACCTTTGTTCCAATCTTTAGAAGTACTTTGAAACAAATTGGAACAATGCAACTTAACCACTGGTACTACAATTAATAGATACCCAGTTTTGAGTTTTCTAACTTCCATTTAATAGGACTGATCGCCAAGTGACTAGCGCTCTGGAGCTCGCTGCCAAGGATGTTTCTGGTGGTTCGGAATAAACTTTAAACAGTAGGTCCCGGTCTAATATGATTGTAAAGCGTTCGGCTGGCAACCCTACCCCATAAAAAGGAAAATATATATCTGTCTCGAAATCGGCCAGTAGGCAGACGGATTAGAGCCGTCTTGGTTTCGTTTGTCGCTCTATTATCATTTTGTGCCCAGTTTGCGCTAATTAGACGGTGACCTACAGTTTAACGTGGATTTCAAACTACTCACAAACATCCATGCCACCACCATACAGTATCATAATTTGGCGAAAGCTCATTCAAATCAATCAAAAACTGAAATACTCATTTTCTTTCATTAACTTAATATGCATTTCCATTATTTAATATGCAGACATACTTTCGTATTTCCTTCTGAGAACCTTCCACCTTTGTTGCAAGCATTCCCCGTTCGTTTAGTGAAGCTTCCTGCAGTAACCGGAGCGAAATGAATCGCATCAGGGAAATAAGAGGCGGATGGGAAGCAGAGACACGGCGTCGTTTGCCAAGAAAGCGAACATGGGATTCGCTGACCAAATTCCACCCCCCTTCCATTTTTCCGGAAGAGTAGCTAGCTCCCCTTTATTGGATAACCCCGCGCAATGAGTAGTATTCCGGAGTCTTTTCATTTCGCCACCCACACAATGGGAATGCGATTTTGATGGTGAGGGAAGTTGAAGCAAATGGACTTCGGAAGACGCGGGGTTTAAGCGGAGGAGGAAGGATATTCCCCAAAGTCCAGCATGCTAATGAGAATGGACATCAAGGGGTTATTCATTAAAACAAGCAGTTTAATCCTTGGTTTGAAAATCTGTGGAAAGGTTACGCATAGAACTTGGAGATTTGGTTTGGTTTGCCGCTCTACGGTCATTTTGTGCTAATTAGTCGGTGACCTACAGGATATTCCCCAAAGTCCAGCTGGCTAATGAGAACGGACATCAAGCGGTTATTCATTGAAACAAGCATTTTAAACATCGGATTGAAAACCTGAGGAAAGTTATGCGTAGAACCATTAAGTAATACACATTAATTACGATTTTTTCAATAATATATATATGTAATATAATAATTTCAATAATAATATATATGTTCTAGCGGTTGCATGGATGTTTGTTAGTGGTTTGGAATCCACGTTAAACTGTCGGTTCTAGTCTAATTAGTCGGCAGTGAATGTACAGCGACAAACGAAACATTTAAGTAGAAAAGGGTTTGATGTTTAATAGGTTAATTTTCAATAAATATCGAAATATTTAAAAAGCAATGCATTCTATAATTTCTGAACACATGCTTCTTAAAACATTAGTTTTTTAAATTGGAACTATTTTCCTCGGTAGCAATACGTAA
>BPLQ01009752.1:0-13097 GCA_021605075.1 Caerostris darwini | reverse complement strand
GTTTATTTTATTTTGGCTTTCCGGCAAGATAATTTTTGTTTGCCTGTTTATTAGTGAACAGTTTCTATCAAGAAGATTCTGCAATGACCTAAACAGATTAATAGGACTATAACTAAATTATGCTGTGGATAAGGTAGAATTTTTGTCATGCTTTCTTCCAGCTTCTGTTGATGATTCATGTTGTGTGAAACCGGTTGTTATCCTGTTGAAGAATCATACTCTATCTAATTAATAATACAGATCATTTAGTGAGGAAATCCCACTTAAAATTCTCTAATTGTCAACAGTAAATGTCTGAGGTAATAATTTGTTATTGTCAAGCAGTTCAAGAC
Organism: Caerostris darwini; assembly: GCA_021605075.1. Lineage (NCBI taxonomy): Eukaryota > Metazoa > Arthropoda > Arachnida > Araneae > Araneidae > Caerostris > Caerostris darwini. The sequence continues at coordinate 12,765 of BPLQ01009752.1, read as the reverse complement.
AAACCACTCATTCCGCATCTCACCAATAAACAAAAAAATACTTCTCTACTTGTAATCATAGCTTTGCTAATTAGTATTTTTTTACAAGTGGATATCCCGCTGTTTCATTTGCGTTAATTTAGCTTATCTTTTCCTGAGGGATTTCCAGGATAAAAATCATAAGTTTGATTCAGGATATATACATTCCAAACATCGATATACATACATATGCGATACTCTTTACCCCAACATAACTACCGCGGGATGTTCACTAGTTTATAATGTTAGTGGGAATCATTTCAATTATTTGTTAGTTGTTATGCTTAAGTTAAATTTCCTGCGTATTATGCTTTACCTAGCAAGTCAATAAAACCGAGTTATTATCATTCTGTGTTTTTTTATCCAACTTTTTACAGCAACAATAAGCTATTCGCTGTCGCGGGCCTGATTGATGACACGGGCGGGCCTGATTTTGCCCGCGGGCCGTAGTTTGGAGAGCCCTGGTTTAGACCAATATTTCTTCCATTTGATATTTCGGATCATACAATTAATTTTCAATTTTCGACTTGTTGGATCCAGAGTCAAGATTTGAATACTGCAATAATAAATCATGGCATTTGTTTTAAATGACATCTGATATCTTTCCTGTGGCTCTAGTGTCAGTTTTATTTTTTAAGCAATTATAATTTTAAGAAGATATATTAAAATTTTTTAAAGTCAATTCCTACTTTTTTTTCACTCTATTGCAGAAAGTCCTTTATAAATAATTTTCATTCATTTTTTAAGTTAGAAAAAATTCTCTCTCTCTCTCACACACACGCTTTCCATCTCTCTCACTAATTCCCTCCTTGACTCAGACTAGAACCCACAATGAGTAAACTTAACTACAGATCGCATATCTACAACCTTAGAAATAAATTCAATGCTTAATTTAAAATTCTCTATCCTTTAATCAATAGAAATTCAGCTTTACCTCTTAATCTCAAAATTCTAATATATCTCTCATATCTTCGTCCAGTATTAGCTTATGCTAGCCCACTTTGGGGTTCTGTTGCACGTACAAATTTTGAAATTATTCAAAGCCTTGAGAACGAAACTCTCAGAATGTTAACGAATTCACCCTGGTACTTTCGTGATGACGATATTAGACGAGCTCTCTCGATTCCAAGTTTACGACAATTTGTTGACAAAATTTCTACTAAATCCTATAATGATATGCGAAACATCAATAACCCCGTTTTAAATATCCTACAAAATTACGATTATGATATTTCTTCCCGCAAACATAGCAAAAGACCTCGCACTGTTCTAAATATTTTATTTCTCCTAAGCTATTTTTTCTCCTAATTCGACCTTTGCTCATTCTGTATTATTACGTGAAAAGTAATTTCATCAACATCTACCCTTTTGAAATATTTGTTATTTTTCGTTTTATAATTTTATTTAAATAAATAATTCTTTTTTAAAAAAGGGCATTTAATCATCTATTTTCTTATTAACTCAAAGGGCATGAGACGATCGCTATGCTTCAACATTTCACAATGAAGGAGCTAGTGGACGCTACGCCGCCAAGGATCTCCGTAATAATCTACAATAAGAGACAGTGACGAATAAGAGAAACCCAGAATGAAAAAAGAATTTTTTCCAGCGATCTACACGCTTCGCCACTGAGGTTATTCATTCCTAAATTTATATCCTGCTAAATATCTTACATAAGAGAAATTTTTTTCTCCCATATAAAACTAAAATTAATTAAATAATGAATTAATTTAAATAATGAAATAATAAATGAAAAAAACTGTATTAACATCCAGTGTCATCGTCACAAGTTCAAAAAAAATGTATTTGAACTGGAGTGGATGAATAAAAAGTATTTTATGAACGATTGAAAATTTGAACAAGATATATATAGGGATAGTGTGAGCTAATAGAGGGAATTGAATAAATAAACACCTAAATATGTCAGACACTCGTTCTGTCTTTTACGCAAAGGTATCGAAACTTGTGCATCTTTTTTCCGATATTGTCGCAGCGTTGCTTTCCATTATAGGGAATCAGAAAAAAAAAAATTAAAAAGGGAAAAATTTAAACAATTAAAATGTGCGTTATAAAATTCTAATTTTCACAAGAATTATCAACATGTCTGAAGTGTGTATCTCTTTTTAAAACACTGCGGTTATTAATTTGGAAAATTCTCTCTTCCTTTATTGACACATGGTGGCCAGATGGTGAATTGGCTAGCGCCATATACCACATCACTGTGCCTTTGTGCTGGAGCTCCTTTGCCTAGCTCCTTTGCTCCTTGCTCCTTCCTGCTGCCTAGAGCTGGGTGGCTCCTTTACAGTTTGGGAATGATGTGGGTGAAAAAACTGTGATTGGGCTTTGTAACGCTCTACGGTCATATGAGACCGGGATTTATTACTTAAAATGGATTCCGAACCAAGCAAACATCCATGGCACCGCCAGGACTCGAATCCAATGCCTGGTATCGAGTACCAGAGCACTAGTCACTCTGCCATCAAACTTCCTGCATTGTGTTCAGCAATAACTAATAAATTCCCACATCAAATAAACACAACATCATTGTACGTATTCGTTGTTATTCCAGCATCATAACTGCCTGATGGGCAATTGGTTAGTGCTCTGGCCTTTAGTACAAGAGGCTTCAGGTTCGAATCCTGGAGGTGGCATGGATGTTTGTTTGTTATTGATTCGGAATCCCCATTAAACTATAGGTCCCGGTCTAATTAAACTAAAGTGTGCACACAATGACCGTAGAGCAACAAACCGAACTAAACCTTCATTGACACATGAGAATATTAAAATGTCGTCGTTTTAAAGATATTTGTTTTTAAGAACATTTAAGGATAGGCGTCAAAATTGATTGTCAAGTGTCAAATTGTTGTCAAATGTGGACAAAATTAGCAGATGGACTAAATAAAATCTAAATAGGCTTTCAGAAACCACCATCAAGTTGCATAAAAAAATTGTGAGTGTATAAATTTGTGGAGGAGTTCGTTTTGCAGCGTTTATCTTTGCACATCCTTTTCATTTGAGTAAAGATTTTCTGGTAGTGCAATGAGGTTCAGGTAGTTCAATTGAGGTAAGTCAAATGTATTTGCATTTATTTTCTATTTTTTTATTATGTAAGTTTTGTTAGCGAATTAATGTACTACTGTGTCCAAAAAATTAGACCAATTTCCAATTTAAAATTCCCGGGGCTTATGGAATTAAAATTTTTTTTTTTTAGGTTGCTGGCACTGTCTTTGACATCTGTGTGAAATTTGACGTTAAAATATTCATTAGTGTTTGACTTACGCTTGGTTTTGTGGGAAGCTAAAACTGATTCTGGCATTTTTGAAATGTCTGAATTAATTGAGCAAAGAACTTGCAATAAATTTTGTTTGCGGAAACGTATAGAATGTTGCAGAAGGCATTCGGTGAGCATTCCTATATCGGAAAGAAATGTTTATAAGGGGTACAAATAGTTCAAAAAAGGCAGAGAACGCGTTGAAGACGAAGAGACCTCTGGTCGACCTCCACAGACGACGCTCACGTCCAAAAGATTAAAGATTCGGTGCTTGCAAACCATCTGTTTATAATTAGAGACCTCGCTGATGATGTTGAAATTTTAAAAGGATTGGTCAATTCCATTTTGGGCCTCAAACGCATCAAATCTCGATTGTTACCAAACACACTGAACGTGCCAGATCACACTGCATTGATTATTAGTGACTGTTTCGTCAATAAAGAAACCCACATCTTTCCACAACCACCGTATTCACACCGTGCGACTTCTGGCTATTCCCTAAACTCAAACGTCTACTGCGGGGAACCGTTTTGAGTCGATTGAGGAGATTCAACGCTTTGCAGGCCATCCCTGCCGATGACTTTTCAGCATGCATTGAGGATTGGAAAAAAAGTTGGCATAAGTGCATTGTGTCCGGAGGGCATTTGGAGTTGACCAACTTTCAACTCGAAGGCGATGAAATAAATTTGTCGCTTGCCTCTTGAATCTTCAAGAATAAACGAAGAGTTTTTGAAAAAATATAATTGGTCTTACTTTTCGGGCACAGTAGTAATCCTCATCTCGTGTTCTCAGTTTTGAAGATAGATATTGTAAAGATGATTTCATTTGTTGTACTCCCAAAAGTTAAGCAAAATAAGTATATATTCATTTCACCTTACTACTCGCATGACACTGACTATAGGTAGTCAGATATCTGCGTGCGTAATAACAGCAACAAGTAATATATAAAAAAATATTCATGTCAATTAATTAATTAAATTTAATGAAGGAATTAATATTTGAAAAAAGTTGAAATTTTCCTCTTGCATCTAACGCCATCTATTATTCAGAAAATGCAACTTAAATCTAAAAAAAAAAACTAAAACTAATGAATTTTTATGAATGAATGAAAATTTGAAAAAGTATATAACATCAAGTGTCAACTAATTATAAGTTAAAAAAAGGAAATTTGAACATTGAGTGGATGAATTCCAAGAATGTATTTTTTATTCTAACTATTCATATATTTATTTCTAATAGTAGGAATTAAAAAAAAATACTTGATTCATTCATTATTAATCATAATTTATTTTTATTTTCCATTATTGTTTTTCTGTTTTACTATAACAATCAGCAAAAGATGGAACTAAATCAAAACAACCCATGTACCCAATGGATTTTTCCCTGAAATGTATAAACTGTGCTTCAGTAGTTGGTAATGAGACACTTTAGATTTTTGTTGGTCCAGGTTATTGATTCCCTAATGCACTTGGAGAGACTTTTCTCCATAAATATTTCCTGGTTTGATAAATCACTAAATGCCTCAGTTAATCTAGGCTGACTTACGATTATAGCGATTAATTGCATATGCAATATCTTATCAACATTATCGGCGCAACAGCTCCATGCTAGGCCAAATCCGTCAGAATACTGGCAGATTTCGAGACAGGAGATGATTTCTCTTTATAGAATAGAGTTGCCAGCACTATGTCGAATGCTCTACAGTCATATTAGACAGGAACCTACGATTTAAAGTAGATTCTGAACCACTAGAAACACCAATGGCGACGGCGTGACTCAAACCCAAAACCTGTGACACCGGGCGCCAGATATGAATTATCTACTAATGAAATATACAATAAAACATAACGGTAAATAATAACAAATATAGAGTAATAACATCATATTTCCTTCAAAATACTTTTTAGATAATTTTTGAATTAAATAGTTTGAAGAGGCAATTTAAGAATATTTTTTTTTTTATTTATTTAAAAATAAGTTAAAATATTTGTTTTGTGATTTTTGACTCAAGTTATCAAGTAGAAACTTAATATTTCAGAAATTATTATTATATATCATATTATATATTGTCTGTATACACATTATTAACATTATTATAATTTCTAAGAGAGTTTATAATATTATCTTGTTCACTGAAATGCTTATGAATTATCTACTACTGAAAAATAATAAAAAAAATTATGTATATCAAGTTAAATAATAACAAATAAAGAGAAATAACATCTTTTTTCCTTCATAATACTTTTTAGATTAATGTTTTGAATGAAATAGTTTGAAGCGGCAATTTAACACTAATATTTTTTTATTTGTTTAAAAATAGGTAAAAATATTTATTTTGTGATTTTGGTCTTCACATCAAGTAAAAACTTAATATCAAAAACTATTATATATATATTATATATAATATTAATATTGTTTCTAATATGATTATTTATAATTTCTAAGATGGTTTATATTATTATTATTTATAATTTCTAACATAGAAATCCAGTAAAGGTACTAAATTCTGATTCATTCATGAGTTTATTGCTAAAATATCAGCTCACGACAAAATACGCAGCAAAGTTCTAAAATGAGAACCACATAATCAATGCACAAAAAACTGCTGAATTTTTCTTTAAAATTTAAAATTGTTTTCTACCATGTCTTCAATTTTTTTAATTATAGTTTTATCTAGTTTATTATTTATTAGAAATATATAAAAATTGTAAACACATATCGGTTTCCAATGCTTAAAATAAAACAATACGCTTTTAATCAGATAAATACATCATTTGTCTTATCTTGCAAATCTTATCTACAGGAGGTGTTTCTCTTGAAAGGTAAAGTTCGCTGATGAGATTTTATTTTGGCAGTTGTATAGCTTTATTTTGAGATATGTAACTACTTGCTGTAGTGTTTATTCGCAATTTCTCCCCTTATTTACACCCATAATAAGAATTTATTTCTGTTGTAGTATGTCTTAAATGGCTAGTGATGATAATTCTGAGAGAAAAGGATTTACCATAACGTGGATTATAGAAAACTTTAAATACATTAATACCATATATTTGGGAAGTCCAACATTCATTGTCGATACGATGGAGATATTAAGGGATTTAATTCTTAATCCTAACTTTGCAATGGTTCTCTTGTTGTGTCTTGCATGTCTTCCTGATTTGATGCTAGAGAAAAATACAGCAACAACAAATGAAAGTGCACCTTCCGTACTTAAAAGGGATATTGAATTGATGTTGCACGAAAACGTTTTACGTGATGTAAAACTCCGAACCGGAGCCGAAACCTTTCCTGCACACTGGTTCATGTTGAGTGCACGATCTCCGGTTTTCAGGGCCATGCTTCAAAGTGACATGAAGGAGAAAGCTCAAGATTGCATCCACATTGAAGATGTGGACGCAGACACAGTACGCCGATTGCTTCTGTACATGTACACCGATGCATGCGAAGATCTCCAGTGGGAGAGTGCGTGGCAGTTGTACGCTGCAGCAGAAAAGTATCAAATCCTCAGCCTGAAGGACGAATGCTCATCTTTCCTGAAGGCCAACTTAGATGCCGCAAATGCATGCGAAGCCCTGGTGATAGCTGATTTGCACCAAGACGAACATTTGAAGTCGGCTACATCAGAATTTATCTTGAAACACGACAAAGAAATATTCAATTCCGACGAGTGGAAACGCCTCATGGAAACCAATGGAAAATTAGCTTTCGAGACTATGTTGTTGAAATACAGAGAATAAACCAAATTTACCGGTAAGTGCAAAATTTCACATGTTTCATTACTTTAGTGAAATGTAATGTTACTAAATACATGACGTACATAATAGAGCAAAGCTGGAATTCATATTATACATTTTTTTTATTGAACAATCTAAATTCAATAATTTAAAACATTCATTCGAACCCACTTATATTAGATTGAAATTAATAACAGATATTAAATTTCTTTTATAATTATGACTAAATTAAATTATTTTTATTAAATAGAAATTGTGATGCATTAAATTACTTTTAATATATGGGAATTACTTTTATTTAAAAATATTATTTTAATTTCTGGCAACATTTCATTTGCATAAATATTTTTCTACCGCTTTAAAGTTCGTTTCTTTTTTTACAGTTCTAATGATTTGGATTCTTCATTTAAAAATTGGATGTGCAGCGTGGTTGGCAAGATCCTTCACAGTACATCAAAAATGGCGTGGATAAATGATTAACTATGACTTCTATTTTTTGCACAATTTAAAATGAAAAGAATCCCATTTTTCACGGGTAATGAAATTGCGGAATTAACATTGCGACTTTAACAAATCAATTTTTATTTAATTTCTAAATATCTCCCGCAAATTTTACTAAGAGAAATAATTATTAATAATTTCATGTAATTTGTTACCAAATGATACAATAAAATACTTTAATAATTTCTATTTTAAGAATCTCCTTCAATTCATTTCAATAATGCTGTGGTGCTGTTAAATTGGAAACAAATTTAATTTTTTATGGTTTTATAATAAATAATAAATTTTTAACTTTCGTAAACAGTTTTCAGTTGATTTCTACAGTCTTCAAAAGCCGAGATACAGCTGTTCAGTCACGAGCAGGTGGCTAAACAGCTGGAGAACAGATGCAAAGCTAAACAGCATATTGTTAGGTAATTGAATTCTTGCATTAAAAACTTTTAACCTAATTTCTAAATACTGTTTTTTCATTGCACCTCTATACAAAAACAATCATAACTGTAATAATAATAATAGGAAACTAATTAAATTTTTGTTATTCCTTCTGTCCAATTCTAATATCAGCAAGTGCACGTTTAAACGGGAATTATTGGCAAATGTAAGTGTGGATTCTACTGCAGGGCAAAATTCAGAAGTCTACAAAGTCAAAGTCAAAAACAAACCTATATATCCGCAGTAACCCTTACCACACATAAACCTACAGGTCCGAATGCCTTCAGAGATTTATTCAAGATGAATAAGAAAACACATAGAAATGAAATAAATCAAAAACTAATTTCATGATTTAAAATATTAAGAATATATTTATTAATATTTGCAATTTTAATAATTTGAACATTTAATGCAATTTATTTTATATTAATACATGTGAATTTGTAATAGCATATAATATATATAGTGCAATAAGTCATAAAAGTTATAGTAATTATAAGAATCTAATGAAATTTTAGCTATTTCGTGTGACCAATTCGAATAGTATTAAGTGCATATTTAAACGGGATTTATTGGCGAATGCAGCTGTAGATACTGTTACAGTGCAAATTTCAGAAGCCTACAGTCAGAATCGAGGTTTCTTGACATCTGTCATTTGTTTTGGCACGTCTTTCAATTTTTAGGTTAACCGAATTATTTCAATATAACTATATGTTCAATTTCATCCACTGATCGAAATCAATTGTTTTATTTTGTTGAAATATCAACTCATTTTAAAAGTAATATAAAAAAAAAGGGAATTTTTAAGAAAAGATAGAGATGGGAGTTCTAGATGCATCTAAAGAATAACTGCAAATTGCACAAAGATGCAATTACTTTAGCTGAAAAATAATGTAAGTACAGAGGAATGATCCTATCAATAAGTTGAAAACGTGCTTGCGAACAGAATTGTCAAGGTGAATCTTATGCTAATGTTGATCTTTTGAGAAAATAAACCCGTGGACGTAAATGCAGAGATTTCGCAGAAAAACTTGAAAACACAGACGTGTTACCAGCAGAACGGGCAACATAAGATCAGCAGCTCCCACATTCGAAGTTATTTATTGATTTGCTATTTTTTATATTTTTCCTGAAAATTACTCGATTGTTCATCAGTCAGCTTTAATTTAGGTTATTATCATTCTTTCAAATTTTTGCATGTATACAATATACATTAATATTTTATACAATTTATTCTTTAAAATATGGATAAAAATTGCAAAAATTGGATATTGTTGCAAAACTTGATAATCAAAAATAAACAAATGAATAAAACATGGATAGTTTTTTCCTTTAAAAGTATTTTGATGTTGGGAATATCAGACCTGGCAGATTGGGCGATATAAGATCTGCAGTTCTCACCATTGAATTATTTATTTGTTTTTGTATTTTTTGCTCAAAATTACTCGATTGTTTGTCAGTCAGCTATACTTTAAATTATTATCATTCGTTTGGTTTTTTGAATGTATGATTCATGTATGCTTACATTTATACAAATTAAAATGGTAGGTTTTAATTTGTTTTGTTAGGATTATTTACATACAGTCGACAAATGTACTATTTTTGTCACTTTTTTACCAAATATTTACAAAAAATACTCTTGAATAAATTGATTTATGATTATAAATTAGATTATAAATTCAATGATTTATAATCTAATTTATTAATAATTTTAAAAAAATAAATAAAAATCATTTAAAAGTTTTTCTTTCTTCTGAACGTTATTAGTTACCTTCAAATAATAACAACTTATAAATTAGTTTCACAGTTGATAACAAAGCAATGAATGCTTTATTTTAAGTAATTAATTAATTATTAATTACTTACTAATTATCTAATTAATATTAATTAATTATTTACTTAAATTTCGATTAGCGTTTTCTTTTATATTCAAAATAGTTTACCTTTTAAGAAGTAAAGCAATTCTTTTAAAAATCTTTAGTCTGTTGTATCTATGAAGTTTATTTCTAACTGAATTCTCAGAAAATATATTTGACGCTACAGTTACACAAGAAACATTATAGGCTATTTACTTCATATCTTATGGTTGAATAATTAGTATATTTTGATCTTGACGTTAAGTCAGGCTTGTTGGTAAACTGTAATTACCTATACATTCCAAGACGCTAAATGAAAAAAATTAAATATGTTTATAAATTATAGTAATTGAAATCAAACACATTGACAATTTTTTACTGTTCTTTATGCATTATAATTATTCATAATTTGCTCTATAAGTACATATTTTTTACAAGACTATCTTTTAAGAATATCCAAACCGTAGTCTTAAAAAAAATAATATAAGATTATTATGTTATAGAAGATTCGAACTTTCACTTTCACTCAAGAACCACTACCTTCTTCGTAAGACTTCTTCGCAAGAACCACTACCTTCTTCGTAAGACTTCTTCGCAAGAACCACTACCTTCTTCGTAAGACTTCTTCGCAAGAACCACTACCTTCTTCGTAAGACTTCTTCGCAAGAACCACTACCTTCTTCGTAAGACTTCTTCGCAAGAACCACTACCTTCTTTCGTAAGACTTCTGCGCAAGAACCACTACCTTCTTCGTAAGACTTCTTCGCAAGAACCACTACCTTCTTCGTAAGAGTTCTTCGCAAGAACCACTACCTTCCACCTACTTTCTTCGTAATTGGTGCAACAGTCCCATGGTAAGACAAGTTCGTCTGCCTACTGGCAGATTTCGAGACAGATTAGAGATGTTTTGCTTTTACGGGATACGGTTGTCAGCCTGGACCCAATAGTCATATAAGACCGGGACCTACAGTTTAAACCAATAGTAGTAATAGTACATTAAAGCAAGTATTGGTAGTAAGGATTCCGAATCAGTACAAGCCTCCGATGCACCGCCAGTATTCTAACCCGAAAACAGTGGCACCGACAGCTAGAGGGCCCATCGGGCCATCAGCCTCAGCTCGCCCATCAGGCCCCACTTTAATTGATACTCTTCAAAAATCTGTGTCTACTAATTTAGGGTAAACATTCGTCATCTGGATCATTTAATGGAATTTCCATCATTGTGAAGTTTTATATTAATAAAAATAGGATACCATATGAAGGAGCATGTAGAAGAACAATAAATTACTTCGATTTTTCAAATCTCAATTGCTATTCTTCTGAAATGAATACAACAACGAAATAAATAAACCATACGAATAGAACATTTGTTATTGATATTATTTAGAGCAATTCCTATTGTTGTATTATATCATATGGTTAGGTTAATATTATTAAAAAATCAAAAATATTTTTGCAATTCAAAAATCACATGCGATAAATGTGGTGTTCATAGACACTTTAAGGTTTAAACCGTTTTAGCCTTTTTTTACAATAATGAGAATCTTGAAAACACACTCTACAACCTCTACCCAATAAACACATTAAACATTTAATAAAAATATACCTACACCCATTTAATAATACCTATACCCACTTTTTTTTAATATACCCATTTAATAAAAATATACCTACAAATCCGCAGTAACCTATAACCACATATAAACCTACAGGTCCGAATGCTTTCGGAGACTTATACAAAAAGGAAAAGAAACCACATACAAATGAAATAAATCGAAAGCTAATTTCATGATTGAAAATACAAAAAAAATAATTATTAACATTTGCAATTTCATTAATTTGAATATATAACGCAATTTATTTTATATTAATACATGGGAATTTGTAAGAGCATTACTCAAATATAATATGTATATATACACTGGAGTGACAAAAGTCATGGGATAGCAATATGCAAATTTTCAGATGGCAGTAGCATCGCGTAGAACAGGTATAAATGCGCAGTGCTTTCGCAGAGCTTTCATTTCTGTTCAAGTTATTCATGTGAAGAGGTTTTGACGTGATGATGACCGCACGACTGGAATTAACAGACTTTGAACGCGGAATGTTAGTTGGAGCTAGACGCATGGGCCATGTCATTTCGGAAATCGTTAGGGAATTCAACATTCACAGATCCACTGTGTCAAGAGTGTGCCAAGAGTATGAAATTTCAAGCATAACATCCCACCATGGACAGCGCAGTGGTCGACCGCCTGCACTTAACGACCGAGACCGGCGACGTCTGCAAAGAGTCGTAAATTCTAACAGACAAGCAACACTATGTCAAATAACCGCAGAAGTCAATGTGGGACGTACAAGGGACTTGTCTGTTAGAACTGTGCGGAGAAATTTGGCTTTCTTGGGCTATTCCAGCAGAAGACCGACTCGAGTGCCTTTACTGACAGAACGACATCGCTTGCAACGACTCTCGTGGGCACGTGAGCATATCGGTTGGTTCCTAGATGAATGGAAAACCGTGGCCTGGTCCGATGAGTCAAGATTTCAGTTGGTAAGAGCTGATGGTAGGGTTCGAGTGTGGCGCAGACCCCACGAAGCCATGGACCCAAACTGTCAGCAAAGCACTGTTCAAACTGGTGGTGGCTCCGTAATGGTGTGGGCTGTTTTTTCATGGCATGGACTTGGTCCTCTGGTGCGACTGGACCGAAAATAACTGGAAATGCTTATGTTCATCTACTTGGAGATCACTTGCAGCCATTCATGGACTTCATGTTCCCTACCAACGATGGAATTTTTATGGATGACAATGCGCCATGTCACCGGGCCACAACTGTTCGCGATTGGTTTGAAGAAAATTCTGGACAATTGCAACGAATGATCTGGCCACCTAGATCGCCCGACATGAATCCCATCGAGCATTTATGGGACATTATCGAGAGGTTTGTTCGTGCCCAAA
>BPLQ01009746.1:0-133877 GCA_021605075.1 Caerostris darwini | reverse complement strand
GTGAAATCACTAGTTTTTTAGATACATTCAATCCAAAAATGTACAAAGATAAAAATTCATTCGAACGTGTTCTTTATACCTAAACAATCGTTTACATTTTATTGTGAATTTTTTTTAAGTCATTTATTATTATATCTCGATTTTATTTTAATTGTATTGTATTTTTTCAATTATCATCTTCAATAAAATGCCACCAAAAAAATCTAACCTCAACAATACCCGTAGGCGTGAGGTACGACGTAGACGTGCTGAGAGGGACCCTCATGTCAACAAATCAAACCACGATAGCAAACGATAACAATACCAATTATAGTATCTAATAATTGAACGAAATACAAGAAAGCCACAGCAACGCGTGGCCGGGTCTTCTAGTATATATATAAAAGTTACCACTCAATAATCAAAAACCTTTTTTTACTTTTTAAATTCCCGATATTTTTATTGTTTTATCTTTCATTTAATAGTTTAGTTTATTCGTTCTTATTTCTTATTAAAATTATTTCGTACTTAGTTCTGGAGTATTTATTTTTTATCCTCTATGTCTTGAAAAAAATTTTACAGCGCCTTCTTTTGAATAGTTGTATTATATAGCTCTCTTGCTTGAAATATTAATCGTTACGGTTAAATTGTAAGCCAAAATACTGATTGACACATGCACATTGCAATGTCATGAATAATGCATGAAGATCATGCGGTATCTTTAATCAGAAACGACATGGGACATTGAAATGTGCTCATATAATCACGATATCAATAATATTGATCGACAGCATTTTCCAAGTTTGAGAGTGTTTATTCATAATGGCTATTTCTATTAAAGCTTGTAAAATAACAAACCTTTGAAAGAAAATTTTATTCTAATGAGATAGCCTTAAAATGGTAATTAATACAATTACAAAAGTGTTTATAAACCTGATAGTCTTACTTATCATATAAAAATATTTTTCCTAAACTATAGACTTCAAATACTAAGAGAATTCAGTATTCCTAATAATTATTAATCCTATTATACCTTAAAAAAGCAATATCCTATAATATTTTGGGAATAAAGGGTTGTTTACTCATAAAATTTATCATAGTAAATATATTAATAAATGAAAAATTCTGTTACTTTAGAATTTAGCAAATAATATTGTATTGTTAACATATTTTTATAAATACAGTAATGTTATTAATAATTAATAATATTTTTCCTCAATTATAGATTATAAATACTCATAGGATCTAATATTCACACTATTTAAAAAATATTTATTTATATCGAGGGAAGGTTTAATTAAAAAATTGTTCTTTGTTCTTTCATTATTAAAAATCGTTCTTTCATTATTATTCTGACAAGTATGATCCCCTTTTCTACTCGAAAATTAATTGAAGATTTCCAACAAATTTCTGAGGGATTCATTTCAGTAATAATTCATTTTTAACATGGTAAATAATTATTGTCATTCCTTTTTAATTAAACAATAATAAGATTAAGTAAATAGTTTAAAATTTTACAGATCAATAAATAATTTCGAATTATTAAGGATAAATAATGTGAAAATAATTTTAAAAAAATATTGAAAACAACTGTAATAATTCCAAAAGCATTCTACAAACTTACTAAAATATTAGCAAAACAAATGCAAAAAAAATATTTAATAAAATATATAAGGCATAAAAAAATCTTCAAACACAGAAAAATATATAGAAAGAAAACATTAGCATACATTAAAATATTTATTGTTCGTTTAAATATTTCTGTCAACAGATATGAAAAATCCATGTCAGCGTATGAAAAATTCCATTGTTCCATTTCTGCTTTATTCTTATAAGCCATGATAAAAAGCGCAGGATAAAGCATATATATATATATATATATATAACAGTATAACAGAAAGAAAATATAACACGATTCTTTTTTATGTTAAAATAAAATAGAAAAATCTTTCCATTATTTAGCATATTAAAACAAAGCTGGTTTATAACGTTTCACTAGAAATATGATTTCACTTATAAAAGAGTATAATATGATTTATATAGAATATTTGACATCTAGATTAAAACTGAAAAATACAACTGGGGCCAGTTTTCGAAATGTGAGAATTTATTAAATATATTTTAAAAGTCAAAAATATGGTTTTAAGATTAATTTATTTTTATAATATAAAACAATTTCTTGATTTAATTCATATTCGTTGCCGACACAAAAAAAAATTTGCAGAATTTTCTGAAATACATGGAGGTAGTTTTTAGTCTGATCTCATAAAATTAATAACTGTTTTCAAAGTAGGAATCTTAACATTAATTTTCTACAGATATACTTACTAACATAATGCGGAAAAAATTGTATCGTAGCGTGATGCATATAAAAGCAAATTTTAGTTTGTTTAAAAATGATAAATAAAAGAATTGTACAAAAAAAACACAACAATGATACATGTAATAATGGCAGAATAAAATTAATGACTTTTCCTAAATATTTCTTGATAATATTTTTTTTTTTATTTCTGTCTTTAAAATATATGTTTAAATTTTTTGTATTTTTACATTAAGTAAGCCCATTTAAATATGTTTGGAATTATTTTTATTTCAAAAATATTTAAATGGGCTTACTTAATGGGTTAATTATTATTTAATAAATTAAATTCCTGAATAAGATTTAAAAACTAATGGATTTTAGCTATTTTTATAATAAAAACAAGTAATATAAAAAAAAATTAAAGTCAATTCCTACTTTTTTTTCACTCTATTGCAGAAAGTCCTTTATAAATAATTTTCATTCATTTTTTAAGTTTATCTGGCGCCATCTATTGGTAGATATATGCAACTTAAATCTTAAAAAAACTAAAATTAATTATTTAAATTTAATTACTGGATTAATATTTAAAAAAACTGTATTAACATCAAGTATCATCCACTACAAGTTAAAAAAAAAATTTAAACTTGAGTCGATGAATAAAAAGTATTTTATCAACGATTGAAAATTTGAACGAGATATATATAGGGAGAGTGTGAGCTAATAGAAGGAATTGAATGAATTATTTTTACTATTCAACAATTGATTGCCACAAATTTTTTTCTCAGCGAAAAATAATGCGAAGTAATATCGTTTGCTCTTTCTTGAGCTAAATGAAAAAAAGACAAATTTTAAATGTACAGTTTGAAAGTCTTTTTGTGTAATGTTTAAATATCTAACGTATTTCACATGATATAAAGAGTGAAATGATTAAAACGCAATATAGTAATAAATTAATAAAAACATTTTATTTTAGTACTAATTTAGAGCCTTATAAAAGTATATTTTTATAATAATAAAATTTCATACTGGCGCCAAAGAAGTTGACATTGTCTAAACAGGGAGATCAATCAATATTTATTTTGACAGGTTATCTATTATTGGCCTATGAGTTCAAAATTGGATAAACACCCAATTTCTTAGTACTTTAAAAATGTTTTTTATTGTAAAAGAACTCTTAAAAACGTTAGTAATAAATTAATAATTAACTGATCAATAGAAAAAATAGGTAAATTAAAAATGTTTCAATATATTTTGATCATCTATAGAATATTTTCTATTGATACATTGTTCTTATTAAATTCAGATTTATCTATTTCGTCTATTCGTCTACTTCAAATTCGTCTATTTTATTTATCTTTTCTTTTTTAATTAAAAGGAGCGCATTTTATTATGGAATTAAGCTTAATTATTATTTTTGTAAAGTAAAAAAAAAATTTAAACATTTATTATGTGCAATCTACATTTTTAGTAGCTTTTCAATAATAAGAAATTAATTTAATTATATAATCGTTTTTAATAATACAATCGTTTTCTTTTTATTTCTTTAAAAGTTGAAAAAAAAATACTTTTAAAAGGTTTTTTAAAAATTTCTTTTAAAAGTTAAAAAGGCATTGCAAAACTATTTAAAATTGAATTCCACCTAGTGTTTCTTTAAATACGTGTAAAAGGCATGCAAAATACACGTAATATAAAATTGATATTGCTCAGCTATATTTTTAAACTTTAATTTAAAAGGAATAAAATGAATACGTTTATAAATTTGTATATAAAATATATATATATATATATATATAACATGAAACTGTTTTTTGTCCTTTCTTGTAAAATCTTTTGTTCTTTCTTTATTTAATTATTTACATTTGAACAAGCAAAAGTTCTAGTACAACTATAAAACTCTATGAGTCAGAGCAAAAAACAATTGCTTTGAAATATTTTTGTTACTAAGATATTTCAAAAATATTCGGAACGCAAAATTAAGATTTAATAATTATTTGTTGTAAATTGATGGGTTTTATGTATCGTTTATATATAACCTGATCAGCTCAACGACAAGTGATAAAGGATGGTCTTTCAGGAGGGTAGCTGGCACCCATTTGCGATGTGTATGGGAAACCAAGTGACTGATTATAACTGATGTTACAATTTCTTTAGGGTCTCCAATTTTCCACAAGTTAGGATTCACACAGATGGCGTCAACGAATTAGAACATAAATTCTGGTGCTCACGAGTATCGTGAGTTGCCACTAGGCCATTAGCCAGTCTTCTATTTTGTTTCTGATCCATATTTTGATAATTTATATTAAAATGAAATAAAAAAATAGATGTATCACCTGCGATATTTATTTCTTTAAAACACGATGTTAACACGATTTTGTCATTTAAAAAAATTTTGAGACGTTTTTAACAATTTTAAGAATTTTTTAGATATTTGCACATGTTAACTTTAATTTTTATAAAAATTATGGACCTTTCAACAAATAAATTTTCAACTATGGTATTAAAATAATAAATCTACAGCAAATTTTTAATTTGTGCATTCAGTAGATCCTTGTCTGAAGGAACAACATATATACTTCGAACAATTTCTGTCATAAAAATAAGAGATTGATTGTTGTAATCTAATAATACATCGCTTATATTTGTTCTATGTTTTCACATGTTAAAGAAATTTTCTACTTCTTCAATAGCGCAATAGCCAAAAAGTGGGCCAAGACGGTCTGCCTACTGGTAAATTTCGAGATAGGAGGTATTTTCTTTTTGAGGAAGGGTTGTCAATTCAACGCTCTACAAGCATATTAGACTAGGAACTACGGTTTAAAGTGGATTCTGAACCCCTACAAGCATCCATGGCACCGCCGGCACTCGAGCCCGAAACCCGTGGCATCTAACGCCAGACATTTGGCCATCAGGCCCCTAAAGAAATTTTTATCATCATCAACAATGGCAGAATAGCCCCATGTTAGGCCAAGGCCGTCTGTCTACTGGCCGATTTCAAGAGTTGTGAGCCCTACGCACGTCGTTCTACAATTATATTAGACCGGGACTAATGGTTTAAAAGGGATTCCGAACCACTACAAGCATCCATGGCACCACCGGGACTCGAGCCCGATACCTGTGGCACCTAGTGCCAGAGCGCTAGCCACTCGGCCATCAGGTCTCTAAGAAAATTTTAAATCATAAATTTTGATAAATTAATTTGACTTTTACCAGGCAACTTTCTTCGTTCCATATTAATTATGATTCTCGAATGAATTAACAAAACAGATATCTGAAATAATTTCCTTCTCAAAAACCAGTATCATGAAAAATATATTCGAAATTCCAATCTGCGATATTAAATAATTAAGTTGTGAAATAAAAAGAATAAAAGAGACACAATTACCGAGTGGAAATAAAGGTCGAGAAACGTGCACGAACAAATGGAAATGAGTAATTCCTTTTATGTGCTTTATTAATATTAGATGGAATTATCAAATTACCTAATACACATTAAGGAAGTGCTTAAAGAAAATGTCCGAGTACTTTTTTGTAACACTAATGTCGACAAAACCATTACGCCAAGCCCTCCAAATCTCCCCATTCATCAAATAAGGACTGCTTCAGTCATTTGCATGCACTGAAAATGGAGGTTAGAAAAATTAACCAAAAATACAGACCATTACACGTCGCGAGATGTCTTTCTTTTCTACAAACTTTCAAAAAAGGAATATTAAATGATACAGATCGGTGTTACAGATTTGGGTAATGGCCACTATATTTTCTTTGGAAGCCAGTTTCGTTTGATTTTTAAAGGGCACAATAAATGTATTTTCTATTTATTTGTAAAAATAATATCAGTTGTTAAAAAAACTTGATAATAATCGAAAACCTTTCCTTTAGTGGTAATTGAAAACCTTTTGTTGTATTAGCAGATATATTTAATGAAACTTTATTAAAAAAAACCCATATAATTAATAGAACGTAAGGAATTCTCGTTAAATCTGGTTGCTAATATCCAAAGTATATTTTTAATTTCTCACTGATATTTTTTTTAAATTGATTTTTAAATATTATTGTTGAATATATAAGTAAAAAATATGTTAACATATGCACTTCTTTATTTTATTATTATTATTGTTATTATCCATATCCTGTTTCAATGAAAATTAAAACATATACAAATAAACTATTTTGAATCATAAAATTCAATCTTTTTGAATCTTTAAATGTTATGAAATGACTCTATTTGCTTCAAATATTTTCAAAGAATGGTAAATGTTACAAATAGAAAAATGAATAGAGATTATTTTTATATTTTATTTATTTTATTTTTTATTTAAAAGCAAGCAATTTCTTTTTATTTCATTCTAATGTGTTATTTATTATTATTTATTCATAAAAATGGAAACATAATGTGTAAAAGTAAGAAAATATTTCAACCATTAAATATTAATAAATTTAAAAGATACTTTTCGTTGTTGTTTTTATTATTGTTGGAAAAACATCTATTTTTTAAATCTTTTGTTTTATATATTATTATTATTATTATTATTATTTATTATAATTATTTCTTTTACTTATTCCGTACAGCAAATGCGCTATTTATTATTATTTTTCATAAAAATGAAAACATAATGCGTAAAAGCAAGCAAATATTTCAACAATTAAATATTAATAAATTACAAAAATACTTTTCGTTGTTGCTCTTTATTTATATCGTTGCTCTTTGTTTTATTTATTATTATTGAAATAAATCACATTGAGTAAAAATAAGGAAATAGTTATATCCTTAAATATTATTAAATTGAAAAAATATTTTCCGTTGAAGTATTTTTTTTCGTATTTTGGTGTATTTTTTCACTACAAGTTCATCCAAAGGTAATTCATTAAATGAAATATATACCGCTTTTTCAAATTTATTTAAAAATAATAAGCATTTTCAACATATACATTTTCTTGATATTATAATTCTAAAAGTAACCATTTTTTTAAATATACTATTTCTTTAAAGTATTACTTATACTTTTAACTTAGCAAAGAGAATATACTTATTCCCTAAAGAAATTTTAGATTATCACAAATTTTGATAAATTAATTTGACATTTACCAGGCAATTTTTTTTCTTTTATATTAATTATGATTTTCGAAATGAATTAACAAAACAAATATCTGAAATAATTTCCTTCTCAAAAACCAGTATCATGAAAAATATATTCGAAATTCCAATCTGCGATATTAAATAATTAAGTTGTGAAATAAAAAAAAAAGAGACACAATTACCGAATGGAAATAAAGGTCAGAGAAACGTGCACGAACCAATGGAAATGAGTAATTCCTTTTATGTGCTTTATTAATATTAGATGGAATTATCAAATTACCTAATACACATTAAGGAAGTGCTTAAAGAAAATGTCCGAAGTACTTTTTTGTAACACTAATGTCGACAAAACCATTACGCCAAGCCCTCCAAATCTCCCCATTCATCAAATAAGGACTGCTTCAGTCATTTGCATGCACTGAAAATGGAGGTTAGAAAAATTAACCAAAAATACAGACCATTACATGTCGCGAGATGTCTTTCTTTTCTACAAACTTTCAAAAAAGGAATATTAAATGATACAGATCGGTGTTACAGATTTGTGTAATGGCCACTATATTTTTTGGAAGCCAGTTTCGTTTGATTTTTAAAGGGCACAATAAATGTATTTTCCATTTATTTGTAAAAATAAAATCAGTTGTTAAAAAAAACTTGATAATAATCGAAAACTTTTCTTTTAGTGGTAATTGAAAACCTTTTGTTGTATTAACAGATACATTTAATGAAATTTTAATCAAAAGAAACCATATAATTAATGAACGTGAAGAATTCTCGTTAAATCTGGTTGCTAATATCCAAAGTATATTTGAAGAATATTTTTAATTTCTCATTGATATTTTTTTAAAAATTGATTTTTAAATTTTGTTGTTCAGTATGTAAGTAAGAAATATGAAACATATGCACTTTTTTGTTTTATTATTATCCACCAATACACTTTTATTTTATTATTATTATTATTGTACATATCATGTTTCAATGAAAATTAAAATAAATAGAAATAAAATATGTTGAATCATAACATTTAATCCATTTGCAACTTTAAATGTTATGAGATGACATTATTTGCTCCAAATATTTTCAAAGAATGGTAAATATTACAAATAGGAAAAATGAAGAGTTTATTTTTGTATTTTATTTATTTATTTTGTTATTTTATTTAAAAGCAGGTAATTTCTTTTATTTTATTCTATGCAGCAAATGCATTATTTATTATTATTTATTCATAAAAATGAAAGCATAATGCGTAAAAATAAGAAAATATTTCAACCATTAAATATTAATAAATTGAATAAGTACTTTTCGTTGTTGCTCTTTATTATTGTTTTAAAAAGCGTTTATTTGTTAATCTTTTGTTTTAATATTTTTGAAATAAAACGTATTGAGTAAAAATGAGGAACTATTTATATCCTTTAATATTATTAAATTGAAAAAGAATACTTTTCCTTACTTAAGAATACTTTTCCTACAAATTACGAAGGTAATTCATTATACGAAATATATCTCAAAAATCGAAACATATTGTTAATCGAAACTCTCTTATCGAAATATATTGTTACATACGAAGGTAATTCATTAAATGATATATATCTCAATTTTTCACATTTATTTAAAAATTTTATGCGTTTTTAGTATATACATTTTCTTAATATTCTGTTTCTAAAAGCAATCCTTTTTCTAAATATACAATTTTTTCCAAGCATGTAATTTCTTATGTAATGCATACTTTAATATTTAGTACTTAACGTAGAATAAAAATGAACTAAATTTATAGAATGTTTGTTTTTTATATTTGAAGATCTATTTTAAAATATACTTTAAATATTTCTCTAAATGAATTATATCATTACGAAAAGACACAGCTGTTTTGAAATTATTTGTAAGTATGTTAATGACGTATTTGCTAAATTAGAAAGTTTTTTATTTTATTGTAACTTTTTAGACTTTTCGTAAAAAAATTAAATACTTAAAGTTATAGTATCATTTCACGCTAAAGCTGTGTTTAATCCTTATACTTATATAAAGCGATTTCGAAAGTGAAAAAAGAGATTAGAGAAGATGATCTAAAATCGGCGAGGAGAATAAACGAGATGAAATAGAAAAGATGGTGAAAGAACGAAATAAATGTAAGATGGACTTCTACTATCAACAAATGATTCGCAAAATTCCTCAATATAAGACATTGAATTTGAAGAAACTGCAATCATAGTCCCCATAACATTTTACGTGTCATGTTCTTCTAGCTTTAACAAATGACCAACAAAAATAAACATCAATAAAAGACCAATTGTGTTTGAAAACTCCGATCACAATTCCCATAATATTTTATATTAGATGATCTTCTAGCCTTAACAAATGACCAACAAAATTAATAGTCTTTAAGAGATAAATAAAATTATCTGATCTTGAACTTTAATCACAATGACAATCAAGCATGCTTATTGGCGATTACAATAATTCAAATTTTATACTTATTAATCCTGTGTATATGTTGTTTATTTCGACTTTATATACATATATATTTAGTTTGCTAAATCATCAATATTATTTGTTTGCATGATTCTTATTCGAAGGTTTAATATTTGGTTTTTCTGATTTGATCAGTTTTAATGCTCAGGGCCCTCTTACTGATGCCCTCTCTTTACTGATAACATTACGTTATAATTTAATTTTTTTGTATATCCTAGATTATATTCACCATCATCATCAGTGGTGCAACGTTCCCAGGGTGGGCCAAGGCCATCTAGCTACTGACAGATCTCATAAACAGAGATGTTTTTGTTTTTACGGAGTAGAGGTGTCGCTGTACGACCAACACTCTACAATCATATTAGACTGGGACCTACGGTTTAAAATGATGGATTCCAAATCAATACCAATATCCATGGTACCGCCGGGACTCAAACCCGAAACCTGTAGCACCGAGTACCAGAGCACTAGTCACTCGGCCATTAGGTCTCTAAAGAAATTTTAAGGCCACTATATTTTGCTTTGGAAGCCAGTTTCGTATGATTTTTAAAGGGCCACAATAAATGTATTTTCCATTTATGTGTAAAAATAAAATCAGTTGTTAAAAAAATTTTGATAATAATCGAAAACTTTTTTTTAGTGATAATTGAAAACCTTTTGCTGTATTAACAGATACATTTAATGAAATTTTAATGAATAGAAACCATATAATTAATGAAACGTGAAGAATTCTTTTTAAATCTGGTTGCTAATATCCAAAGTATATTGAAGAATATTTTTAATTTCTCATTGACATTTTTTAAAAATTGATTTTTAAATATTGTTGCTGAACATATAAGTAAGAAATATAAATTATATGCTGTCCTTTATTTTATTATTATCCCGCAATACCTCTTTATTTTATTATTATTATTATTATTATTATTCCCCATATCTAATTTCAATGAAAATTAAAATATGTACGAATAAAATATTTTGAATCATAAAATTTAATCTTTTTGCATCTTTAAATGTTATGAGAGGACTTTGTTTGCTCCAAATATTTCAAAGAATGGCAAATGATACAAATAGGAAAAATGAACCGATATTATTTTTATATTTTATTTATTTATCTTATTGTTTTATTTAAAAGCAAGCAATTTCTCTTATTTCATTCTATGCAGCAAATGTGCTATTTAATATATATCAATAGAAAGAAAATATTTCAACCATTAAATATTAATAAATTAAAAATATACTTTTCGTTGTTGCCCTTCGTTTTATTTATTATATTATTATTATCATTATTGAGATATTGAGTCAAACTAAGAAATTATTTCTAACCTTAAATATTATTAAATTGAAAAAATATTTTTCGTTGTAGTATTTTTCGTATTTTGGTGTATTTTCACTACAAGATCATCCGAAGGTAAGTCATTAAATGAAATATATCACACTTTTTAAAATTTATTTAAAAATATTACGCGTTTTCAACATATACATTTTCTTTATATTATAATTCTAAAAGTAACATTTGTTTTAAATATACTATTTCTTTGAAGTATTACTTATACTTTTGAAGTAGCAAAGGGAATATACTTATTCTCTAAAGAAATTTTAGATCATCATAAAGTTTGATAAATTAATTTGACATTTACCAGGCAACTCTTTTCCTTTCATATTATTTATATTTCTCGAAATGAATTAACAAAACAGATATCTGAAATAATTTCCTTCTCAGAAACCAGTATCATGAAAAATATATTCGAAATTCCAAACTGCGATATTAAATAATTGAGTTGTGAAACAATAAAAAAAGAGACACAATTACCGAATGGTTAGAGACAGTTACCCAGTGTCAGTTACTCTCTATGCCATAAGCAGTTCTGCACCGCTGTTATTCATTTAGCACTACCCAGAGGGCACGTGTAGCTTGAAGTTATGCAATGGACGCGAGTAACACTACTACCACAACGCTCTACGATTATAATAGGCTGAGACCTACGTTTTAAAGTGGATTCCGAATCACTATAAACATCCCTGACACCGCCGGGACTCGAACTCAAAACCTGTAATACCGAGAGCCAGAGCGATAGTCACTCTGTCATCATGTTCCTAAAGAAATTTTAGATCATCATAAATTTTGATAAATTAATTGGACATTTACCAGTCAACTTTTTTCTTTTCTTACTAATTATGATTCTCGATTGAATTAACAAAACAGATATCTGAAATAATTTCCTTTTCAGAAACCAGTATCATGACAATTATATTCGAAATTCCAATCTGCGAAATTAAATAATTGAGTTGTGAAATAATAGAAAAAAAGAGACACAATTACCGAGTCGAAATAAAGGTCGGGAAAACGTGCACGAACAAATGGAAATGAGTAATTCCTTTTATGTGCTTGATTAATATTAGATGGAATTATCAAACTACCTAATACACATTAAGGAAGTGCTTAAAGAAAATGTCCAAGTACTTTTTTGTAACACTAATGTCGACAAAACCCTTACGCCAAGCCCTCGAAAATCTCCCCATTTATCAAATAAGGACTGTTTCAGTCATTTGCATGCACTGAAAATGGAGGTTAGAAAAATTAACCAGAAATGCAGACCATTACAAGTCGCGACATGTCTTTCTTTTCTACAAACTTTCAAAAAAGGAACATTAAATGTTACAGATTTGTGTAATGGCCACTATATTTTGCTTTGGAAGCCAGTTTCGTTTGATTTTTAGAGGGCACAATAAATGTATTTTCTATTTATTTGTAAAAATTAAATCAGTTGTTAAAAAATGAAAACTTGATAATAATCGAATTTTTTTTTAGTGGTAATTGAAAATATTTTGTTGTATTAACAGACACATTTAATGAAATTTTAATCAAGAGAAACCATATAATTAATTGAACGGGAAAAATTCTGGTTAAATCTGGTTGCTAATATGAAAAGTATATTTGAACAATATTTTTAATTTCACATTGACATTTTAAAAAAAAAATGATTTTTAAATAATGTTAGTGAATAGAATAGAATTAGAAATATAAAACATATGCAATTCTTCATTTTATTATTATTATTATTCTCCATATTCTATTTCAATGAAAATTAAAACAAATAGAAATAAAATATTTTGAATCATAAAATTTAATCTTTGTGCATTTTTAAATATTATGAGATGATTTTGTTTACTACAAATATTTTCAAAGAATGGTAAATGTTACAAATAGAAAAAGAAACCGAGTTTATTTTTATTTTTATTTATATTTTATTTAAAAGCAAGCAGTTTCTTTTATTTTATTCTATGCAGCAAATGTGTTATTTATTATTATTTATTCATAAAAAGGAAGGCATAATACGTAAAAGTAAGAAAATATTTCAACCATTAAATATTAATAAATTGAATAAGTACTTTTCGTTGTTGCTCTTTATTATTGTTGGAAAAAGCATTTTTTTAAAATATTTTCTTTTAATGTTTATGAAATAAAACAGATTGTGCAAAAATAAGGAACTATTTCTAACATTAAATATTATTAAATCGAAAAAAATATTTTCCGTTGTATTATTTTTCCATATTTTGGTGTATTTTCACTACAAGTTCATCCGTAGGTAGTTCATTAAATAAAATATATCTCACTTTCTTACAATTATTTAAAAATTTAATGCGGTTTCAACATATACATTTTCTTATTATTCTGCTAACCAAGTAACCAATGTTAAACTGTAGGTCCCGGTCTGTTAAGCCCACATCTGCACAAGATGACCGTAGAGCAACAAACCAAACCAAATCTAAAAATAATCATTTTTCTAAATATAATATTATTTTAAAGTATTACTTATATTTTTAACGCAGAAATGAGAATATACTTAATTTTTATAATGCTTGGTTTTAAATTTAAAGCTCTATTTGAAAATATACTTCTTTAAACTAGTTCTATTTTACATAACACAAAGCCATTTTGAAACTATTATTTGAAAACATGCCAATGAGGAATTTGTTAAATTAAACAGTTGTCATCATTGCTTTTAAAAGTTCATTGCTACTTTTTAAACTTTTGGTTAACAATAAAATACTCTAATCTGTAGTATCATTTCACGTTAAATCTGTTTTCAATCCTTATAGTTACATAAAGAGATTCTTGAAAATAAAAATGAGAGAAGGGTTGGAGATGATCTAAAATCACGAAGGAGAAAAAACGAGATACAATGGAAAAGGTGGTGAAATAACGAAATAAATGTAAGATGGGCTTCTATTATCAACATTCTAGCCTCAATGAAAGACAGATTGAATTTGAAGAAACTGAAATCATAGTGCCCATAACAATTTACTTTGATCTGATTTTACAATTTATTGATGATCTTTCAGCCTCAACAAAAGACCAAAATTACGACTCAACAAAAGACCAATTGAGTTTGAAGAACTCCGATCACAGTTCCCATAATATTTTATAATAGATGATCTTCTGCCCTCAACAAATGACCGACAAAATTAATGTATCGTCTTTAAGTGATAAATAAAATTATGTGGGCTCACTAGGACTGAATGGCCGAGTGATTAGCGCTCCGGCGCTCGGTACCACAGGTTTCGGGTTCTAGTCCCGGCGGTGCCATGAATGTTTGTAGTGGTTCGGAATCCACTTTAAACTATAGGTCTCGGTCTGTTTAGTCTACAGTGTGCACAAGATGACCGTAGAGTGACAAACCAAGCAAACACTAGGACTGAATTATCTGAAATCACAAGGACAACCAAGTGTGAGTATTGATGGTTACAATTATACAAATTTTGTTTTTATTAACCCTGTGTATAACTGTCTATATATATGGACATATATATATATTATATATATATATACATTTCATTTGTTAAATCGTAAATATTATTTGTTTGCATGTTTCTTATTCGAAGGTTAATGCTTAATTTTTCTGATTTTTTCGGTTTCTTTCCCTTTACTGATAATATTATTTTATAATTTTTTTTTGTATAACCTAGATTATATTATGTATAAAAATTATTTTATTTCAAAGTTTGTTCTTTATTTTTTGATTATGTAGTAACCTCTTATATCACAAGATTCTGGAGTAAAAAAAAATTGTCGAACTATATATAATGTTATGGTGTTTACTTGATGGGGAGTTTTGATGCGAATTGTTTAATGGAATATCACGGAGTAGGTTATTGCGGATCCTATTAGCAAATGCTATATTATTTAAAATTTTATTGATTGATATTAATTTAGATGTATTATGGTTATTTGGTTATCAGTGGAGGAGATAATTTAGTTAATTCATTTTAATTTAACAACATAACAATATCATAAAACTGTTGTTATACAATAAAAAAGCATTTATAATTTTAATAAGAAATATATGAGAAAGTTACGTTAGTAAAATAAAGATACTTCTAATTTGACTACTTCTACTTTTACTTTTTTGACTTTTATTACTACTATTTTCTTTACAATCTTTACATATATTTATTGGCCTAAATCATTTTCCTAAAGTACATTATCTTAGAAACGCAGATAAAATTTAAAAATTCATAAATTCAAGTTACATATATCCTATTTAAATATTCAGTGACATTATTTCAGTAAACATTAACTTGTAAACTGCAGTATATACTTCAACATAGAATTGTTCTTTCTTTAACAATTTAAACTTTAATTAACAGAAGTTCATACGAATGTTGATACGTTCATTGCATTTAATATTTGCATAATTAATGGCAATATTCATCTTCAAACTATGCTAAAATTTATGGCATAAATTTGCTTTTATATCATCCCCAAAGTTGCTCATACAAAAATACATATTAACTTTCTTTGGTTATCGACCTACATTGTTACCTAAAGGTGTCAAGAAAAGGGATTATCTTGAGAAATGAGACAATCAACCTACAGATGTATGTGTGATCAAAGGAGAATCTTGAAAGCTATTTAATTGCAACTATCAAAAGGCCAATAAAAATTCATTACAATTGGAGTGATATTGCATTTAAGATTTAAGAAGACAATTTCAATTAATTATTAGATTCAATTTAAATTAAAATACGAAGGAAAATAGTTTGTACATTGAAGGAGACCAGCACAAATATATTCTAGCTAACTGCTAAATTTACAATCTACTTTTAATAAAATTATTACAAAAAAATTCATCTCGAATTATTACAAAAAAATTCATTTCGAATTATTACAAAAAAATTCATCTCGAATTAGTTACAAAAAATTCATCACGAATTATTACAAAAAAAATTCATCACGAATTATTACAAAAAAATTCATCTCGAATTATTGCAAAAAAATTCATCACGAATTATTACAAAAAAATTCATCACGAATTATTACAAAAAAATCATCGAATTATTACAAAAAAATTCATCTCGAATTATTACAAAAAAATTCATCTCGAATTATTACAAAAAAATTCATCTCGAATTATTACAAAAAAATTCATCTCGAATTATTACAAAAAAATTCATCACGAATTATTACAAAAAATTCATCACGAATTATTACAAAAAACATCACGAATTATTACAAAAAAATTCATCGAATTATTATAAAAATTCATCACGAATTATTACAAAAAAATTCATCACGACTTATTGCAAAAAAATTCATCTCGAATTATTACAAAAAAATTCATCTCGAATTATTACAAAAAAATTCATCTCGAATTATTATAAAAAAAATTCATCACGAATTATTACAAAAAAAAATTCATCTCGAATTATTGCAAAAAAATTCATCTCGAATTATTACAAAAAAATTCATTTCGAATTATTACAAAAAATTCATCTCGAATTATTATAAAAAAATTCATCACGAATTATTACAAAAAAATTCATCACGACTTATTGCAAAAAAATTCATCTCGAATTATTACAAAAAAATTCATCTCGAATTATTACAAAAAAATTCATCTCGAATTATTACAAAAAAATTCATCACGAATTATTACAAAAAAATTCATCTCGAATTATTGCAAAAAAATTCATCTCGAATTATTACAAAAAAATTCATCTCGAATTATTGCAAAAAAATTCATCTCGAATTATTACAAAAAAATCATCTAGAAATTAGTGCAAAAAATTCATCTCGAATTATTACAAAAAAATTCATCTCGAATTATTGCAAAAAATTCATCTCGAATTATTACAAAAATTCATCAAAAAAATTCATCACGAATTATTACAAAAAAATTCATCTCGAATTATTGCAAAAATTCATCTCGAATTATTACAAAAAAATTCATCTCGAATTATTGCAAAAAAATTCATCTCGAATTATTACAAAAAAAAATCATCTCGAATTAGTGCAAAAAAATTCATCTCGAATTATTACAAAAAAATTCATCTCGAATTATTACAAAAAAATTCATCTCGAATTATTACAAAAAAAAAATCTTCTCGAATTATTGCAAAAAAATTCATCTCGAATTATTACAAAAATTCATCTCGAATTATTGCAAAAAAATTCATCTCGAATTATTACAAAAAAAAATCATCTCGAATTAGTGCAAAAAAATTCATCTCGAATTACAGAGAATACATTGAAATTGGAATATATTTCATAATAATTATAAAACTGTGGCCTGATGGCCGAGTGACTGGCTCTCGCTGCCACAGGTTTCGAGTTCGAGTCCCGGCAATTCCATGGATTCTTAAATAGTATTCCCTGTCTAATATGATGATCTATTGGGTACAGAGCTGACAACCCTACCCCGTAAAAATAAAAATTCAAACTTTAACTAAGTTTTAACGTTACGTTAAAATTACGTCTAAACGTTGACGTTTTTAACTAATTTTAGTCAAACTAGGTAACTTTTTCAGTCTAGAAATCTGCCAGTAAGTAGACGGCCTAAGCCCACTTTGGGGCTGTTGCGCCAATGAAGCATAATTATAAAACTATTCAAATACCAGTAATTTTATAGTTGATCATAACCCTTAATTTTCGTTTATCTAAAGCAGTAAATAAATATATTATTTAACTAATATTAAAACTAATAAAATACAGTGTTATTTAGAATATATATTTTCGATGAATAAATACTTATTACGTAGCATTCAACAAAAAACAATAATAATTAAAATAAAAGACAAGATAATTTATGAGAGGAATAATTTAAAAATTATGAATTGAATGGAAATAATGCTGATGACTGAAATACGATGACTTAAAAAAATCACTGGAACTGTCTAATGGGAATATTTAATCTTCCTTATCAAACTAATTTATGAGAGTTTCAGGTGAAAAATACAATTCATTATTCTACTGTACAGTTGAAAAGGAGTTTCTGCTAAATTATGCTTCAGTACTCTCTTCTATTGTTGAATTGGATGTTTCTGACAAAATTTATTTCTGATTAATTTCCCTTACAATTGAATAGATATCACCTTAATAAAATTATCAATAAAAAATCATATTCTTCAAATTAGTAAAAGAAATTTTGTAAACATTTTAAGAAAAAAATATTATTAGGCGTGCATATAAGAATTTATTTGTACTAAGATCGGTCGACATATTGTGGAGTGGTAACACACTAGCTAGTTCTCAGGTATTGAGTTGTGTCTAATCCTCTATGTCCTGCAGGGAGGGACGGATATCTCATATCATGGATGGAGGGAAAGGGGCAGTTTCTGTTGTGATGGAGCACCTGTAGATAGAAGTTCGGCTTGGCTCAGTGTCGCTGAAGAATAGAGGGCAGTGAGGAAGGATGTTTATGGGGAACTACCTCACATTTTCGTATCGTATGGTTTGGTTTGTCGCTCTACGGTCATCTTGTGCACATTTTGGACCAAACAGACTGGGACCTACAGTTTAACGTGGATTCCGAACCCTCACAAACATCCATGCCACAACCAGGATTTGAACCTGCGTATCGTATGGGAGAAAATCCAGAAAACTTCCCCAAGGTAGTCTGACTCACGAGGCAAGAGGCTGAACATCACAAACGCAATCGAATCTCCTCGTTTTTGAAACAGTGTCTGCAACCAAGCTCTTAGCGGATTGAACCTCAGCCCTAATGATCAACGAGCGGCGCACGTTGCGGCTGCGGGCGCAAGTTAAGCACAGGAAAACGTAGATTCGATCCCGTCGACAGCATGTATTGCAGTCACTGTTTCAAAAACGAAGAGATTCGGTGACATTTGTGGCTTAGTATGTTGGCGTCTCGCTTAGACACTCAAGCTACTTTGTCGGAGATTTATTGGGTCTTTTCCCATATATGCGAGACATTTACCTCTATGAACAGTCTTCATGGAAACTGTCACTTCCAGTTCTCTGCCTTACACGTCACGTATACCACATGCTCCAGGTTTGAATCCTGGAGGTGGCATGGATGTTTGTTAGTGGTTCAGAATCCCCATTAAACTGTAGGTCCCGGTCTGTTTAGCCCCCGTGTGCACAAGATAACCGTAGAGCGACAAACCAAACCACATCACATATAAATTGAGACCTAGTGATATAATAGACCCAGTGTTTCAAATAAAAAATTCTGACAACAAGTGAACTCCTGGCTTAAGACCTGATTTTGAAAATTTTATAAATTGGTTAAAAAAAAAAAAAAAAAAACTTTCCTGACCTGATATTTTTTTATGCATTATGTTGGCACACTTTAAAAAAAATTATTGGAAAACATGTTTAAAGAAAGACATTTATAAAAAAAAAAAAAAAAACATAATTTTTATTTTAAGTAAATTTTTACCTTAATGAATAAAATCTTGTAAAAAAATAATTCAAGTAAATATTCCGGCATTAAAAAAAATTTATTAAGTGCTTCATTACTGCAGTGATTTAGCATCCAATTAAAAGATTCATTGAGAGTATTAAAAACTAATCATAAATGCTGCACTTTTTTCTCGTGATTATTGATTCGTAGTTTTTAACTGATCTCGATTTGTTTTAAGCTTTCTCGGATTAAAAAAATATCAACAGAAATATGTTATCCAGGATATTATTAGAATCTTTTTTTACCAGCCTTGCGAAAATTTAAAAAAATGCTAAATGGAGCATAAATAACTTTCATTTTTTATGCTTTTAATATTAGAAACTTTTCAGATTAAACATTAAAAAATATTGCTTGATTTATTTCATACTGTTAAGAAAAAAATTAAAGATACATAAAAAAAAAATTAATAAAATTTAAGTGTATTGAATTATTTAAATAGTGTTACTAGAATTATTTTTCATAAACATTTTTGATTTATTCGATGAAAAAAAAATTAACATTTTGATATTTTTATGAATGGAATTTAATTGTATGAAAAGAAAAACTCTTACAAAAATATTAAAGCTTAGCTTAACAATATATTTTAATAGGATATGAATATTTATATTTAATTATTTATATTTTCTTCATAATGAAAAAAGTTGTTTTGCTGATCTCGTACATTTTGTATGAGATTAATCAGGTTTGGTTTGATTTGTCATTTTATACACACTTTGGTTTATCGCTCTACGGTCATCCTGTGTACAGGAGGGCAAAACAGACCGAGACCTACAGTTTAAAGTGGATTCCGAACAACTACAAACATCCATGGCACTGCCGGGACTCGAACACGAAACCTGTGGTACAGAACGCTAGCCACTCGGCCATCAGGTCCCTGTACACACTTTGGGGTAATTAGACCAGGATCTATAGATTAAAATGGATTCCGAACCACTAACAAACATCCATGCCACCCCCAGAATTCGAACCTGAAGCCTGTGGTGCCAACGGCCAGAGCGTTAGCCAATTGGGTATCAGGCAGCATTAAATTTTTAAGAGTGTTGCCCACCTGTAAAGGAGAACACTATATGGGTGGATGTCTATGTTGCAACTGTAATTTAGAATGTACATAGCCAACGGCCGTACCATGCTGAATATACCGGTTCTCGTTAGATCACCGAAGTTAAGCATCATTGGGCGCGGTCAGTACTTGGGTGGGTGACCACCTGGGAACACTGCGTGCCGTTGGCAAATTTGGGACCTGAATGGCCGAGTGCCTAGCGCTCTGACGCTCGGTGCTACAGGCTTCGGGTTCAAATCCCGGCAGTACCATAGATGTTTGTAGTGGTTCGGAATCCACTTTAAGCCGTAGGTCCCGGTCTTCTATGACTGTAAGAGCGTCACGGAGCAAAATGCAGGCTTCTACCTACGGGTGCTCCATCACAACAGAAGCTGCTTCCTTCCCCTTCAATCATGAGTCCACATGGGCTCGTGGGCTTGGCCAGCCAAGTGGGATAAGAAACAACAACAACAACAACAGAATGTACATTTATAATTAGAAATTAAATTAAAATAATATAACATAGAAAATATTCTTTCTAGTAGTGATGCAAATTTTCATTTGTTTCAGTTGTGTCCGCACTTGAGAGTGAATGGTTCAAATTGCAATTGTCATCGGCAAAACAAGCTCAATTATCTTTAGTGGGCAAGCAACCACAACACTGTGTATAGTTTAAAAATCTAAAGGCCACAATTCAATCTCTTAATTTACGAGTGATCATGCTTTTGTAGCACTGTCCACAATGGAGAGAGTTTTATGCTTTCTTTCGTCAAGCAAGACATACCATAAGTTCAGCCATTGGAAATAAAATATCCTCTATCAGAATCGGAAAAAAAAATATTAAATAATAACCTCCTTCGAAAGTGGCAAAAACAATGGGATGAAGGACTAACTGGCCGGACAGTTAACCAAATTATTATTGTTATTTCAACATCTTCTGCTAGATAAGAGAGGAATTCATGTTTGTAAGAGGGCAGGATCCATTTTTTTTCTTACCTGCAAAGATTGCACTTGGCAGACTCAAGCCTTTGTTCCTGTTTAGAGAAAGGAAATTCTCTCCATTGATATTATCATAGCATATGAAGAAACCTTCAAAAGCCAATATTCATCTACGGAAGATTAACATTTTAAAATGCAAAAGGTCTCAGTTTAAATTTCGAAGCATGATAAATTTTGGGAAAATTCAATTTTAATTACCCCAGACTAAGTGGGGTAATTAAAATTGGATTTTCTGTAATTTTGATTAATTATTATTATTTTTTTAACTTCTAGTGTATGTATACTACTGTACCCAAAAAGGAAGTCCCTTTCTAATTATTCAGCACAAACTTTAATTGCATGATGTGTATTCTACCTTGTTTTCAGGTTTATACATTTTTAAAGGTGCATTGTATTGTAACGCATCACAAAAATTTTCCATACCTTGTTCACTGTAAATATTCTATTTCTATCTAGAAACGCACCAAACTTATGACGTGCATATCAATTTTATTCATACTAGTTTTGGAATCTTTCTATTACTTACTCGGGTTCTGACTCATATTTATTTAAATTTTTTAATCGTATCTTCAGTGTTCAGTCACTGTAACGTCAAGAATGAATACAGTGAAAATTTTTATTTTTTATTTTCATACATTCCCGCGCAACCTCGTATTTTTTACACCCTCGCATTTCTTGCATTCTTGCTAGATTCATTATTTTTCTTCTCCATCTTTACTGCTGATTTTATCTAATTATCATTTTTTTCCCATCTTCTTTATGTGTTTTTACAGATTTATCCACATCATTCCCAAATTGAAAAGCGGCATCTCAGATACGTAGTGTGGTGCAGTAGTAATAGTAGTAGCAGCACTTTAACTTTCAAGTGTGGACGTATATTAAAAATATAAGTTCATGTTCTTAGAAAAACAACTATGCAAGTTTATAACAGAATATATGTAAAGTAATTGATTTTCAATGGAAACATAAATTTATTGTGTTTCTTATATTCTTAAATTCTTTTCTTATAAAAGGAATATTAAAAGCAGTTTTTGATATTCATCTCGAAAGTATACTATTTACATGTATTTATTTTAAAATGTTTAAAAAATTCTAACATTGCTTTTATTTTAAATGTATTTGGAATCATTATTATTCTATTGAAGTTTACAATTCTTATTCACAATAGTAACTTTCATTTTCAAAATGATAGTTTCTCCTAAAACGAATGTTTTGATATAATGTTTGAATAAGTTTATTTTAATAGCATAGTCAGTAAAAACTGATGTTAAGCTTCATTTCTAATTCCATAAATATATCATTGTTCAGAGAATTAAGCAGCGTTATATTCCACAAGACAGAAATAGGAAAAATGTTTTGCGATCTATACTTGTGTTATACCTGAAAACATCAATGTGAACACCCTATTAGAACATCCATACATTTCCAACCTGATTACAACATAGCAACATTCTAAGAGTGCATTCTTCTATTACTTTAATCAACAAAGAGATCAGATCCAAATATTCCCGTTTCCACCAGTAATTTGTGGAAATGGAATACATTGGATTTGTGGAAGTGGGAAAGATCTTTTAAAGTGGGATCTTTGATTGTTGAATATTTTTTTCTTTCTAATGTAGCTGGCCAACACTTAGACAGCTTGGATGCCTTAAGACAAGCGCTGCACAGACGTTACTCCCTTTGCATTATCCAGGAGGCGCGTGTAACTTTTAAGATAAGCCACGGACGTGGAGTAACAATGCCCCCGCAACGCTCTACGATCCTATTAGACCGGGACCTACGGTTTAAAGTGGATTCCGAACCACTACAACCATCCATGGCACCGCCGGGACTCGAACACGAAACCTGTGATACCGAGCTCCAGAGCGCTAGCCACTCGGCCATTCAGGCTCCTGATTGATTGTCCCATAGGATTGGGATGATTTAAAAGCTCATTTTTGTTAATATCGTTAATAATTTGTAATATAATAGAAATTACTTTAAAATCTACTCGTTTAAGTATTGAATATATTAAATATAATTTATTCTAAGTTATATAATTAGATAATTTACATTTTACAATATTCATGTATTTTCTAAGTATTTAGCTATAAAATAATGATATACATTTATTCAGCCTTTTATGAAAGTTAAAAAGGTCATAGGGGAATGTTAAACACATTATTGTCATCTGTGTATAACTTTATAACATCCTTCTGGCAAGTTCCATCTAAAACAAATTTAGAACGCGGATGAGAGGGGTGGCAATGTCACGTGACAGGGAGGGGTCGGTCAACAAACCTGTCACCATCCATCGAAATAGAAAGCTTAGTCCAGTGCACCGTCGAAATAG
Organism: Caerostris darwini; assembly: GCA_021605075.1. Lineage (NCBI taxonomy): Eukaryota > Metazoa > Arthropoda > Arachnida > Araneae > Araneidae > Caerostris > Caerostris darwini. The sequence goes on along the minus strand of BPLQ01009746.1, from coordinate 109,976 downwards.
AGTGTATGTGTGACAAGCGAATATTTTTCTTGTCATTGGAAAGGCAACAAAATTCTGAGAACTATTGCATTTAATTCAGTTTATTTGATCAAGTATCAACTAAAATCTACGAAAAAAAAAAAATGAAATGGATAAAAACTGACAAGAATATATAAGTAGGGCAAAAAGAGAAGCAAAAAAACATTTTTTATAGTATAGATAAAATATAGATATAGATATTAGATATAGATATAGATATTAATATAGATAATAGATATAGATGGATATTATATATAGATATTGAGATGGATATTATATAGATATAGATAAGGGGGACTGATGGTCGAGTAGCTAGCGCTCTGCCGCTCGGTACCACAGGTTTCGGAATCGAATCCCGGAGGTGTCATGGATGTTTGTAGTGGTTCGGAATCCACTTTTAACTATAGGTCCCGATCACATATGACCGATCCCAATCAGACTTCTTCTCAACCACATAATTCCCAAACCGTAAAGAGGCAACTCAGCTCTAGGCACAGTGATGTGATGTGGTGTGGTGCAGTAGTATAGATAGATATTGTATACATAGATATTATAATCACAGATATAGAAGTAACATTGCCGAGTTTCAATTGCATAACTTTTTCCTCCGAGTTGAATTATAAAATGATTAATTAGAAAATCATATAGATTTCATAATTTACAATGTCTTACTTTGGACGACTTTAGATGTTTCTTCATTTAAATTTAAATTTAAACTAGTTAGTTAAAACTACCAATAATTTTCATTCATTTAATTAAATGTTTTAGTGAATGATGTTAATATAAATACTTCCATGAATGATGGAAGAATGGTGATGAATTGGTGAAAGATTGTGAAATGGTACATTATTATTGAATTTATTTTCACCCATCGACAACTTTATAAAGATATTAAGATTACTTCTTAATTAAAATGTTAAATCAGGTGATTCAATGAATACATTAGATGAAAAGAATGTTTATTTAATTATGGTTTGTCTCTTAGCACCATTATTTGATTTATAACAATATATGTTGCTAAAAATATATCGCATTTCTGTCAAATGAAATGTTCGCCTAATGTAAAATCCTCTTTTGCATTATTTACATATCCTGATTTCTGTGTTTATCATTTTGACAGTTAATCGGAGCATATTCCAGTACTAAACAAACAATTTCTTATACATATTCTTTGTGAAAATTAGAATTCGGTATAAAGAGATATTTTTTCTAATGCAGCTGGCAAACACTTAAACAAGTGTCTTTGAGGCTTTAAGGAGAGCGCTGCACCGACGTTACTCACTTAACACTACCCAGGAGGTGCGTGTAGCAGGAAGATAAGCTATGGACGTGGAGTAACAGTACCCCCGCATCGCTCTACGATCATGTTAAACCGGACCTACGGTTTAAAGTGGATTCCGAACCACTACAAACACTCATGCCACCGCCGTTACTCGAACCCAAAGCCTATGGTACCGAGCCTAGCCATTCAGGCCCTTATAAAGAGATATTGACGGATCAATAAAAACATGATGATCAAACCAGTTTTCATAAGAAACTGATCTGATCTTTTTACATGAATCTACAGCCATCACTAAATGTTATATATTTCATTCTTTTTCGTTTTCCCCTCTACTATTCCATATATTTGAATTGCTTAGAAAGTATTAGGAAATAAAAAAAAGAGAAGGTTTAATCGACAAAAAATATCTATAGCAATGAGATGTAGTATCTTAGAATCACATTTTTGTATAAAAATATAATGCATATGAGAAGAATATCTTAATATGAGAGAAGCATGTAATTGTATGAGGGAAAATAACATAAAAACAGGAAAAAGAAAACTTTTAGATGAATAATAATAAAATTCAAAAAATTGACAGCTGTTCTCTTGATCCTAGTGACAGAGGGATATGCGATAAGATAAAGCACAGGAAACTAGTGACAAGAGATTTTAATAACAGCATATCTGCAGAGAAAGTAATATAGGTTAGACAATATTTGGAACCGGAAGGTAATCATATGGTGTTGCCAGGTAGAAGACAGCAGGAACTCCATATGGGGCCTCAGCGATATTATGCTATATCCTATCATAAAATCATTTTTTATATGAAGCAGTTTGTATGTTGTATAGTCTTCATAATTTTGAATTTAAAATCATAGTAACGATTAAATATCATTCATTATCAAGTAAGGGTGCGTTGTCGATCTTTAGTTCTCTAATGTTTGCATTCATGCAATTTAACGATGTGAAGCAAAATTTACATTTAATGCGGGTAAAAGTTTTTGAAAACCATAGTTTTCAAAAACTTGTAACCCGCATGTAAAATTAAACATCATTATCTTTATTAATTTTATATTTATTTATTGTATTTATAGTGTTTAATACTTTTAAATTTATTTTATAGTTATTCTTTATAAATGATTTTCATCAGTGCGTCATACCTGAAAGCAACCGATAACTATCTTCTAATAAAATATCTTACCCAGCAGTAAAAAAATATTTAAGAAAATTGTAATAATTCTATCCTATCTTAAAAATTAAAACAATAAGGTCTGTTACTAATTCTATTCGCATGATTTTTACAACACATTTCCCAAATATTATAATGAAATTTAGAATAAAAAGTATTGAGAGTATTAAAAAATCATTGGGTTGAATGTGCGTGAATTAGAATTAAAACAAAAATTTTTTTATTAAAACATAATTATTTTATTATTTTATACTTGAATTTTTTTCAATGTAACTCAGCTAGAATGTGACAGCGAATTCATAAAGTAGTAAATATTTATTTTTAAAAATACTAAAAACATTCTACATAAAATTTTGAAGAAAGTAAATAAATCTAATAATAATAATTAAAATTCAAACCATTATGAATAATAGTTTAACCCATATAATCTAAAATTCTAGCCATTATGAATAATATATTTATAACATGATTTGAAGATTGAGTGATGAAGTGCTTCTTTCCAATATAATTGAATTTCTAAATTCATTCAATTTCTAGATTAATATAAATTTGCCAACTCTTATGCCAAAACGAAAGAATAAGCTTATACAAAATTAAGCCACAAAACAAAAAGTGAAATAGAGGTTTCAGCTTCTTCATACCAGAAAAATCATCTTCATCAGATCAATCTTCATCAGAAAAATAAAATGAAAAAAAATCTCAGAAAACACTTTAGATTAATGTTTGTGTAGAGGCAATATCACAATTTCTTTGAATATATAGTAAAGAGATTATATTTTATGACACAAAGGCCATATTTGAGCAATCTATGCCAACAAATAGCACGTCTAATAGTGCCAAATTATAATAAATAAATACCTGTAAAAAATTTATAATCATATTATTGAAAAATGAAAAAAATTACCAAAAAAAAAAAAAAAAAAAAAAAAAGAATAGATGAACAATAATTACAAACAATGTTCAAACTATTTTTTCCTTGTAATCATTGAACTAATCCTTTTTCAAAGAATCGTTTGTTTCACAGACGAGCTTTACGAAAGCTTGTTTAAGATTTGAGAGTCTGTAATGGCCAGTATTGTCTTTTTAAAACCTCTGTAATTTACCACATCCCTGGGCTTAGTACAAATAGATCTTTTGTTATTTTTTGCTTTATAAAAGAAGGTAAAACTACAAAAAAAAATTCATGTAGATTTTGAAATAAACGTATGATTATAATTAAATCACTTAATATAATACAATTGTTTTTATAAGAAGACAAATTTAATTTTAGATACAATATATTTTTTATATTCATGTTAAAAGGGGAGAAAGAACCTATGAAGATTTAGAATATATTTTTTTAATTAAGTCTAGGACTGGGTCGTATTGACTATTTCCCTAAGAGCAGCTCAATACAAACTAGTCTTGAAAGCATGTCGTGTGGGCTGCCCCGACGAAAGTTATTACTCACTTAGAACTAACCAAGATCACGTGTAGCTTGAAGACATGCTATGGACGCGAGTAACACTATCCCCACAATGCTCTACGATCATATTATGGACCTACTGTTTAAAGTGGATTCCGAAGCACTACAACATTCATGACACCGCGGGAGTCCATTCTGAAATCTGTGGTATCGAACGCCGGAGCGCTAGTCACTCGGCCATTAGGCCTCAGATTTAGAATATAGTAAACTGCCTATTATTCCTCATTTAAGGGACTAGGAATATACTGCATAAAAAAAATCAATTGTTAATGAGAAGATCTTCCTTCCCGTATTAAACATATAAAGTTGATACTACTTACAAATAAATTGATAATTCTTACACATATAAAATCCATTTTATATATACACATATATGTAAATGTATGTACATATAAGTAAAACAGTATAACTATGATAACAAAATAAGTAAAACAGTATAACTATGATAACAAAATAAGTAAAACAGTATAACTATGATAACAAAATAAGTGAAACAGTATAACTATGATAACAAAATAAGTAAAACAGTATAATTATGATAACAAAATAAGTAAAACAGTATAATACATACACATATAAAATCCATTTTATATGTGTACAAATACTAAATTAAATATGAAGAACTATTAATAAAATAAATAACTATTTGCGATAGTAAAATATTAAAAAAAATAATTTCCGCAAAATTAAGACATCTGAAAAGTCTGATGAGTACCATCCCAATGAGAAAGCTTTATTTGATAAGATATCTTAAACTGAAAGTTCCTATATATTTTTCAATAGTAGGCAAATTCACATCTTGGATAATGCTTGGGTTAAAATTAAGAAAGCGACAGGAATAATGCAAACACCTGAGGTATTCAAAATTGTATATAGTATTATTATATCAAAATTATATATTCATACGAGTATTCAAAATTGTGGAGACACAATGTGGTAGTAGGCTCCCCGTGGAGCAGCCTGCATAACTTTGAATTTGCTAAATGTATGTCATGCTAGTGGTTAATAACGTTAACCAAAATTCTGAGTTTTTGAAAAAAAAAACAACAATACTAGCATAAGTAAAACAGTATAATTATGATAACAAAATAAGTAAAACAGTATAATAATAAAAAAAATAAATTAAGACAAATTTAAAGGAAGAGAAATATATTTTATCAGAAATAGAAAATAATTCAAATTAAAGCATACGTAAAAAAAATGTAAGGTCTTTATCAACTGCTCAAATTCATAGAAAAGTATTTTTTTTCTTTTTTGGGGAAACTATGCCTCTTAACCAGAAAGGTAAGAAGTATTTGAAAGTTAATGAATCGTTTTGAACCTTTGTTAGAGACCTCTTTCCCAGAAACTAGTTAAAACTAATTTCCCTCGACGCAATGAATATGATGTAAAGTGGTCATGAATAGTTGGAAAACTGCTGCGATCGATACTTCTTGAACTTTTAATGCTGTCCTCCCGGATTAAAATGATGCATTGTAATGAGGTTTAGGATCATTTCCTTGACCTGTTACAGTAAATTACATTTAAAGACTGAGCCACTAAAAAGAAATTCAAGTGATTAATATATATTTCGCTTGTTGTAAGGTATGAAAGTCCTTTTCTGACTTAGTTAACAAATTGAAAAGATCCTCGATTGTAGTTTAGAACCAACATCTGAATTATATATATGTTACATTATTTAGCTTTTCCTTTTTTCAATTCCTTCTATTAGCTCACACTCTCCCTATATATAGTTCAAATTTTCAATCGTTCATAAAATACTTTTTATTCATCCACTCAAGTTCAAATACATTTTTTTGAACTTGTAGTGGATGACACTGGATGTTAATACAGTTTTTTTCAAATATTAACTCATTATTTAAATTTAATTAATTAATTTTAGTTTTTTTTTATATTTAAGTTGCATGTATATACCAATAGATGACGCCAGATAAACTTAAAAAATGATTGAAAATTATTTATAAAGGACTTCTGCAATATAGTGAAAAAAAGTAGGAATTGACTTAAACTTTTTTTTTTATATTACTTGTTTGTTTAATTTATCAAGAAAACTAGAAACATCTTTAAATCAATCTAACGTTTAGAATATCTATATTTAAAGAATATCAAAATATTAGCAGCCGAAGTTTTTTCATTGTTTAAAAATTATGAAAAAAATAGAATTAGAAAGACCATATTTTCCACCATTAAAATATATTAAATATCATTTTTAATTATTATTTATTTAAGGATGAATATCAAATTATTAGCAAAAAATTTTTTCATTGTTTAAAAATTATGGAAAAAAATAAAATTAAAAAAACATATTTTCCACCATTAAAATATATTAAATTTCATTTGTAATTATTATTTATTTAAGGAAGAATATCAAAATACTAGCAACCAAAGTTTTTTCATTGTTTAAAAATTATGGAAAAAATAGAATTAAAAAAGCATATTTTCCACCATTAAAATATATTAAATATCATTTTTAATTATTATTATTATTTATTATTTATTTTTATTAATATTATTATTTATTAATATTATTATATATTTATTTATTATTTTTTTATTATTTATTTATCCTTTTTATTTAAGGAAGAATATCAAAATATTAGCAACCAACGTTTTTTCATTGTTTAAAAAATATGGAAAAAAAACAACAACTAAAAAAACATATTTTCCACCATGAAAATATATTAAATAGCATTTTTAATTATAAAAATATTTAATAAGAAATTAAAGCAACCATATGTATACTATGAATTCATGCATGAAAATATTTACCTTTAAAATAATTCCCTAACAAATTTTCCTTTTTCGCAGTTAGGCAAAATGAGATTTAATCCTAACTTTTATGAATAAATTAGTGCAGAAAAAAAAGCATGTCGTTAACTAAACTATTTTGATGGCATGTCTTCACAAACATGAGTAATTAGAATTTTTTTTAAGCAGTTCAAATAAATTAATTATTCGATAAAGCAGAAAATTAAATCCCGCTATTTCTGTAATCGAAAGGTAAAATTAATAATTTAGGTTAAACACATTCACTTTTGAAGTTTTAATTAAATTTAATCTCCTGATAATTAAAAATAATTTTACTCACATTATTGAATTAGGTAATTCAAAATATACGGATGAACATTACTAATTATAACAATATTATGCCATTAATATTTTTATTAATTAAATTATTACTAAAATAAAAAAAAAGCTTAGTAAAATCTTATATATAAATATAAACATTTTTAAACTTATTTCCATTTTTTTTTATTAAAAGTGATAGTTAAACTAATTAATTAATGAAAAATGTTAATTTTCTTTATTATTAAGTGCAATAGAAAATATTTATCAGATTATAAAAACCATTAACAAATAATCTTTCTATTAATTAACACAATATAAATAGAAAAGTTGTTATCATACTAAGCTTAAGATATAAAAAAATATCAAAAGACCTACATAAATATGATGGAATATATTAATTTTTAACTAATTTGTCAATTGAAATTGGTAAAAGAAGTAATATACTTTAATTTAACGTCAGAAATATTTAATTTTATTTAATTTAAAGAATTTGTATAATAAGAAAATTAAATACTGTTCTTTTATGTTACTTATACTAATCCGTAAAATTAATAAGCAATTATATAAGTATTTTTATGGAACCATATTTAATAGAGTAGTTATTTTTGGAGCTTACTGTTTGAAAAAATAACATTCCATTTAATTTATATTTAATTTATTTTTTTATTAAAAATAGACATTATTTTATAGTTCGTATAATATCTTCATGGAAAAATTTGTATGCAGTATATAATTTTTTTAATTTTCTGTGTCATAGATTGTAAAAAATAAAAATTCATCAATTATTTTATGAAAGGTAAAATATTATATGTTTTAATTTATTCTTATAATATCCCAATTGGCAAACATACTTTATATTTAATAGAAAAACGATATAATATAACTATATTTTAAATAATAAAACTCATTCTTCAAATTGAAATAAAATAATTATTAAACATGAAAGTTATTCTTCAAATATTTAGTGTCTAGATTCCAGAAATATATTATTTGACTTATTGTAACAATCTAACACAAACATATAGTAAGAAAAATGTATTTTAAATCAAATAGTCCTTTCCACATCACACAAAAGGACTATTGCAGCTATAAATATGGTTCAACAGGATATCGAGATGTAGAGAAATATATTTATATTTACTTAAATATAGATATTTTTATGTACTTTAGTTTCAAAATAGCTATTACAAATTATAAGATTAATCAAGTTTAATAATAATTTAAATAATTATCTTTTTTCTAGTCTATTTCTTATTTCAGTCGTCAATTTTTAAACCGTTCATTGGTTGAAGAAAAAGAATCAACATGATTAGAAAACAGACATTTATTATTTTAATAATAATCATGTTTATTCTTGTGGTTTTCTTTGTTTATACGTTACGTTATAATTTATTAAATTAAAAGCTATCTTTAAACGACTTAGTGAATAACTATAAACATTAAAGAAAAAAAGTTGATATTAAATGAAAAAATAAATTTTATAAAACACATATTGTATTTTTATCCTAATACAAATTTTATTAGATACACTTTTGTGTCAATAGAAGTCCTGAAAAACTAAACGAGTTCTTAATTTATGTAATGTGGTTTTGGATATTGAAGATGAGTAATGCAATTCATCATGTTTCCTCAATTCATTATGTTTCATCAATTCATCATGTTTCATGAATTCATCATTCATGAATTCATCATCAAATTTTATTAAATACAATTTTTTATCAATAGAAGTCCTGAAAAACGACACAAGATCTTAATTTATGTAATGTGGTCATAGATATTGAAGAAGAGTAACGCAATTCATCATGTTTCATCAATTCATCATTCATGAATTCATCATCAAATTTTATTAAATACAATTTTGTGTCAATAGAAGTCCTGAAAAACGACACACAAGTTCTTAATTTATGTAATGTGGTCTTAGATATTGAAGATGAGTAATGCAATTCCTCATGTTTCATCAATACATCATTCAGGAATTCATCATGTTTCAATTCGTTATTCATGAATTCATCATTCATGAATTCTTCATCAAATTTTATTAAATACAATTTTTTGTCAATTGGAGTCCTGAAACACGACACAATTTCTTAATTTATGTAATGTGGTCTTAGATATTGAAGATGAGTAATGCAATTCATTATGTTTATACAAGAAATTTAAAGCATTACTAACAATAACCTCTAATAATGTGATAGACAATTTCTTATGAATTTCGATTCTTTGAGCAATTTAATTTTAATCAAATTTCAAACCTTATAATTTTTTCAGGAATCAACTAATACAAATCATATGTATAACATTAGCACATTTCGTTTATCATAAATTTCAACTGAGAATCTATCAAAGGAATTGACTTTATGTATTAACTTAAATTTTATTGAAATTGAAAATTTTATTTGAATCTATTTCATTTAATGATCCTCTCAATCTGTTTCATCGTTTTTACCATCCTCTTTAAAAACAAGTAATATAAAAAAAATTTTTAAGTCAATTCCTACTTTTTTTTCCCACTATATTGCAGAAAAATCCTTTACAAATAAAGTTGAAAGTTTCATCTTACATCTGACGCCATCTATTATTAGATAAATGCAACTTAAATCTAAAAAAAACTAAAATTAATTAATTAAATTTAATTACTGAATTAATATTTGAAAAAATGTATTAACATCAAGTGTCATCCACTTCAAATTCAAAAAAATGTATTTGAATTTGAGTGGATTAACAAAAAGTATTTTATTAACGATTTGAAATTTGAACAAGATAATATAGGGAGATTGTGAACTAAAAGAAGGAATTTAAAAAACATAAATTAAACACGATGAACAAAAATATATCATGTTAGCATGCGGAATAAACCAAAACTAATTTTATCATTCTTTAAAAATAGATGCATTCTGCAAGCGCAGAAAAAAAAATCCGTTCTGTTATAATGCAAATCGAGAAAAATGTTATCCCCTAAATAGAAACAAATATTTATTATTTAAACATACAAAAAAAACGATATAAACATACGTTAAAAAATACATACTTTCAGTAATGTACTTTTCATGAGTTTTTAGTCATTCATCTTTCTTGAATACATAGAGATAACTTAATCTCATTTTTACTCTGTATGTGTTGGAGTTTTCTTTGGGTTCTCTTTGTAGGTAAATTTATTCTATACACACTCTGTGTTGCTATTTTTTGATCCTCCGTGGATTATGCGACTATTTTTGGAAAATGTAAAAAACAAGTTCTGAAGTTCTTTATTTTATAGATATTTGGCTTAGCCAAATCTACATGGTTGCTAAAAAAAGTGCAAGCAAATGATTTTCATGAATAAACATGAGTTGGCGTACAAATGTTTTGAATCACAATTTCTGTTAGAGTATTTTAAAAAAACTTAAATATTTCATTTGAATAAAAAAGTAAGGAAGATGAATATTATCTTAATTATGTAATATATTTTTTTGAATTTTTTTACTTACTTAGATTAAAAAAAATCATTACTTAGAGACTAAATTCGACTTAGAGTTTCACTTACATAAGTGAAACTCTAACTATGACTATGTATACGACTAAGTATGACTATGTATTGTTGAATTTTGTTTTGAATTCCATTACTGACTTATAATGGGATATTTTATTTAATGAAATATATTTTTATGAATTCTTTTTTGTTTACCGGCCGACTTAGTATGACTATGTATACCACTATGACTATGTATACCACGTATAATTTACAGATGGAAGAGGAAGAAAGACATTGTTGAATTCCCTTACTGACTTATAATGGGCTATCTTATTTAATGAAATATATTTTTATGAACTTCTTTTGTTTAGAGGTTGACCTAGAGCTTCATTTATGTATACCACATATAATTTACAGATGAATAAGACAGAAATACATTGCTTCTGGGAAGACTTTTAGATATATAAAATGTGTTGTTGAATTTTGAGATTTGTGTTGAATTCCATTACTGACTTATAATGTGGTATACTAATAACCATCGAGTAAATTTTTCTAAAAATTAACTATAATGGACGCCACTGGTAATTTAACTTGAACCATCTTCTACGTTAGCTGTGTAACTAAATAATTTTTCTATGGATTTCTTTGTTGCATGTCTTGCGAATAGCATATTATATGTAAAATTATTGAAATATTTTGAAGAAAATTTTTTTAAAAATAACATTAACAGTCAAAGTAATTTATTAACTTAAATTTATTATTCTCAAATACTTATAATCCTCACATCAATGAAGTATAATTATTATAATTATTTTAAGAAAAATTATTATTCTGAAATAGAGCAATTAACTTTATATGAGTTATGTAAGAATAAAAAAAGCATTTTTTAAAGTTTTTTAAACTTTGAATTTCTCTATTTCTCATCACGAAATAAAAAAAAAATTCATTACTCAAATAACTTTACCAAAATTATATGGTTTATATAATAAAAATTACAGACTTATAGATTGTGTTAAGCTATTGGACATTTTTTATTTATGTAATGTTTTTTTTTTTTTTTGCAAAACTTTGAAAATTACTACGAAATATAAAAAAAAAAAAATTCAGCAATTTATATTTCTTTTAGTATCATGACAATAAGCCTAGTTTAAGTATATAAATACAGTAAAACTATTTGTCTTACTGACTATTATTATTCAATTCCTTCTATTAGCTCACACTCTCCCTATATATATCTTGTTCAAATTTTCAATCGTTCATAAAATACTTGTTATTCCTCCAATAAAATTTAAAAAATGTATTTGAACTTGTAATAGATGACACTTGATGTTAATACAGTTTTTTAAAAATTCAGTAATTAAATTTAATTAATTAGTTTTAGTTTTTTTTTAGATTTAAGTTGCATGTATCTACCAATAGATGGCGCCAGATGCACTTTAAAAAAATGAATGAAAATTATTTATAAAGTACTTTATGCAATATAGTGAAAAAAAAGTAGGAATTGACTTTAAAAGTTTTTTTTTATATTACTTGTTTTTTATTCAAAAAAGAGTCAAGAATTAGAAATTAACTACTGTGCTTGTATTAGTATATCCACAGCCTTTCTGTGCTGAGTTGAAAACACGCATATAAAATTTATTTAAAACAGTTCTTATGAAACTGAAATAACACTGCAAGAATATATAGCAAGAAAAACCAAGAAAAGTCACATAATTTAAACTAAGCCTTGAAGGAAACATTTAGGAATGTAAAATGCGATTGTAGAAAATATTTAAAACACATAGAGAGAGAAAGTTATAAATCCTTTCGAGTTTATTAAAATATATGATAGTGCTTTTGATAATGATATGATGAGTTTATTCTGGGGGAATTAACATTACTAATTAAGTTTCATAATTTCGTTTTGATTTAAGTATCCCGTTAATTTTCTTTTTTTTTAGTTCAAGGTATGAGAAAATATTTTGAAATACTTTTTGGTTAGTCTTTAATTCATCATTATAGGAATATATAAAAAATATATCTTAAAGGATTTAATTTAATGTATTTAAAAATCGTGTCAATATCTTAAGAATTACACCAATGTATGTGCATTACTTATGTGTAATATGTATATGTATTATTTGTAATGTATTATGTATTACTTTTTATATGCCTCTCTTTTGTTTTACAGTTTAGAAATAATTTTGTATTTCTTAATATTTAAGAGCATTAAAATGAAACATATTTCACACATTTGTGTGAAAAATAAACTAATAATTAGCTAATAATAATTAAGCAATTTTTCGTGATGAAGATAACTTATCCATACTAATCTTGTAAATGTTTAGTAGTAAGGCACCAAGCAAAATGAGTAAAAAAACTGTTCATCTGAAAATAGCCTTAAACATAGTGATTTGAAATATTATAATTGGCGATAATTCGCCAATATTTAAATATTTGACGAAAAAAGGCGCTTCGTAATGGAAAAGTGCCTAAATATTTCTTTCTCGTTATCTTTTATAATTCAAAATAATAATTTGAATATCAAACTTTAAAAATTTACATTTCAAATATTTTAATAAAAGTTTCATTTTTTATACACAATTAAAAAAATATCATTAATAATTTAAGGTATTAAATAATTACTAGTTTATCATTTAAATAAATAACAAAATTTTTTATACATCTTCTATTAAGTTTGCATATTACAATATATATATTTTTTATATGAAAAATTAAAGTTAAAAATTTAGTATGTCTGTTGCAATTCGATTTAAATATACTTATGTTTAAAATCTATTCAGAAAAATAGGAAAATATAATTTGATAGAAACAAAATATATAGATATAAGTATTAAAATTATGGCATAATTAAAAAAATTCAAAAATATTAAAAAATATTGATAATTTTAGTGAAATACCTTTCTTTGCCATGCCTTTGATATAATTAAAAAATTCATTTTTGTCTAAATTATTAATTTTTTATTTGGAAAAATAGAAAAATACAATTTGATAGGAACAAAATATATAGGTATAAGTATTAAAATTAATGGCACAATTAAGAAAATTCAAAAATACTAAAAAATATATTTATAATTTCAATGAAATACCATGATGTTTGCCATGCCTTTTATATAATTAAAAAATCATTTTTGTCTAAATTATTTATTTTTTATTTGGAAAAGTAGAAAAATATAATTTGATAGGCATAAAATATATAGATATATTAAAATTAATGGCATAATTAAAAAAATTAAAAAATATTAAAAAAAAATTTATAATTTCAACGAAATACCTTTCTTTGCTCTTCCTTTTTATATAACTAAAAAATTAATTTTTGTCTAAATTATTTATTTTTTATTTGGAAAAATAGGAAAATACAATTTGATAGGCGCAAAATATATGGATATAAGTATTAAAATTAATGGTATAGTTAAGAAACTTCAAAAATAATAATAAAATTATATTTATAATTTCAATAAATTTCCTTTCTTTGTCCTGCCTTTTATATAATTAATAAGTTAATTTTTGTCTAAATTATTAATTTTTTTTTGGAAAAATAGGAAAATATAATATGATAGGCCCAAAATATATAGATATAAGTATTAAAATTAATTTCTTAACTAAGAAAATTTAAAAATATTAAAAAAAATCTATAATTTCGATGATATACTTTTCTTTGCCATGCATTTCCTATAATAAAAAAAAATCCTTTTTGTCTATATTATTTATTTTTTATTTGATATACTTCTTTAAAAACATTATTTTACATTCATATTCGAATAACTATGAGCGCAAGAATAATTTTAATTCAAAATGAAAGAAAGCATAATTTGTTAAATACTCATCGGAGAAAAAAATCCAAATATTAGGATATTACTTCTTTTTTATCATTATGATAGTTTCATGCATTCAAAAAATTTTAATTTTGCAGCACAATAAATATAATTTTAATACACAATAAAAAATATTTACATTATAATTTAAATATCAAATAATTAATTTTTATTTGAATTACTTTAGATTATTGTAATACTTTAAGAAAAAGCTATTTGGATATGAACACAATCAGACAAAAACATGTTGCTGTTGGGATTTTGTTTGAATAAATGATTATTCTATAGTCTGTATGCATTGTTTTAATCATAAAAAAGGCTTTGAATCATTTATTGAATTTATTATTATTTGAATTCAATATTATGTTAATGGAATCTCTCTAAACAAATATTTTTGAGATTAAACAATGGATTTAATAATTCATCGAGAGAATGTTTGTTCCGGAACTTTTGTTCTCTGGAATTCAAAGAATTATTCGCCAAATATCTCTCTTTTGTTCTTATTGGTGAATTCATTAATACAAATATATTTGTTCAATAATGCGTTTTTAAATCCCTTTCTATTAAATACTGTATTTCCAAGCATTATTATTATATTATGAAATCTATAATGCATATCACAATACTGTCTAATAGCTTTGTAATAACTATTTAAAGCTTAATTTTAAACAAATTATTTTTTTATAAATTTAAAAATTTAACGCAATTTAAACAAAAATATTTTTTATATTATTAGTATAATTATTAGACAAAAAGAAATGCTGACATATTTATTAATCAAATCAATCATTAAATCTTAAAATTATTATTTTTTACATTTTTTGATGTATTTAAATGCTATATCGAGAAATCCTTGATATTATATTTTCCTTGATGATTTGCGATTCTTATATGGGAGGGGGGGAAACACCTCGCGAGATATTTCTGTAGTTAAAAAGAGACGCAAACGCTGTCACAATTACTACGAGTGACCCTTTTTCTATAAACTACTTCTTGCTTCTGTAACTACAATGCACTCCATTACTGGATTTAAACTTACTTTCTCCTTCACACAACCCTAATGAGTCATTACTTGCTTAGAAATAAGGCGTGAAATATAACTTGAATTACACTCATGTCCATAAATTAAGGATAATGAAGTTCAGGCAAAGAAAGAGACAGAAGCAAAACAAATTTGACTTATTTGTAAAGTCTATTTATTAAACAAAAGGTAAAGGGAAAAAATGCTATATGTTTGACATAATTAATAACAATTGCGATTTTTACTCGCTGGAGCAAATTTCAAAAAAGAGCCTATTTACAAAAAACAGTATAACATGGTTAGTACGATGGTTAATATGGAGTATGTCTCCCGGACGATGCAATACAGGCCTTACAACGCCTAGGCATGCTGAGTATCAAATTATCAATCTGTCCTTGGGGAATATTACACCACTCATCAAGCAATGCCCTCCGAAGTTCCGGTTGACAGGTGGGAGGGGTTGACAGGCTGCAATTCGTCGGCCAAGCATATCCCACACATGCTCTATTGGATTCAAGTCCAGTGAGTATGCTGGCCAATCCATACGGGTGATATCTTCCAATTGAAGGCATTCGTCTACAATGTTTGCACGGTGAGGACGGGCGTTGTCATCCATAAACAGAAATTCAGCACCCATGGCGCCCCGAAACAAACATACATGTTGTTCCAGAAGGACATCCCGATAGATGTGGCCTGTCATCGTTACACTCTGAACATGCAGGTCAGTTATGGAACCAAGAATAATTACTCCCCAAACGAGCCATCCTGCACCACCGTAACGGTGTCATTCAATGGTGTTCTCTTGGTGGTAACGGGTACCTGGCGCTCTCCATATGAAAGTCCGGTGAGAATCAGACTGCAAACTAAACCTGGATCGTCGGAAAACATCATCCAGACCACTGTTGCAACCTTTCAATGCATGCTCTCTACCCAGGTTAATCGCAGGCGACAGTGAGTTGCCCATAACAACACATCTGACAGGCCTACGAGCATATAGACCAATTGTGCCCAAGCGTCTATACACGGTCTGCCTTGAAACTGTCGTACCGGTAGCTGAAGAGATCTGACGGAAAGGTCTGAATCTGTGACTCCGTCTGTTTCTTTTGGCAGTAACTGCTAAATACCGGTCCTCATTCAGCGTTGTAACTATGACCTGTGCTGTAACATTTCACATTACCATCATTTTGGAATCGTTGCCAAAGCCTGGAGATGACACTCTGGGCGATTCAAGTTCCTCGGATATTTTAGCTGGGCCGTCCACATTCCAGTCGTCCGATAATTCTACCACGTAAAAATCCTCCCAATGCTTCCCTTTGTGCCATAACAATGCGGTTATTGCATGATGGATTTTTGAGAGTTAACAATTTTCTTTTTGCCACCATTCCCGGTCCCCTCTTTTGACACTTTCGTCATTGTGACGTCCACTATCAGCGCCATCTTGGTTTCTGTAATTTGTATATTCTTCTTGCAAGATGTGATAATTCTACAGGTGAAATTTTTATTTTAGAGTTCAATTTCTGTGTGATTCTGAATTATCCTTAATTTATGGACATGAGTGTAGAATATCAGAGTCAATATTATGTCTGTCTTTCATGTACTATCTTTATCATCTCATAAGTGTTTTAATGTAATATATATGAATTTCCAAACATTATCATAGTACAAAGAAATTTATAATGCATATCACAATATTATCTTATCAATTTGTAATAACTATTTAAAACTTAATTTAAAAAAAAATATTTTTTAATTTTAACGCAATTCAAACAGAAATACTTTTTATAAAATTAGTATAATTATTATGTAAAAAGAAAAGTTGACATATTTATTCAAATAAATAAATACGTAAAATCATTTTTTTTTCATTTTAAAAATATTTAAATATTACACCGAGATAAAATCTTGATATTGTACTTTCCTTGAGGATTTGAGATTCTTATGTGGAAAAAAAGTTCTCGCGAAATGCTTCTGTAGTTAAAAAGAGATGCAAACGATACATAATCTTAAGGAGTTATTACTTGCTTAGTCGTAAGGCTTAAAATATAAATTCAATTTATGTCTGTATTTCTATAATATCTTTATCCTCTTACAAGTGATGTAAGATATGAAAAGATGTCAAAATTATTCCACACTCTTTATTGAAAAATTTATTTTTAAATTTTTTTAGAAAGTAAATGCATTAATTTTGACCTAATCCCATTACTCTCCAATAAATTTATTCAATCTGTGAACAGGCTTTTATTATCACTTATTTTTAAAACTGTTTTTCTCTACGCTAAGATCCATTAGTGAAAACGTGAAATGAATTAATGTTTCATGAAAACAAGTGCATATAAATCCGATGCACCAAATTCGAGATACTGGAAGACCTTTTAACTGGAATTTAATGCAATATTAACAGCGTGGACAGAATTGCACGAACGTATATTGTCATGCAAGATCTTGCATTAATTATGCAAGATCATAATCAATCTTACAAATAATAGTTGTCCATGCTTATTACTTTTTAACATGGATATTATCACTTTCAGCGTGAAATCTATTTTATATTTCAAATTTCAAAACATTTTCACACACTACTCATAATGATTAACTCATTACACGAAGATCAAATATTAAGTTGTTTGAAAATATATTGAGTGATTTTATATTAAACATATTTTGATTGTCTCACTCTTTTCAGCCTGGTTTCGAAGTTTGGAACAATGTTGTTAAATCTTAGAGGCGAAACGGCATCAAAAGTTTTCATATAAAAACTGGGAATAGGCTTGAATGCATTCCATTGAATAGGAAAACATATAGAAAATATAGATGTCCATAATTTTAAACAGGCCAGTTTTCAAATTACAAAGGCACAATGTGAATGCAGAATAGATTCCTCCCATCTGTAGGTCCTTGATGGCCAATAGGCTGGCACTGTGGCCTTTGGTACCACAAGCTTTAAGATTCGATCCAGGCAATGGTATTGATGTTTCTGAGTGGTTCGAAATCCACGTTAAACTGCCTAAAGTTTCTAAAAACTGAACAGAATAATCAATCTGAAACCAATCCCATTTCTGGATAATGCATAATTTACTCAGTCTTATCTAATCATTCAAATGCTTAAAATCGCTCTGCATAAAATTCAATAAATTTTATTTCAAGATTACTGGAAATTTAAAAGATTTTCTTAATAACGTGTTCTTGTAATAAAGATTCGATAAGATAAGTTTTAATCATTAATTCCCACCATCATTAGTGTGCGTAGTTATTAAAGCGATTTGCTAAAAGATGAAATATATTTGTAATTAAATCTCGAAAAGAAATAAATTTACTAAACCATCAATGTTTTTGAATTGAGATCCACATCTTTATTACATGCAAACGAATTCAAATGTTTTAAAACATACCCTAAGAATTCACAAATGTAACTAATGAACCTTAAGCTGTTGCTTACTGAAAATTAACTCAAAAAGTTTTTCATTTACTCTTTTCAAAATGACAAAACTGCTCTAGCGCATCCCATGAATTCGAAACAGTTGAGTCTTGCAGTGACATTAGAAAGATTTACTGTTGTCCTCCGTTGTTTGTAGTAATTAATAAATTTCACTCATACCTCAGCGAAATACTTTAAGGTAATAATTCATTTTAAAGCAAACCTCAGACACTTTTTCGACTAGAACTCTGTTGTGAAAATTGTTAATTTTTTTTATTCCGCTTTTTTTTAAAAAAAGATTAGCATAGTTACGTTCATATTTTAAATGAGTTAATTTTTTATATTTTGTTTTCAATTTAAATGTACTTAGTTAGTAAATATTTAGACTAAGCAACTGGTTTGTACGGCATTTTAGGGAAAGAAACTGTTATCGGTGTCAACTTAATTCCCTTAGAGTGAAAAGTATGAAATATAAGCATATTGATTTGTATAATAAAAGTATATCAATTTGCGTACGAACAATTAGGGCTCGTTCCCACCCAGGCGTGAAGCGTTGAAGATTCACGCGGCAGGCAAGAAAAGATTTTCGATCCCTTCACAGCGAAACGTCAGAAGTAGCATTACGCCTAGTGAATTTCCACTTCGAGTTGAAAGTTGGTCAACTCGAAGCGGTGGATTCCAACCGGTTTCAGGCGAACGTGGCGAGGCTAGTGATTGGTCAGAGCTTCACGCTTAAACGCCTCTCGCCTAGATGGGAACGAGCCTTTAACGGAAATGTTATTACATTATTATTGTTAAAAAGTATACGGAAAAGTAATACAAGGAATATTGACTCGGTATTTTCTAACAATGGCCACTAATTCACTTTTAATCGAATAGACTACAATGCTCCTACTAATGCAGCGGACTGATGGCCAGTTGGCTAGCGCTCTGGCGACTGGTATCATAAGCTTGAGATTCGAATCTTTGCAGTGGCTTGGATATTTATTAGTGGTTAGGAATCCACATTAAACTGTAGATGCTGGTCTAATTAACCTAAAGTTTGCACAAAATGACAGTAGAGCGATAAAACGAACCTATTAATGGTAAATGAATTCCAATCTTCTTTACGCATGTCACAATTACAATCACGTAAACCACAATTAAGAAAAATTCAAATAGTGAAAAGAACATGTTTTCAGTTGTTTACGAGACATCAATTAAAAGGTAAGATTTAAGTAAATTTTATGAAGACTGAAAGGAGTTGTAGTTTAAATTTTTAAATTTTTTTTCCTAAAGTGAAAAACCGTTTAGTATTTTAACGAATTATTACAGAAAAACTATTAAAAAATGAAGCAAAATCTTGGGAAACAATGATACCTTCTTGTAAGATTTTAAAATCAATGCAGAAGGATATTAGGCTTTGTAAAGATAGCCTTTATTTAATCTATTCATGTTTTCTGGGTATTATAAATATCTTCATCGATATCTTTCTTCTTCGTAACATTTTGATCATATTTAAAGATGGTAATCTGGTATGGGCTTTATTGTGTCCTTAAAGAAGGCTATGAAAAAACAAGTTGTTAAAAATGTTAAGTTGTTAAATTGTTACAAGTTGTTAAAAATGTTAAGTTGTTAAATTGTTACAAGTTGTAGTAAGTTGTAATAGTTAAATTGTTGTAAATTGCAAGTTGTTAAGTTGTTAAATTACATTAAGCGCAATACAATTTCTTACCCTTGTAAACGCAATAATACACAATAAATTGTTAGTAAAACAATATTAGCTTAAGAATAATTTAATGAATTGAAATATATCTGAAAGTATTTTAAAAACTTTGAAAATTTTCATCAAGATTTGGAAAGTTATTACAGAACATTTTTTTTGAATGTTGCATTACATAATTTTTTTTTTAAAATTAACCCAATTTTTAAAAACACATTTTCTGAAATGAATGTAGTAATTAAAAATACGTAAAACTATAGTCTGATATGCGTAGCTATTTTTCGTAACATTTTTATCACATTTAAAGATTGTAATTTGATATAGGATTTATTGTGATATTAAAAAATTTAAATATTATTAATAAAATTAAAGTTTTATTATTTAAGTTTTAAAATTAAATTTTAATTAAAATAAAATTACGTTAATTATTAATAATATAGTTATTTCCTCAAAGACAAATATCCTGTCAAATATTATTTTGCAAAAGGAGAAGAAAGCATATCTATCAATCAAAACAATAAAAAATAGTTTAATAGTTATTTCTCTAAAAACACAATGTTTTTCATAGTTACAACATTATGTGATAACGTTGAAAAATTCATGTTTTTTATTTAACAAATGGAATATTTTGAAAAGCATCACACGTTACATTCATTATTATTACTTTTAGAAATACTTTTATAGTCTTATTTTTATTTTACTCTCTAGAAATAGGGATTGAGCAAAGATAAAAATCTAGAAATATATGGCAAGTACTTGCTTTATTACTTCCTAAAATAGAAATCTATTCTCGCTGCTGCCTTTGATGCTGAATAAAATATTACATCAAAAACATTGAAAAGGTAGCTTAATAAAGATCTTTCTATGGCTTACTTCTAAACAGTCTTAAACAATAAACAAGAATTGCGTAGGAGTACTCTGAAATCCTGAGAATGAGGAAATGAGTCTAGTGCTTAAAATTAAGACCCAATTTCTCATAGTTCATATGCTTAAAAAATATTATAGCAAAAGTATAACTTTTTTTCTATATTTTATCAAGAAAAAAATGAATTCCTCGTTAAATTTCGTATATCATTAAATACAGTATTATCGTTATATTGTGACTATGTATAAAAAAATGTTTCCATTTTAAAGTGTTTTCCAAATGTATTTTAAAATAATCAAATATGAAATTATTTTATAAGATTGCTAGTGTGTATTGAAAATAAGGATTAAATATTTTATTTTAAATAAATTGCTCCAAATAAAATAAATTAATGTAAAGGCATTAAATATTAAATATATTATATAATTATTTAAAATATAATATAATAATATATTTAATATCTTTTATCTTTTTTGAATTGGAATAGATATTTACGTTTAACCTGAAAATCGTAAAAATGCGACATCAAAATTAAAAAAATTATTTTTTTGCAATATAAAATATAATATGACATAAAACAAATATATAATTAAAATGTATTAAATATATCATTAATTGATATTCCACGAAATCTCAGAGTACTAAAAATCTCATTTCATAGATATGACAAAAAACACGGAAAATTTATGCGAATAATAATTTAACGTCATATTTAACTTATATGGAAGATTTTATAACAAGTTACATATATACGAATTACATATATATGAAGAATGATGAATTCTTATATATACGTAGAATATACGTTCTTATTCTTATATATAAATATGAAAAATTCCGAATTCCGTATTCCGAATTAGTATTACGTATATATGAGGAATTACAACATATACGAAGTTACAATGTATTTGCAAAAGAGAAATTGCTCTAAAGGAGGGCTTTTTTACATTGGGTGGTTAACATTTGTGTTGAAGAGACGGGAAAATTCCCATATTCGTTCTAATAATGGCAAGGCATGTTATCAGTGTAATAAAACTTAAAAACCTAGTCAAAATCATCAGTCTCGAATGTAAAGATGAGTATTGAATATTTAAATACTTTGCCAAATTCTGCAATACTTTACTCTCGTTAACTCTCAAAAAACTAATCCAGGTTGGACAAGTAAATAAGGGTAAATGCTTTTATAGAAACACAGTATTGAATGACCTTTTTACACATTTAAAAATTTCAGTGTTAGAATTAATTGTTGTTTAATAGTATATTAGTGCTACAAAAGTAATTAGTGTTTAATTAAATGCATTTTATCTTTTTGAATATTTAAATGTAATAAAAGACGTCAAGATATTCTGCTCTTAATTCTCAATTTGCTTCACATGTAATAATAATAATTTCAAATCGTATTGATATGTTATGATATTAATAAACAAATTGTAAGATATTCTAAAAGAAGGAAAATGATTAAATAAAATATAAATGCTATTTAAAAATAATGAAAAAGATGAATTTTTTCGGAATGTTTGAAATAATCATATTTAAAATATAATTAAATTATTATGTTATAAAAATCAGAAAATTACAGTGAAATCACAATTAAAAAATGAAAAGATTAATTGTCAAATAAATGTAAAATAAATTAAAAGTTTTAATAACAAAAATAAATGTCGGAGAAATATTTTGGAAGACATTTGAAACAAAAAATGATTTATAATATATCTCGTAATTTTTGCGGTAATTTTTTTTATAACAGAAATTTTAAAAGTACGATGCCAATCAAAATTATTTATCTAAAAGTTAACAATTTAAGACGAAATAAATTTAATTAATTAATTAAGAATGATATATTGTTTTATATAAAATTATTTTGCATATAATACTATCGGGAAAAAAATTAGAAAAAAAAAATTTAAAAATTTAGAATAAAAAATTAAAAAAGATATAAAAAGATTTATTTTAGGAAAATGCATATGAAATTATTTTTCTACCTATTTTAAAGTTCTGAATTCATTTTTTGGAAAATTAGAATTTCCTCAAATCTTTACAATTAAAAAGTTTTTGAATTTATTTTATATGGAACTTTAAAAATTATTGAACTGAATTATATTTAATGAAAATTAAGAATTATTGATTAAGTTATAACGTATTTAAAAAATTTGAAGTTTTTCACAAAATTTAAGTTTTACAAACCGAAATCGCAGTTTGTATCAGAAACTTATTACAAAATACTAAAAAAAAAAAACTATTTCATTTTTTTTTTTCGTTAAAGCTTGCAACTACTACTACAGAATATTAAGATTGTATTTTTTTAATTTATTGTAAACTTATAGAAGTTTTTAACTTTAAATAATAGATTTATAAATCATTTAATTTTAATATATTTAAACATTTAAAAAATTTAAAACTATTAAAACATTAATAAATAAATATTCTATTTTATGTAGTCTTTAAAATTAGAAATTTCAAAATTTATTAATTATTATTATTTAATGCGATAATTAAATGAATATGTATTAATAGTATTTAATGTGTTAATTAAATTAATTTTAAAATAATTTTATTAAATTCTAAAATAAGTTTATAATTTAATTTCTGAATTTTAATAAAATTTGTATAATGCTGAAAATTAAGGATATTAGCAGTTGAGATTTTACAAACTAGAATTTTATACTTTAAATGAAATTTAAAATAGCTATTATTATTGTTATTACGCAAAATTAATTTTAAAATAAATTTTAAATATTCTAAAATAAGTCTTATGATTTAATTTTAAATTTTAACAAAATTGTATAATGCTGAAAATTAAAAAATATTAGCAGTTGAGATTTAGAAACGGGAATTTTATACTTTAAATGAAATTTAAAATTAACTATTATTATGCAAAATTAATTTTGTAATAAAATTTCCCAAAGTAACATTCTTAATCAAATTTCAAAATTTTAATAAAATTTGTATAATGCTGAAAATTAAAGAATATTATCAGTTGAGATTTTAGAAACACGAATTTTATACTTTAAATAAATTTAAAATTAACTATTATCATGCAAAATTAATTTTGTAATAAAATTTTCTAAAGTAACATTCTTATAAAACAAAGCACTGTTTATAGATCTTGCTCTTTTTAATTTAAATTTAAAGTTCGACAGAAATGCGTCATTGGAATATTTTTCAACAAAATTAAAAAGTTCGAAAAAAAGAAGAAAAGTACAAAAAAATTGTAACATACGTGATCTCTATGAGAACTCTTTTCACAGTCCAATAAACAAAAATGAAATAGATTTTTCGAGTCTCTTTTGAAAGCTTTTTTGCTGAAAGTACTAGCGGCACAATTCAAAAGAAAGATGCGAAATCTAAAAACGGACCAACTCTTCCAAACTACAAGCGAGATCTGTTTTGAAACCAAAGGAATAGAACGTCATCGGAGAAAATGGCGCATGCGCAGCTCTCGCCAGGAAGAAGCGGGAATAAAATATTGCCGATTGGTGAATGAGCTATAGCTGTCGAAGTTCTCTGGAATTCCACGGAAAATGTTTGGTGATTTTCCGTGGAAAATATTCCGATTTCTAGGATCTAAGAATAACCTTTAACAAATTCATTGCTCATACGATGGCATTTGGGAAATTTTATATGATTTCTGGAGACATTCGCTAGTGTATAAATATGCGGGATAACTTATACCAGTATGGGGAACGACTGTGTCTGAGATCATAAAAATGATATTGATGTGATTTATTTGCATTAATCATAAAAAAGATTTTCTTTATGGTATCTCTATTATGAGCATGAGAAATATGTTACATTTTTTATTGGCGTATCAATAAAGTCTTCATGTCTCTATACTAAAAAACGAAAATTTTTATAAATTCGTTTTAGAAAAAAGGAAAATACTGTAAAAAAATTTAGAATGTAAGGGTAGGAAAGGATTTTTCTATAGGCTAACTAGGCTTCAGCCTAGGGCCTCAAGATCAAGAGAGCCTACATTCAGATTGTTAGCAAAATTAGAATTACACTATTCTAAAAACAGTAAATACTAAAACACTGAATCGATTTGTTGTTTCGAAACTGTTTAGTTTAAAACTTAAAATTCATAATAATTTTTACTTAAGTTTTAAAAGCGAATTATTATGGAATAAATTTATCTGAATTGAATTTGCTTTAATCTTCAATGTATTGAATATATTTCATTTAATTTGATAGAAAATATGATAATTTTTATTGCAAATTTTATTTTCGTAGTCAAAGATTTTTATTACTTGAATTTTGTTTCTTTGTAAATGTTGTGTGTCGTGTTTGATTAGTTGTTGTTACAAGTACTATATAGGGTGATGAGAATAAATGTCCAAACAAGTATTCGCGACTTTTTTTAAAATTTATTATCCGTGGCACATTTTTTATAAAGATTAGTACCCATCACAACATATTTCATTTAACATATTGATATATATCCCAGTAATGATGTACTTTATTATCTCTCATGTAATTTACAAACTTAGAAATGGGAGGTGAAAGGGCCTCATAAGTGGAATAGCCTAGGGCCTCTTTTCATCTAAATCCGGATCTGTATATAAGAACAAAATAGTTATACAATGAGTTATTTATTTTTTAGGTTGAAAAATTTCTTAAAATGCGATGCTAATATTTTAAAAAGTTGTCAATCATTAAAAAGGAATTTAAATTCAGCATTATATTGATTTCACTGTAGTTTGGTTAAAAATAAATTTTAAAAATCGTTTAAGTAAATAACTTTTGCATAGTTTTTAATAAATGCATTGTTTTTCTATAGAGTGTTACAATTTAATGTAAATATATTTTTTCCACTTAATGAAGAATCTGTGAATTTCTAGAAAATAATAAATAGTGATACAAAATAAATTCGCCATTTAATAGGTTTAATTATTTATGGGTATATACAATCTAAAGATTATATTATTCTCAAGGGTATACATAAATGAGAAAGTTCTTGCTAGTATAAGAAATTATAATTATGATGCCCTAAAAGAATATTCAATTACTTTTATTTCCATGAATTTAAAAATGGAAAATTAGATTATTTTCTTTTTAATATGTATAAATACAGTATATACTTATTATACACATATAGTATTATTGTATCCATATGAATTATGAACCAGCATTTAAAATAAAAGTTTGAGAGGAAATAGTTATTTAAAGTCCATAAATTTGTATACTATTATGGAAAAATATTTTAATTTTAAAATTACATAAAATGTATAGTTATGGATTAGAATTGAGTTACTGACCCACTGAAGACCTGCAACTGTTGTGAATGTAATAACTTAAAAATAAATTGTAATAAATTGGCCATAAATTGCAATTTTGTTCAGTTATTAAGATTTTTTCATATTTCAACTGTTTTAAAAATTTTAATTACCTAAAAATATATAAAAATATGAAAGTACTTTTTAAATAAAATAAAAATAATTAATATTATATATTACATTCTTTTATTTATTTCAGTTACTGAAATTATTTATTTATACACCCACACAAACACAATCACATACACACCCACCCACACACACTATACTACGTAAAAAGGAATTTTAGTTATTACCAAACAACACTTTTAATTATTTGCAATAATGTATATATTATCCTGTAAAAATTTTAGTTTTAAATTTTTAACTATAATTATATTATTATTTTATGCAGAGTCTGTAGAAGATTATTATTCAAAAGAGGTGCGCTAGAGTTGTTTTTCTTCTAAGAAAGCTGTTTTACTTCTTCTTCCAAAGAAACTAAAAATATATCCAACTACGTTAGTTCGATTTTATAATTACTAATGTATGAATTCATTTAACTTCCTTATATATTTCATTTAAATGTCAATTTTTTCACCTATTAAAATATTTTATTCTTAACAAAATGCTGTAACCTTATAGAAATTTTAAAAATTTCATAATTAAGTTTTAAACAAATTAAAATTTTTCAAGTTATAGGAGCCTTTATATTAAATGATTTTTTTGACAGAAAAGAAAGATTTTAAAGAAACTATCTAATTAAAATAGTCCCAATATATAAAAATATATATTTCAATTTACGAACTTTAAAATCAGTGGTATTGATTGAACTGGATTGCAAAAGATAAATACCTTTTAGTTGCAATCAAATACGTTTTTACACGTAGAATAATTTATCACTTTACAAAAAAAACCACAAAAATTTTAAAAAGATCTAATAAAATATATAAAATACGTATGATAACATACGTAATAAAATATAAAAAAATTACAAAATTTATAAAATAAGTAATATATAATTCTTAAGATACGAACCAAATTTTAAGCAATATATAGGATTACATTATCACAATTTTAATAACCATTTAATATTTTATCTTTTCTGTATTTAGGCATAATATTTTTAAAAAATTTTATTATCTGTAATTTAAACCAAATATTTTTTAGTTGCTATCAAATCTCTTTTTACACGTAAAATAATTTATAACTTTTTACTACAAAAATTTAAAAACTAAATAAAATACGTAAAGCACGTATGCAAAATTAATAAAATGAGTAATAAAATAAAGAAAATTACAAAATAAATAAAATATGTAATAAAATAAAGAAAATTACAAAATAAATAAAATATGTAATATATAATTATTAAGCTACGTACCAACTTTATGTGTTATATATATGTAAAATTGTTACAATGTAATATATAGGATTACATTATAACAATTTTACTAACCATTTAATATTTCATCTTTTCTGTATTCATTCATGATAAAACTTTTTAATTTGATATCCATAATTTAAACCAAATAGTTAAAGGTTTTAATTTTATCTCTCCGATGCTTCTAACTAATCCTACCATTTATGTAGCAAACATTAATGCTCAGAAACCAATATGTTTGTCGAAACTATTCTGTTTACAAGGTTCCTAGGCAGTAAATACCAAGCATTCGTATGTAATGCTATTTGGATAGAGCATTACATCCATTTACACCAATCACCATCACAGTGAGATCTGTTGAATAGTCAATATACTACATAGGAAATCTACAGGAAGTTGTTTCAAATGGGTAAAACATTTCATTTGAAATCATTAAATATATATTCAAAATATAAAATATAATAAATATTTTAAATAGCATCATAAAAGAATTGCATCATTACATAGGAGAATCTTAAAATTTGTGTTTCTTAGCAATATATTTAATTTGACTTTTTTTTAAGTTCTCTTTCTTTTTATTTTTATACTATTTTGCTGGTTCAGATGGATTCATGTAATTATCTTGTTAGATTTCCATATAATCTTTAATACTGATAAATCTTGGCAGTTACAGTTATTTATATGACTGTTAATGATATTACATTTTGATTGTGATTTATTTATATAAAATAAGCGGCATTTATGATACCGGTACGGGTACGATTATGTTCAATTCAGAAGCAATATTGTTTTTAAATTGACAATATTCTTCCATGATTTTTTTTCTAAACTCTTTATATACGCATTTTATTCCACCAATTTACCCAATCAAAATATTAGGCTTTATTTTTGTATCATCAAATTTATCATGAAACTTTTATGCAATTATTTCCTATATATTATAACCATCATCGAACTAATAATACCACTTATAACACTCATAACACCGATTACACAAAATTAAGTATTAAATTATAAACACACAATTCAAGGTTGTTAATATACAGTCTTTTGATTGTAGGAACTGAAAACTAAAAATTGTAACATAGTAAGAAAAAACTATTTTCAATTGAAAAATATATTTATTTAAATGAAATTGACCCAAATGAAATATAATAAATAAGCTTACGTTAATTATATTTAAGCATTGATTTGCTTTTTTTTAAATGCAGTGACAACATTGTAATTTATTATAAATGGAAGTTTTTATAGTTACAACAATTAGATTCATCAGAAATTTTTCTTTCTAAATTATTTTTCTAAATGTATTGAAATTTAAACTAAGGGTTACGAATTTACTTTCAGGACATAATATTTATAATACTGATGACATTTTGACCTGAAGTCATTTGCCACTAGCAGCAACAACATAACATAAGTGTCACCTAAACAACACATCAGGGGAGTTGACCATCACAATTTGTAACGAACTTCTTTCAGAGTGACACCTGAGGTTTTGTAAACTCCTTCCTTCATTCTTCAGATTTAAAGGCCTACAGATTTATCATGCTCGTTAACGGTATATAAACTGGACTTAGTTTATAAAGTTTCGAAACGATTTCCCATGGCTTGCAAATGTAATGTACTATCGAACAAGCCATTTGATCAGAGAAAAAAATAATAAAGAATACCAGGAAATAAAAGTAATAGAAAATCCAGAGAGTAAAATCAGAAGAAAAGAGAATCCAGAGAATAAAATATGGAGAGAACTGTATAGAATAAAATAGAAAAGAGAAACCAGAGAATAAAAAAAGAGAAAAAATCAATCAAAGAAGTGAATAAAGAAGTTATGTTTTTGTTTGAGAATAAAATAGTGAAGATTTTTAAATGTAAATGATAGAATTTTACAGATTAATATAAAAATAAAGAAACAAATTATAAGTGAAATTAATTCATGGAATATATAAAATTTTATCCAGAAAACTAAAAATTAAGTTTCCAATATTAGCATAAATAAACTTATTAATATTACATGGACTTATTAAAAGAATTCAAATTATCCTAATTTGTTAAAATTTGAAAAATTTTAGCAAATAAAATTTTAATTTTTAACTCAAAATAACTTAAACTTATTAACTTAAATAAAAAACTCTATAACTTAAATGTTTAAAATTATATTTTGGTTTTGTTAAATATTCAAAACAAATTTTAGCAGATAAAAATAAAGAAACAAATTATAAGTGAAATTAAACCATAGAATATAGTAGATTTTTATCCAAAAAATTAAGAATTAAATTTCTAATATTAGCATAAAGTTTGAAATTTTTAAATTTATTAATATTCTATAAGCATACTAAAAGTATTCATCAAATTATCCTTATTTGTTAAAATTTGACAAATCTTAGCAAATTATAAAGCAGTAAGCATTTTTGTGATGAAAAACAAAACTAAAATTCGGTCAGTTATTCTACTCTCTAAACATAAACAAGTAATATAAAAAAAAAAAATTTTAAGTTTCAATTCCTACTTTTTTTTTTCACTAAAAAGTTGAAATTTTCCTCTTTCATTTGGCGCCATCTATCGGTAGATACATGCAACTTAAATCTAAAAAAAAATTAATTAATTAAATTTAATGAATGAATTAATATTAAGAAAAACTGTATTAACATCAAGTGTCATCCTCTACAAGTTAAAGAAAAATTATTTGAACTTGAGTGGATGAATAAAAAGTATTTTATTAACGATTAAAAATTTGAACAAGATATATATAGGAAGGGTGTGAACTAATAGTAGGAATTTAATAAAAAAATGCTGTAAGAGTAGCGAAAACAATTTTTTAACCAGATTTAAATTTGATGGGATCATAATTTATTAAACTTATTTTATATTGTAAGTCCTGATTTTTATCATATCACGTGCTCCTTATTTTTTCTATTGAATAGATTTTTAAATCAAAAACTAATCTGAATGCAAAAATATATTAATAAAGAACTGAGTTATATCAAAATTACAAAAGTGATGCTTAGGACTAGAAAACGTGGCGATATAAAGTGGGAAATTATGCTAATATTCTGTCGAGTTACCAAATGGCAGAATGCATAAGCCAGTGATTCTGTTTCCTTTTAAAAAAGAGATATAAAGTGCCTTTATATATGCAAATAAGGTCACATTGTTACATAAATGGCTACAATATCCAGAACAACTTTTACTGAATGTTGTATCTTGTTCTTTTAACTATTTAAATTAAGTTAAAATGTAAGAATACTAACACGCCATGACATTTGTTTTGATGTCATATGTAAACTATTTAAACAGTCATTTTTTATAATAGATATAAATGCTATTTTTAAATTAAGAATTTGAAAATCAACATCAAATAAAAATTAATGTTTACAAAAATTGTAATTGTAGTGGTTTTAATACAAAAGTAAAAATAATGAAGAAGTTATAATATTTGAAATTTAGTGATTAATAAACAAAATATGTTATTTTACTTCAAAAAATTATTTTTGATTATTATATGAACATTATAAATTTCATTTTTTAAATTTTATAACAAAATCAAAATTTATGTTTCTAATATTAGCAGAAAGTTTGAAATAATTAAACTTTAAAATTATTCAAACTGAACGTATTTAATCTATCCTTATTTGTTAAAATTCGAAATATTTTAGCAAATAGAACAGTAATTACGATTAAATCTTATTTACAGTATTAGTTAAGGGCGATTACAGTACTTATTTACAGCATTAGTTAAGTTAATATTTTGCAACATCAAATGCAAAAGAATTTAGCAAAATTCCTCAATTGTAAGTCTATTAACTAGTATATTAAAGTTTAAAAGATTTTGAAAATGTTTAATAAATTTGTAACTATCACATAAAATTTTATCAGCGCCATTCTAAATTTTTAAAAAGCATTTTCAATGCTTTTATTTTATTAAATTTCACATAATTTGAATTTAATTAAAATAGAAATGGATATTGCAAATTAAAAACAGGTGAGTTAAATTAATTTAGGTCATATATTGAAACAATTATAATTGAAACAATGAATGAATAGAATTAATTTGTATGTTTAATTCAATGTTACAATATAAATAAAATCTAGTTAAATAATTGTTTAATTTTTACTGTGTTTATATTAAAGCAATAATACAATAAAATATTCGATTCCAACTTTTGAAATTTTAACATCACACCCAAAATTGGTTCGTTATTAAATTCCATAATGAAATATAATTTTCTTATTCACTTATTTATAAGTCTAAATTCATTACAAACCTAATGTTTCTTAAACATATTAAAGTTTAATATTTTGAATGCAATGGCCAGAAATATTATAAATTCTGATATTATGTTTCTTAAAATGTCTTCTTTATATTAAAACAGCAATTCATATTTATTCATAAGATGAAAATTTTATCTTGTAATTATCTTTATTAAATCAAATGTTATTTAAAATTGAAATTAGCATGTATAAAATTAAAATTAAATTTTTAAATTAATTATATTTCGATACGAATTATTCAAACATCTGAGATAATATTATGTAATGTAATTCTTCAATTCAGAATAAATCTAATAATTCTTCAATTCAGAATAAATCTAATAATTCTTCAATTCAGAATAAATCTAATAATTCTTCATAATAATCTTCATGTAATAATTCTTCATAATAATCTCCATCTAAAAATTCTTCATAATAATCTTTATCTAATAATTCTTCATAATAATCTTCATGTAATAATTCTTCATAATAATCTTCATCTAAAAATTCATCATAATAATCTTCATCTAATAATTCTTCATAATAATCTTCATGTAATAATTCTTCATAATAATCTTCATCTAAAAATTCTTCATAATAATCTTCATCTAAAAATTCATCATAATAATCTTCATCTAGTAATTCTTCATAATAATCTTCATCTAATAATTCTTCATAATAATCTTCATCTAATAATTCTTCATAATAATCTTCATCTAAAAATTCATCATAATAATCTTCATGTAATAATTCTTCATAATAATCTCCATCTAAAATTCATCATAATAATCTTCATCTAATAATTCTTCATAATAATCTTCATGTAATAATTCTTCATAATAATCTTCATCTAAAAATTCTTCATAATAATCTTCATCTAAAAATTCATCATAATAATCTTCATCTAATAATTCTTCATAATAATCTTCATCTAATAATTCTTCATAATAATCTTCATGTAATAATTCTTCATAATAATCTTCATGTAATAATTCTCCATAATAATCATCATCTAATAATTCTTTAATTCAGAATAAATCTAATAATTCTTCAATTCAGAATAAATCTAATAATTCTTCATTTCAGAATAAATCTAATAATTCTTCATAATAATCTTTATCTAATAATTCTTCATAATAATCTTTATCTAATAATTCTTCATAATAATCTTCATCTCATAATTATTCATAATAATCTTCATCTAAAAATTCTTCATAATAATTAATCTTCATCTAATAATTCTTCAATTCAGAATAATCTAACAAGCCATTAGTTAAATAAATAAAAGACTTGCTTTTAATGATAGAAAGTGAAACAATGTATATGAATTGATTCGAATGAACGATCGAGTTCAAATGATTGATTCAATTCGATTAAGAAACCTAGAAGAAAGACGATGAAAAATGCATTGCCTACTAAATTTTCAGAACGCAATTCAGCAGTTAAGTATTACATTATATTTTCAAAAATGTGGTCCTGCCAAAAAACAGTGAAATACTTCAGTTTGACTGATGAACACCATTTTTCATGTCTTCAAAAGTTAGAAAATATTACGATTACTATTGAATGGATAAAAAATTGTTATAAAATACTACTCAATAATCAGAAAATATAACTAATTCGATAATTATTTTTTTCTATTTTGATTCATACAAAAATTAGATTTTGGGAAACTGAATTTCAAACAAATTTAAATATATAAATAGCATTAAATTTGTAAAAGAAAAAACAATAATAATATTAAAATAAGAAACTAAAATGGTTAAGTATAAAATGATGAATGATTTTGATGAATCTTATGGATGTTTTGTCTTAATGTTATTATTAAGTTTTAAGTAAGCGCATGCGTTATAACTTCTATAAGATTTTAAAAGTCTAACAATCTGGTGATATTATATTTTCTAAAGGGAAAACCATTTGATTTCTTCAGATAACTAATATTAAAATCTTAATTAATTTTCATGTTTTTTTAAATCACGATCATGCTGATAAGAATATAATTTAGAATTTAACTAATTAATATATTTTAGGTGTAATTTATTTTGTTTATACATTGTTTTCAGAAATCATGTTGTGTGTGTAAAATGTTGCATTCTAAACTAAAACTTATAGTTTTATAAAAGTACTCTTGTTTTTGATTCAATTTTTGAATCTAAATGAAATGTGCTTACTTGCAAAGCTATCGGTGGAGTTTAGATTATTAGTCGGGTATATTTGCTATAATTTATTTGACTTTCCAGAAATTTGTAGGGAATCTGAGAAAATAACTATTTAATTATATATAACCATTCCAACATTGGATTAACTTACATTCAATGATCTCTCCAAAATATCAATTAAAATTAAAGAAATAATCACAATAAATAATTCATTACTAACTATTATTAAATATTTTGTAACTACTACTAAAGCTATTTGAATAAAAATATTGTTAAATTCGAACAGATTTAATTTCATCCTCCAAAGAATTAAATCATACTACTTTATAACTATTTGACAAACTATTCAATACAAAATAAATATTATTTCAGTTTTAAATTTCTGTGTTAAAGATATTAAAAAAAATTAGCTCGCCTTTTTATTTTTACTTCTCTTTCAATATCAATTGATACTGCACGCCAATAATATTTTCTTATGTTAGTGTCATGCTCTAGGCCAATTTGACTGCCTTTCAAATTATCTGCTTACTAACAAAACAGCGAATACCTTACGAAAATTAAACATTTATTTTACTATACCGCTAAACAATCTCTTATTAAAACTCCTTTACCCTATCTCTTCTAAATTAAACCATTTCGTAGCAAGCAATTTTCGTCCTATTTACCAATCTGGGATGCATACACGAATAGAACTCGCATCCTGTGCTACTAAAATCTTTTTATTGTAGGATCTAATGTCAAATATCGTGTAAACATGGGAAATATTATTCTGATATCGTTGTCTGAAAGTGGAAGGAATTGGCTCATTTTCAATTCGGTATGTGATATTATTGTACCACCTAGGAAGTTTAAGAGAGTATAATAAAATTTTGATAATTTCCTAACACTTTTAAGAAGGTTAAATGTAGAAATCTGGGATTTTTTATTATAAATTTTTGATTCTTTATAAGAAAATCATTTAAAATATAGATTTTTTTACAGAACAAAACAAACAACATAAAAAAAAATATTTTCTAAATTAAATTAGAAAAAAATTTCATTGAAATAAATTTCCAATGAGTTCAAATTTCATTTAAATAAATTTCCAATTAATTCAAATTACATTTATATAAATTTCAAATTAATTCAAATTACATTTAAATAAATTTTCCTAAAATTTATTAAACTGATACATATATTTATATTTTTATTAAAGCACGATTTTTCTTTATTTGAACTTTTTATTTGGGACATTCTATAATAAATTATATTGATTATAAATATACTTTATAGTATATCAAATGCCAGAGTACTATCTGACAAGTTATAAATATCCAGCTATTTCTCCCACCATTTCTAACAATATATTTGAAGTTAGTTACAGTTTCCAAGTAAGTTGATAACTTTTCTCCGTAAAAGCATCTCCCCAAAAGTATTGTACCTTCTACATGAAACTATGGATTGAAAGTATTTTAAGAACTCACGGAAAGCAGCAGCCTGATTTCCCACACCTCTTCCCAGAATCCTCTGTTTCTAAGAACTCATGATTACTGATGTTTGCCACAGGGTTCTCGTTAACTGTGATCCGTAAAATTCACACGTGAAGGCACGCGAGATCACAAAGTCTCGCTGTCTGACGGAAAAGTTAAATTTTTCACCACATGTTGGCTTAAATGAACAAAAAAGAAATAGGATTTATAAAACAAGGAATAGTTTTTTTTTCACTTGGTTGTGATTTTTTTTTTTTTTTTAGTTCGAGCAAAGGTTCCTGACCTGTTTTGTTGCATAGAGCCCTTTGCAAGAAAAATAAGGTTCACTAATAGCTTTGCCATTGAAGTGAAGATAATGAAATGAATTATCAAAATATTATTTTAAAAATCCATAGATTGTAACGAAAAAATCAAGTAAGTTGATTTGAAATGCAGTTACTATTTTAAATTGCATAATATAGAAATATATGCTTATTAAATAGAATATATGGGCCTGAATGGCCGAGTGTCGTTCTGGTGCTCAGAGCCACATGTTTCGGATTCGAGTCCCGGCGGTGCCATGAATGGTTGTAGTGGTTCGGAATCCACTTTAAGTCGTAGGTCCCGATCTCCTACGACTGTAAGAGCGTCACGGAGCAAAAGGTCAGACTTCTACCTACGGGTGCTCCATTATAGCACAAGCTGCTTCCTTCCCCTTCAACCATGAGGGAGTCCATACGGTCTAGCTTGGTCTAGATTAGATATCTACCAAGTGGGATAAGTAACAATAACAAATAGAATATATTATCATCATTGCGCAACAGCCCCATGGTGGGCCAAGTCCGTCTGCTAGCTGGCAGATTCCGATACGAGAGTTGTTTTCTTTTTACGGGGTAGAGTTGTCAGCCATACTCCTAACGCTCTACAGCCATATTAGAACGGGACCTACTTTTAAAGTGGATTCCCAACCATTATAAACATCGTTGGAACCGCTGGGACTCGAACCCGAAACCTGTGTCACCAAGCGCCAGAGAGCTAGTCGTTCGTCCACCAGGCTCCAAATAGGATATACTTGTAAGAAATTTTATCAGAAAGAGACTGATTTACTTACATAAGTTACAATTGCATGATTCGTGACCCAATTCTATTACGCACCCTGTTCGGGGCTCAGATAATATAGTATGCCTAATATTCTGGGAAAACAACTAGCGAACATGGAGGCTCAGGTTAGAATTGGCCTGCTGTATTCGTTGCAGTGATTGCTTTCAGAAATGAGAAAATTTGAAGACGATTGAGATAAAATATGTGTATAAGCGTCTCATATTTACAGTCAGATTTACTGGTGTGAGTTATTTTTAGATTTCTCCCATAATTATTCCTAAGAGTAATTCTGGAAGGTAGTGTACTCCTTTCCTTATCCATCGGTGGCTATTTGTGATGGATATAAGTAGGATACAAGGCTCCTCAATGTACATAAATAACTTGTAATGTGTACAACTATCATGCAGAAGGATTTAGGTTTGAATCTGCTGGATATATCCATTGCAATCAGTGTCTTTGAAATCATAAAGACTCGATGGAGGTTGTGATAAAATGTTTAAACGTCTCGAATCGACACTAGGACTGTCTGGTGGGGTATTCTCGTTATTCTCTTCCTGATATGTAAATGTGGGGTCACTGAAAACCATTCTGAAAGCAATGTCTTCTCTTCATCAACGATTTATGAAACATGATGTAATTAATTGTTCATCAGTAATAAAAAAATACTATATTTGATGATTACCCAGATAGCTTGCAAGCTACTTTGCTTGATACCTCTATGGTTGCTCATTGCATTGTGCTACAAAGGCAATTTGAATACACCATTGTAATGGCTTGAATAAATAGTGAAATATCATATTACTGATGAAGGTAATCAGTTTTTATCGATATGCACGAACAGTGAAATATAACTTTTATTTAAATTGGAAAGGGCAGATACAATTTATTCTTCTATTATTTAGAATATGAAGACATAAATTTAGTTATATTTAATGCTTCGTATGTTTTAAATGGACGATGTGTACATGGATTGAACTTAATAAAAAAATTAAAAATGTTATATAGTTTGAAATGAAAGTAAGAAAATTAAATTTTAATGCTTAAGAAGAAAAATCTGTATGGTTTATTAGAATGCTTTGTCTTGAACAATGTTCTGTTTTTATAGACGGCGAAATGAGATTTAACATTCCTTTTCAGTTTTAAAATGCATTTTACCAAAAGAAATTGAGTAAAAAAACATATAGTTAGTGTAAAACATGCATTTTTAAAACTCTAGATTTTTCTCATACGAAATATTTTATTTCTTTTAAATAAATAATTTAGTTAAAATTTAAGAAGCTTACATCAAATATTCCCCAAAAAATGAAACTGCAAGAACATTTTAAATTTTTTACAGACATGAAAATATTAAAAGTTTCTATGAAATTAACTCTCAATGTCAAAACTATTTATCACTTTTAAAATAACTTCTTCGTTTTCAAGTTTTTTCGTCTCGCTTCATGTAATTTACGAAAAAATGTCTTAAACCATGTTACCAATATAAACTCTTTTTTTCCCATTTTATAATTTTGAAGACTGAGTTTTTTCTTGGAAAGTAAGTAAGAAATATTTAATTAGAATAAAAATGTTTTGGGCGGTTTCTTAAAATTTCTAAGTATATATATTTTTTCTTCTTTTGAATGAGAATGAAAAAGACTTTATTGATGATATATGAAGGAAAAGAAAGAATATTTTTATACAAAGTACG
Organism: Caerostris darwini; assembly: GCA_021605075.1. Lineage (NCBI taxonomy): Eukaryota > Metazoa > Arthropoda > Arachnida > Araneae > Araneidae > Caerostris > Caerostris darwini. Next base: position 71,426 of record BPLQ01009746.1, on the reverse strand, counting down.
TGATGTATCACTTTATTTGATTTTTGTCATTTATTTTTAAAATAAAAATAATTAACTGTATTTACACTCAAGTGATCATTAAGTGTTATATGTATTAACATTTAATTTGCAAAACTTTTTATTCGATTGTTTAAAAGTTCATCTTCTTTTCATAAATAAAATTCAGTTAATACTGATGTATGTAGAATCATTTATCCAGAAATAATAATTATGCTAATTATTATTTTGGAGGATAATAATTAGCAAAGAAAGTAGCATTAGAAATAATATTTAGCGTTATTATTGATATATGTAGAAAAAGTTATCCAGAACTAATAATTAGTACTTAAACACACTTTTAAAAAACAAGTGGTTATTTTGAATTGTAAAACTGACACAACAACCATGTTTCTTACATTACTTTGTACACAAGCTCGTGGCACGATTGCAATGCTAACCGCATACAACAAAAACTGTACATTTACATAGATTTTAAATCAATTCATGAGCAAAAAATGAGGAAATGATCGTTCCTACAAGCTCCTTTAATATTCCTTATAATTTCAACGTATTTGCAGACTACTGCTTTTGTTGGTTCTCTTTATTCACTTAAAAAAAATTTTTAAAACGAAAATAAACCGATTTTACTGCATATCATACAATTATTCATTACATAACTTTTGTTATTTTTATTTTATTACTAAAGCTTTAAAACTGCTATTTTTTCTACAGATACAACATTTTGTTTTAAAAGAAAAGTGGGCTTAAAGCACAAACAGAGTAAAGTGTATTACGATCATTCATGAATTGGAACTGATTGCAACTAAAAGGGCTTAATAAAGTTGTGGACAAAGAAATATACTTGTAGTGTCCAAATGTTCATGTCAATAAAGATCGGCGTGTTGTTAGAAAATAGAGTCTCAATAGGATGAAATATTTTCTTTTTCTGAGAAGTTTAGTACATTTTAAAGTAATAATAATTAGTAATATCTTCTTTATTAATCTGAATAATTGTGGATTTATTGAAAACAAGTGGGTGATGAATTTTATAAAAAAAAATTGAAATCCTTTAGGAAAATAATAGATTTGAAATAAAAACCTAAAAATGATGATATCATTTTTAATAAAGAAAATAAAGCTGATCTGTTTTAACAAAATATATTGATATAGATATAAATTTAGTATAATATATAATATAAATATATTGATAAACATAAAGTTCAAGTAGTATAGCTGTTGTTGACTTTTAAATGTATCTCACAGTTTCGAATAAAATAGTTGCTGAAGAATAATGTGTTATGTTTCCTGATAAAGATATGATTCGATTATAATTTTATGCTATTATAAAAGCAACAAATTGGAATAAAAATAAGAGTAGTTTTTTATTTAACATATGCAATGGGCATTAAAAACAAGTTTACGATTCTATTACATTTTTACTAATTTATAATATTAAATATTGATTAAGTATATAATAGTAAAAAAAAATTTCTATGAAAAGTTTTGATATTTGCAACTTTCACTGCAATCATTAAATTTTTATAAATAATTAAGAATTAATGAATTGTATATTAAAATTTGTAATTGAACATTTATTATATATTAAGGGATTTCTTAAAATCAATTACATCAGTTTTAATTAATTAATTATAAATTTATTTAATGATTTACTTTTTAGCTATTATTTTAATATTTGAGATCAATTTCTTCTAAATAAAACTCTTTATTATACTATTGCTGTATTTCAAATATTATACATTTATAAATTTAGATAAAATTAAGTAGACATTTTGATTAAAAAGAAGTAATATGAATAATATTTTTCATTTAAAAGTGATTTATAAACAATTACAATTTAAGAAAATAAAACATTTATAAATAATATATTCATGATGATAATAAATATGGTTGATATTTTATTTAACTGTAGTATGTTTTAAATTAAAAGTAATAATTTTTAAATTTGTAAATACGAATAAAATAATAATAGCTTCATCTTCATTAAATTCCTATATAAAAATAGTTATTGGCGTTTAAATATCTTTATAAAAGAATTGTGAATTTTTAATTTTTAATTTTTTTTTTTTATTTTGTTGATTGACGCGTTGACAAAAATTTATTTTATAAATGTCTAGTTACAATTATAGTATGTCTAGTTACTGTCTGACAAACTAGGCGTGTTACTAGCTTTTCCAAGTGTCGTATAAAATATGAAATACCACTGTCATCACACTATATCGACAGAAGAAAGAAGTTCAACGAAAATAACACATAGAAAACTTTCGCAATTATTTAAAATTGATTGGATAGAAATTCAAAATAAAAGATTCATAAAAATGTCTTCTTTCTTATACCTTTTTCCCCATTTCCCAGGTTCTCAAAGCATCTCTTAACATTTAACAAGCATATTAGAAATAGTTGAAAGCGTTTAAGAAAAAAAGATGAAAGCGAATGCTTTAACGAGGACAGTTGGAAAATTCCGGATGCAAGCATAAAAAAATGTTGCCAATCAAAATGGAAGCTGCCAAGAGCTTTTCTATCAAACCAAGAGAGAAAATATCAAAGGTAAAGCCAATTATATACTTCCATTTGGTTGAAACTTGCAGCATCAAGTAAAACTACTAATTGCCAAGAGCTTTTATTAAGGATTCGTTTAGTTAATTGGCAGGAATGACTTAATTACGGACTTTAAAAACCTATTCCAAGAAGAGAAATATTCCTTCACCATTGAAAAGTCAAATGTTGCATAAGATCCATCTTGATTATGATAATTGTCGCTAATGTTGAAATTCAAGACGAATAACAAAATGAAGAAAATAGTAGAGATATTTGAAGTGTCTAACAGTTTTCATTACATATTAGATTTGTGAAAATACCTTTTTAGATTTAATGATCATTTAGCGCTTTAACAAATTTTTAGTCGAGGTTAATTTTTTATTAGCGAATAATTTTGCATTTTTGGGGTGATGCAAATTTTGCAAGTTGAGTCTGTTGGCTCGGTTTGGTTCTCATAAATAAACAAATATGCGATGAAAGATTTAAAAGTATAATGGTAGCCATACTAAATCTGTATGTAATATTATGTCTTTATTTATAAAACGCTACTTTTATTAAATTTTCCTTTTTTATTGCATTTAGCTATACTTGCTAAATTTTTACATTGCACAATGAAAGGGATATTATTTTAATTGTTGCAATATCTTTAAAAATTTGATAATTATATAAAAATTTAATAAAATAAATAATAATAAATTAAATTAATTTATTATTAAAATTAATTAATTAATTGATATTTATTTATTTATTTTATAGATGTCTAATTACAGTTACAGTATGTCTAGTTACAGTTACAGTATGTCTAGTTACTGTCTGACGAACTAGCCTTGTTTTTAGTTTTTCCAAGTAAAGTATAAAATATGAAATACCGCTGTCATCATACTATATCGCGAGAAGAAAGAAGTTCAACGAAAATAACATACAGAAAACCTTCGCAATCATTTAAAATTGATTGGATAGAAATTCAAAATGAAAGATTCATAAAAATTTTTCTTTCTTATACCTTTTCCCCCATTTCATAAGTTCTCAAAGCATCTTTTAACATTTAACAAGCATATTAGAAATAGTTGAAAGCGTTTAAGAAAAAAAAGATGAAAGCGAATGCTTTAACGAGGACAGTTGAAAAATTCCGGATGCAAGCATAAAAAAAATGTTGCCAATCAAAATGGAAGCTGCCAAGAGCTTTTCTATCAAACCCAGAGAGAGAAAATATCAAAGGTAAAGCCAATTATATACTTCCATTTGGTTGAAACTTGCAGCATCAAGTAAAACTACTAATTGCCAAGAGCTTTTATTAAGGATTCTTTCAGTTAATTGGCAGGAATGACTTAATTACGGACTTTAAAAACCTATTCCAAGAAGAGAAGTACTCCTTCACATTGAAAAGTCAAATGTTGCATAAGATCCATCTTGATTATGATAATTGTCTCTAATGTTGAAATTTAAGTTAAATAACAAAATGAAGAAAATAGTAGAGATATTTGAAGTGTCTAATAGTTTTCATTATGTATTAGATTTACGAAAATACCTTTTCAGATTCAATGATCATTTAGTGCGTTAACAAATTTTTATTTAAATTAATTTTTTATTAGTAAATAATTTTGCATTTTTGGGAGAAATAAATTTTTCAAGTTGAATCTGTTGGCTCGATTTGGCTGACATAAATAAATAAATATGCAATGAAGGAAGTAGATTTGAAAGTATAATGGTAGCCATACTAAAGCTGTATATAACATTATGTTTTTATTTATAAAATACTACTTTCATTAAATTTGGAATAAAATTTGTTGCATTTATCTATACTTGCCACATTTTTACATTGCACAATGAAAGGGATATTATTTTAATTGTTGCAATATCATTAAAAATTTGATAATTATATACAAATTTAATAAAATAAATAATAATAAATTAATTAATTTTAATAAATAATTAATTTATTATTAAAATTAATTAATTTATTATTATTTATTTATTTATTTTACAAATGTCTAGTTACAGTTACAATATATCTAGTTACTGTCTGACAAACTAGACGTGTTATTAGTTTTTCCAAGTAAAGTATAAAATATGAAATACCCCTGTCATCATACTATATCGAGAGAAGAAAGAAGTTCAACGAAAATAAAATATAGAAAACTTTCGCAATCATTTAAAATTGATTGGATAGAAATTCAAAATAAAAGATTCATAAAAATTTCTTCTTTCTTATACCTTTTTCCCCATTTCACAGATTCTCAAAGCACCTTTTAACATTTAACAAGCAGATTAGAAATAGTTGAAAGCGTTTAAGAAAAAAAGATGAAAGCGAATGCTTTAACGAGGACAGTTGAAAAATTCCGGATGCAAGCATAAAAAAATGTTGCCAATCAAAATGGAAGCTGCCAAGAGCTTTTCTATCAAACCAAGAGAGAAAATATCAAAGGTAAAGCCAATTATATACTTCCATTTGGTTGAAACTTGCAGCATCAAGTAAAACTACTAATTGCCAAGAGCTTTTATTAAGGATTCTTTCAGTTAATTGGCAGGAATGACTTAATTACGGACTTTAAAAACCTATTCCAGGAAGAGAAGTACTCCTTCACATTGAAAAGTCAAATGTTGCATAAGATCCATCTTGATTATGATAATTGTCTCTAATGTTGAAATTCAAGACAAATAACAAAATGAAGAAAATTGTAGAGATATTTGAAGTGTCTAACAGTTTTCATTACATATTAGGTTTACGAAAATACCTTTTTAGATTTAATGATCATTTAGTGCGTTAACAAATTTTTAGTCAAGGTTATTTTTTTATTAGTGAATCTTTTGCAATTTAGGGTGATGCAAATTTTACAAGTTGTGTCTGTTGGCTCGGTTTGGTTCTCATAAATAAACAAATACGATGAAGGAAGTATATTTAAAAATATATCATTAGCGATATTAAAACTGTATCTAATAATATGTTTTTATTTATAAAATACTACTTTAATGAAATTTGTTGCATTTAGCTATGCTTGCCAAATTTTTACATTGCACAATGAAAGGGATATTATTTTAATTGTTGCAATATCTTTAAAAATTTGATAATTATAAAAATTTTTTTAATAAAATAAATTAATAAATAAATAAGTAATTTATCATTATAATAAGTTAATTAATTTTAATAATAAATTAATAATTAATTAACAATAAATTAATTTTGCATTTTTGGAGTGATGTAAATTTTTCAAGTTGAGTCTCTTGGTTCGATTTGACTTTCATTAAGCAAACAAATATGCGAAAGGAAAAGATTTAAAAGTATAATGGTAGCCATATTAAAACTGTATGTAATAATATGTTTCTATATATAAAATACTATTTTCATTAGATTCATTAATTTCACTTTTTAACATTATAAAGCCTGAAGTACATGCACGTAAATTTTAATAAAATAAGAATTATGTCATTAATGAGAATTTTAAATTTCTGGATAAACATTTTTGATAAGTATTATTTCTTACTAGATGTTTTGTTGTTAGTTAGTAAAAATTTTTCAGTGTAAATTATTAATAAATAATTAGAGCTTACACTGTTTTAAAATGTTATTACATAAACTCTCTTCATTATTCATTCAAGACTTCCAGTTCTTCATCTTATTTAATCATTACATAATACTTTTTCAGTTTTTCTTTCGTTTCATTTCTTTTAAAAAAATTAAGTTAAGATCTATGCAACATTGTATCATTAACTTTTAAAGTATTCATACTTATTTTAAAACATTTAAAATAAGAAATTAAATTTAAATAACAGGTGATGAGAAAATATGAGAAAAAATGAGAAAAACCGATTTGTTGCCACCAAACTATCAGAGTTTCAGTAACTTGAAGATAAATTTTTGTAAATTTCTGTAAGAGGAAAATTTTAATACGTAATTATTTATCGTTTTCGTCATTGCGCACTAGAGCTTCTTTATGGATTTTACGATATATGGGATATTTGAACTAATATAAATATTTTATTTGTCATATTTGAACTGAAGGCAATACGACTGTAAATTAATCTCTGAAATAAGTAACATTTTTATTACTATTAAAAACAGTAAAATAAAATTAATTAACAATGGAATTAGTTTGTTTCAGGATAATTTAATACGTATTTAATGGTTAGTATAAAAAATAAAGAACAACATTTGACATTTTGTAAAGCCCGTTGGCTCATCCGAGCACTATGTTTACTATAAACAGTCAACCTTTTTAAACTTTCCTTATGTTGATAGAAAGAGACATGGCATAGTTTTAAACGGATGTCTTCTAACATTTATAAGCATTTTATTGGATCACAGGAAGATTTTCTACTGTCCCATGATTCCTGTTTAAACTTTACAATGTGGCTCGTTATCGATATTAGAATAGAAACAATGAAGTTGACCCAATGACAAATTTACAGTTTGTAATAATAAGTATATTTAAGACGAAAATTAATTGAATATAATGTATGTATAACTATATACTTCAGCAATTTTAATTGTAAATGAGAAAAGTTTTGTTTCAAATTAAAGTAATTATTATTTTTTATTATTTACTGATGTAAATTTATTATTATTTTTAAAGTAATTAATATAATTCTGGTAAATACTTTAACTATTATCGTCTCGTAATAATACCACAATAAGAGTAATTATGCTTCGTTTAATAGAATTGATGTATTTTAAACTTGAGCATAATTTGAAAAGCAATTGACAGAGATTTTATTCAGGTATATAGTTATACTTACTTTTTTTTCCTTTTAATAAATTAAGTTAAGATCTATACAACATTATATCATTAATTTTAAAGTATTCATACTTATTTCAATGCATTTAAAATAAAAAAATTAAATTTAAATATATTTAAGACGAAAATTCATTGAGTATAATGTATAACTATATTCTTCAGCAATTTTAATGGTAAATGAGAAAAGTTTTGTTTCAAATTAAAGTAATTATTTATTTTTTTTATTATTTACTGATGTAAATTTATTATTATCTTTTAAAGCAATTAATATAATTCTGGTAAATACTTTAAATATTATCATCTCATAATAATACCACCATAAGAGTAATTATGCTTCGTTTAATAAAATTGATTTATTTTTAAATTTGAGCATAATTTGAAAAACAATTGACAGAGATTTCATTTAAGAAACTTATTATATTTGGTAAATTAATATTGGAAAACTATAATTTCATAGACATTTTAACAGTTAAAATTACTTGAGACTAGTCATGAATCTTTCTTTTAAATTTAATTAACTCGTATATCACCGTCATGTATACTGTTTACAGTAATTGTTTCAGAAGATAATATTTTAACTGCTCGTAAATATTATATAATATTGTTACATAAAGTTTTATGCTTCAAAATTCATCATTATACGAGTACTTTCCAAAATTTTTCTGTGAAAGAATATTAAACTAATGTTTAAGTATTTTAAGTAAACTAATTATAAATTTTAATTATTATAAAGTCTTAACTTTAGCAAGTTATTTAGCAGATTGTTAAATTGGCTTATAAAGTTGTAAATTAATGAGAAATTACTTCGTAAAGCTGCACTTTCTGGTAATTTCAAGCAATATAAATTTTACGATTATAATTTAATATTTATTTGAGTTATTACATATAATAGTTTAGTCTTTCATAATTCTAGGATCGTATTTCCTATACCTTCAGTTGATGCACTTTCAGGTCAATCGATTATCTCAGCATCGCTGTTCAATTCTCTAGAATTTAAAATCTATCGTTATATTTGTCAGTTAAGTAAGAATTTTCATTCTCTCAAGTTCATATGGAAAAGAGTAATTTTGTTGAAGTTTATTTTTTAAAAGAAAATAAATATTTCATTATCATTATTTATTACACCATTATTCTCCTACCATATACGTACTGCTATAGTAATAAAACATAACATAGATTGTCATAAAATTTTCCATTTTAATAAAGTAAGACACCTTATCAACTTTAGGACAAAATGTAAACAACATAGTTTAATCTTTCATAATTCTAGGATCGCATTTCCTATACCTTCAGTTGATGCACTTTCATCGCTGCTCCGTTATCCAGAACTTAAAATCTATCGATATGTTTGTCAATTAAGTAGGAATTTTCATTCTCTCAAGTTCATATGGAAAAGAGTTATTTTGTCGAAGATTATTTATTAAATGGAAATATTTTTTGTCATTATTTTATTATCATTATTTATTACATCATTATTCTTTTTTTATTCCATTAAGCATTTTTACAGTGAAAATATTTGTAAAAATTCTACTTGTAAAAATGCCATTGATGAAAGAAATAATGAGAAGTAGATAATGGCATAATAAATACAGATTTTTTTTCTTCAAGTGATAAAATGATATTTGTTGTGTCATGCTTTCTGATATATGTGATTGGAAAATTTTTATTATTTTGTATTTTATATTATATTTGAAGCAGTGTGTTTGGAAATTTTTAAACTTCATGCATTTCTTTGTATATAAAACATAAACATAAATAAACTTCTAAAGTCCTTATTCAGTACTAAACAAAAATCTTTTTATTTATCTGCAAATATTAGTACAACACAGGGCAATGATAAAATTAATTACGTCTTGTTAATTATATTCTGATAGAAAGAGTAAACAAAAAATCAATAACGGTTGATCAGATTGAAAAGTCTTCTTTTTAAATGTATAAAAAAAATGGAAAGTTAAAAAAAACAGTCTTTTTCAATATGGTGATAAAATATAATTTAATTATATTTAAAAGAAATATTATGACCATTCAGATAATTACTTGATATAATAGATCTCATTAAATATTCAAATATGTTAAAAAAGAATTTAAGCGTTGAATATTAAATTAAACGCTTAAATTCTTATCATATTGTTTTCTTTAAATTTCTACTTGTAAATAAAACCAATGATAATCAAAATAGTTCATCAGTTTCCAAGTTAAGCTGAAATGTCTAAATTAAAATAAAATGAAATATTTTAGAGATATATACTAAATAAAAATTTGAAAAAAAATCAATCAATATTTATTAAGTTTGGAATATCTTTTACCTTTCCAATACGAGCATAAAGAAACCATAGATGATATTAAAATTGAGCTTTTTAATGAGAAAATAATAAATATTTATCTGAAATATACTTAACGTTATTGTATATAATTTTTAAAAACACCACATATTAAAAAATATATTCTATTTCAAAAAGCAAAATTTCTTAAATCCTAATGCTTTCTACAATATAATCATTTATTATATTTATATAGTATTTAGTATACTTTTATAGTTATTTCCTTAATTAAAAAAATTATTAATTTCTTATAAAGTAATGTAAAACTTTTCATTTTTGCTGTATGACGTAATTTATAAATAAATAGTTTAATGTTCTAAAAATATTATTCATCAAATAATTTTAAGCATTTCATTGACAAATTCTGAAGATATAATTACCAATAAAACAACGAAATTCGTTTTTAAATATTGAAATAGTTTGTTATAAATATAACAAGTCTTAATTCTTGTTATGACCATTGATAAAAATTATACATTCCCTTTATTACATAATAATTTGAATTATAAGCCTTTATAAGCATGTCAACTTAACAACATGCAATTTGCTTTTAAATTTACGACCACATTACACATATTTCGTACAGGCTAAAAGCCACATTCCTTTTAAAACCTGTTAGCTTGAAAACTTGCTTTTTAGCTGATTCAAACTCGCTACCTTTCTTAATTGCTGTAATAATTTCTGTTAGTTCTTTACAACAGAACAGCAAAAAAGGTTTTAAGTTTCCAATAAATTATGTTTCCAACAATGTTTCGCAAGGTTCTGGTGTCATATTTTACTTGTTGCGGAATAGAAACATCTTGTTACATTTTGTATTAATTTTGACATCGCATATTTTATAAAAGATGTTTACAGCATCGAAAACAGATATTTGAAAAATAGTCTTAGCACTAAGCATTGGCATAATTTTAAATAAAATATCAGTTTGTTTTAAATATTTATTCTTAAATGGTAATATTTTTGAAATGTTAAGGATCTAACAAACTTTTGAAATTAATCATTATAAATTTCTAAAATTTATTTTCATAGTAAATCACAGTCGTTTCCTTATTTTAATATTATTCATTTCAAAAGCATATTTTAAAATAAGAATTATTCTTTTGTATTTGTTCGTTTCATTTAAATGAGAATTTATTGAGGTTGAACAAAATATATATTGCTTCGATATTACTAAACTGAGTGCATAAAGTAATTTAATTATACTGAATTATAGCTTGCTTTAATATAATAACAACATAAATAATAATCATTGATTATGAAATTTATTATCCTCATCAATTAAAAATATTGTTTCATCATACAAGTATATGGTAAATTTAAACATGTAGAAAATATACTAAATACTCCAAACAATTTATCCTAGCTTATTTATAATTAATTATAAAATACTTTATTTATTATTTTTAAAAAGTAGTATAAAATAGATATTTTCACACTTTCAAAATAAAATTTATGAATCAATCTTATATTGACAACTAAAATTAAACGAACAAATTATTTTTAGGATAGAAACCAGACAAAACGGAAATACTAAAAATGAAAATTACAAAAGCCTACGTATCGCAGGGATTTATAGCAGTTACAAATTACTTGTTATATTGCTGGAAAAAGACATGACTGTCACAAAAGTACGTAATAAATAAGATATCAAACAGTTTTTTTCTTTTGTTTTCATTTTTTTTTTACTAAAATAAATGAGAATGTTGACTTTGGAACTGACCAGAGCAATTCTTTCGGATGGAATCCTCCCCACTTTCCGGAATTCAGTTTCCGACCATTGACACCCAGAACCTTGTTTGATGAACAGGAGTTCTGGAAAACGTCCTAGAGTTTCATCTGGTGCCAATAAGTCTACTACTGTGCACAAAAGTTTATTAGGTCTCATGCTGCCTACTGCTAAAATTTTTGAACAAAAGACACACAAGGATATTTCTTCTTCATTTACTTCAGTATTTTTAAATTCAAAATTTTAAATATTCTTCAGGGTATTTTTTTGCTTTTATTTTTGGAACCAACATTCTTCTGTGCATTTGTTGATGTTTCACTGTCGTCTAATTCTCGCTTACGTCCACTTAAATATTTATCCGTGATTCTATGAGAATTTACTTCTGAGAATATTTAATACCATGAATTGCTCTTCACACAAATTACAACATGCACATTCATGACAGATTCGATATCGGTAAAAGGATCGTCTCGACTGAGACTGGCTGGAATTGAATGAGGTGTAATATTTATTCACGTTTGAACCCCTATCGTACAGAAATTCCAGAATGTTCAAGACAAATCGGAAGACTATGGGATAGTGGGTGTAAGACAGAGGGTAATACTACTGTGCCCAAAAGGTAAGACAATTTTTTTGTTCAAAAACTCTTTATTTATTCTTCCAAATTTATTTCATCGCCTTCAAAGTAATCCCCTCCAACACAATGCACTTATGCCAACTTTTTTTCCAATCCTCAATGCATGCTGAAAAGTCATTGGCCAGGGATGGCCTTCATAGCACGCGGCGATTCACGTTGATTTTCTTCAATAGACTCAAAACGGAGTGGTCTTTTGAGTTTAGGGACTAGCCAGAAGTCGCACGGTGGGAATACGGTAGTTGTGAAACGATATGGGTTTCATTTTTGGCGAAAAAGTCACGAAGAATCAATGCAGTGGATGTTGGCGCATTCAGTGTTTTCGGTACCAATCAAGATTTGACGCGCTTGGGCCCAAAATGGAATTGACCAATCCTTTTGAAATTCCGACAACATCAGCAAGGTCTCTAATTGTAAATCGACAGTTTGGAAGCACCAAATCTTTAATTGTTTGGACGTGAACTTCGTCGGTTGAGGTTGAGGGTCGACCAGAGAGCTGTTCGTCTTCAACGCGTTCTCTGCCTTCTGTTTATAACTGTTTATACCACTTCTAAACATTTCTTTCCGATATAGGAATGCTCACCGAATGATTTCTGCAACATTCTATACGTTTCCGCAAAAAAATTTACTGCCAGTTCTTTGCTTAATTAATTCAGATATTTCAAAAATCGGCGGAATCAGTTTTAGCGTCTCACAAAGCCAAGCGTAACTCAAACACTAATGAATATTGTGACGCCCAATTTCACACAGATGTCAAGGACAGTGCCAGCAACCTAAAAAAGAAAAAAAATTGGAATTCCATAACCCCCATTAATTTTAACTTAAAAATTGGTCTTACTTTTTGGGCACAGTAGTATATATAGAGAGTTTACTTCCGAAATACTTAAATAATAAGTAACAATTCTTACATAGAAAATATCTCCTATGATTGAAATTCAGGATTGACAAATTCATAAAGGCCATAAAACTGACCGATATCCTTACCAAATTATTTATTATTTATCTTTCAGAAAATTAGGTAATTTTATGAAAACAAACGTGATTTAGAAACAATTAGTATCGTACACTAGTTGCGACTTTATAATAAACGACTTTTTTTATTTAATCCTATTATCTTTTTAATTTATCATAAAATTTGTTATGCTGATTTTTGTGTTTTCAGATGTAGAAAATTTAACTGTAAGTCAGTCCTTAGATATATATTCAGCATTACTAGTACAGAACTATACACTATACCCACTGTGTAGTATAAGGACAGCTTTAAATAAACATCATTAGCGCAGGAATTTGGGTCAGGTATAATAATAAATCATATGACATAAAGCATAAACCTGAGGCAATCAACCTAACTTTTTTCTAGAATATTTATATTAAATGTTTATTTCCGACGCAGACATGTAAATATTCGGTTCTGAGTGTTTATTGTTTGGAAACCTTATGCGTAAGCTAACAGGACATATACTTGAATATAAAATACCAACAATTATACTATTCAGTGTGAGTCAGAAAACCTGAAAGACACGAGTGTTCTGAAATTGCAAGATGTGCTACGTTATCCTTTTTATTTTATTTTTTCGTTATCATAAATATTATAACATCGTTATCATTATCTTTAATTAACAATCAGATAATAATGACAATGATTATCGTTATCATCTATTTATCACTATCTTTAACTTCCTGTCAAAGTAGGAAGAAAAAATATTAAATATTATTAAATTATCAATTATTAGTTAGATTTTAGGGAGAAAAATAAATCCTTACTTCATCAAGAAACGTTCTGTTTCCGTGTTATTAGAAATCACATGATTGTATGCCAGCTTTTGACTTACAATTTTCTGTTTCTTATGTAGTGCTTATGTATTACTTTTTATCCCTTAATTTCCTAAAGGTTACAATCCAAAGTCAATCCTTCATTAAAATTAAAGAAATGCATAACAAATTAGCGAATGATTACCATCAAATGAATAAAAACATATAAATTTTTAATCGACTGGGGCGATATACAATTTATTTATAACATTTGGAATTTAACGTAAGAACAAAATGTATAATAGTAATCTTAAACAAACAAAAAGTATCAATAAAACATATTCAAGCAATAAATTAAGTTCATCAGTTATTGTTTAAAACTGAAAAACATATTAAAAAACTATAGATTTTCAAACGATTTTATGAGGGAAAAAAATCACATAAAAGAAATAAAAAAATTATATAATTACAAACGACAAAGGTCCGTGAAAGAAATTTCATATAAAAACCACATGAAAGAAATTTAAATAAACCTGTCAAAATAGATTATGAAAGAAATTTTTTTTAAATAAATCAGTAAGAAACATTGAAAGTGGTCAAGGAAAAGAAAACTGGTCAAGGATAAAAATAAAAAGTTATAGAATTCCAAACAAAAAGCAAGTAAAAGAAATTTCATAAAAAAAACCACATCAAAGAAATTTCATGAAAAGAAAAACAAATGAAAAGAAATTTCTTAAAAAAACCCCACATGAAAGTAATTTAAATAAACCAATAAAAATAGATCATGAAAGAAATTTAAAAAAATAAACCAATGAGAAACATTGAAAGTGGTTAAGGAAACGAAAAACTGATCAAAGACACAAAAAAAACCCTTCTACCCAAAACAATACCTATAACTTTATGAGTTAAAATAAATTTAAAGGAATATTTAACTATTCTTTTCTGAAGAAGGAAAACTTTCACATAATGTTAAAAAATGATTCAGTGGATTATTATTGATCAGGAAACTTTTATAATGAAGTTTTATTGAGTGATTTAGGAATTTAAATCTTTCATGATAATGCTCGTAGACAAAGAAAGCAGCCTGGTAAGCAGAAAAAATGATGAAATTCATAAAACACGTCACTATTGTGAATAATGCTGGCTAATAAACTTTTCCCGGGACATCTATTATCCGGGAAAAATAAAATGATAGATAATTTTCGAGCATAGTTATAAAGGAAGCCATCACCAGGCGATTTCAAATTTCATCATCTCGTTTATCCTGGGGTCCAATAAAATAAAAAAAAATATGTCTCCTTTAATGGAAAACTATAAATCATAACGGCATTTTATGTAGTTATACTTTTGAGATCCTTCTTTATGGATTTGAGTTTGTAGACTAGTATTTTTAGGTCTCTTTCAGAAACTTTTACGTTGTATCTAATTATTTAAAGTGCAAAAGAAATGAAGAGAAGTGAAAGAGAGAAAAATGATTTTAATTTTTTTAATGGCGATTTTGATAAGTATGTATCACGTTAAATAAACTTAAATGTATGTTTTCCATCTTAAAAAAATCATTTTAATTTTTTTAAGTTTTAAAATAATCATTTGCTTTTAAACAGTTTGATAAAAAATTTTATGTGATTTGGTATAAAATATTTAATTTAGCTTATATTTTTAACAATTTACCATTATTCTCCTAATAATAAATATGCAGTTTCAAGTAATTCATTATTCGTATATCAAGTCATTTCAAACTAATAAAAAAATCTTTATAAGCTAATGAATTTTTAATTGTTTCTAACAATAAACGAAAATTTTTTAGGTATACTTTGAAGTATGAATTTAGTTTTATAAAAAGTTCTGAAACTTTAATTTTTAAAGTTTTTATTCTCACTTCTTATTGAAATTTCACAAATATTCACACGTGCAGTAGATTCTAAAAAAATTAAGCATAGATATATATATTATAAATGCATTTAAATGCTTATAAATATAATATATATATATGTATATTGGTGTTTTTTGAATAACTGTGAAAAAATATTCACTAGTGAAGGATTATTTTATCATGATGTGTAAAATTTTGAAACAATCATTAAATTTTTTGACTTAAAAAATCATTTGAATTAAAATAAATTTATTTTAAAATAGAAGAAGAAATTGATAATATTGAAATTGATGATTTATTTAAAAATTTTATAAAAATTCCTCCATACAATACATGGAAGTTGACATGAATTATTTTCATAAGAAAATTCAAGCAACTTATATTAAATAAAAGTGTCATATTAATCAATGTAGCTTTATTATTGCAAAATGACGGCAGAAATAATTGCCTCTTATTTCCAATAGTATTTATTATTCAGGATGATATATATTTATATATTTGTATATCAAATCGAGCAGCAGTATGTCATGAAATCTGACAGTGATTTTTTTTCTGGCTTCTCATAAAATTAGAAGGATCATTAAAATTTTTTTTCAAATTAATTAATGCCTACTGAAAAATATTTATTAAATTTTTAAACGAAACTTTTAATTCTGATATATAGATTTTGACAATATTAGAATCAATGAATTTGAAAATTAAAGCTAAGAGTTTTCGAAAAGAAAAAGGAAAATAATAAAAGAATTAAAATCTACTGAAATGCTGAGAAAATATTCTAGTAATTAAATGATTATTGCTTAAAATACAGAATATTATATTAAATTATAATAGTTTGAAATGGAAGTAATATTATAATTATTAAATTAAAAGTGCTCAAAATGAATCTTAAATGAGTATATCTCTAGAGAATAGAGTTATTAAATTAAATTTACTTGTAGTGGAGGCGTAAGTGCTCAATCGAATTATTTTTTTCATTTTCTTATTTCTTCTTCTTTTCTTTCTTTAATAACTTTCCCGATCATAGAAATAATGTAAACATATATAGAATTGTGTTTAAATAAAGTAGTCTATTCTAATGATAGAAAACTGATCAAGAAGTATTTTTGTCCTTTTTTTAAGTCCCAAAAATCCATTTATTCATACACATTAAAAATCTATTTACTTATTTACATTTATCCTTATTATCCATTCATATATAACAGGTGGGCTGAAACGTTCGTAGGCTGACACATAGATGGCGCTACTAGTATTAAATCCATAATCTTCAAAAGACACGTGTATAAATTTGACAGCTGTTGCACTATTAGTATGTGAGTTATAGCATTTTTAGTGAAGTTATAGCATTTTTAGTGCTCATCATTTGCAGTCCACTAGGCTGACTGTCGATTGGACTCCGGTGTGAAATTATGGAGCCATGTTTCATCCATTGTCACATATCGACGCAAAAATTCGGGTTTATTACGATTGAACAGCTACAAACACTGCTTAGAATCATCAATTCGTTGTTGTTTTTGGTCGATTGTGAGCTCGCGCAGCCCCCACTTTGAACAGAGCTTTCGCATATCCAAATATTCATTCACGATATGTCCAACATGTTCCTTTGATATCTTTAGGGTCTCATATATCTCAATCCACTTCACTTTACTATTATCAGAAATTATTTTGTGGACTTTTTTGATGTTTTCGTCGGTAACAACCTTTTTGGGGCTTCCACTGCGTGCATCGTCCTCGGTGTTCATTTCGCCTAGTTTAAATTTAGCAAACCACTTCACTACGGTTGATTTTCCTGGTGCAAAGTCGGAATAATGTTTATCAAGCCAAGCCAGCTTCAATAGTATTTTTTTTTCGCCAAAAAGCAATGCTTTATTAACACACGAAATTCCCTTTTATCCAATTTTTTCAAACTAATAAAAGTTGCTTCTCTAAAAATGCTGTAACTCACATACTAACAGTGCAACAGCTGTCAAATTTATACACGTGTCTTTTGAAGGTTAGGGCTAACTAAAAATCATATGGATTTAATACTAGTAGCGCCTTCTATGTATCAGCCTATGATATTTTCAGTCCACTTATTACATGAAATTACTAAAATGAAACAATAAGGTAATATTTTATTATTCATGAAGCTACTCAAGTTGCATTCGAAGCAATTTTATGTATGAATACTGAAAATTATTAAATCATTGTGTATCAAAGTACTTATACCTCTTAAAAACACTGCACACTTATACATTTAAAATTTACATACTTAAAATATATACTTGCATAATATATGAAATATACTTACTTATTACATTATATAAGTATATATCTTATATAGATCTATGCATATATTATATATATATACTTATTATAATATATGAAATATACTTACATGTACTTTTTCCATAAAACATTTATTTGTTCTATTTGAATGCTTGTAAAATGGCAAGAAAACCTTCGAGTTTTAATATTCTTAACATTTGATTTTTAAACATTTATTTGATATATACTTACATATTATATAAAATATACTTACTTATTAGATTATATAAGTATATATCTATATACACATCTAAGTATACATAAGTATATATCTACATTCCACCCCCAACATATATATATACACACATATATATATATACTTATTATAATATATGAAATATGTTGTTGTTGTTGTTTCTTATCCCACTTGGCTGGCCAAGCCCACGAGCCCATATGGACTCATGATTGAAGGGGAAGGAAGCAGCTTCTGTTGTGATGGAGCACCCGTAGGTAGAAGCCTGACTTTTGCGCCGTGACGCTCTTACAGTCATAGGAGACCGGGACCTACGGCTTAAAGTGGATTCCGAACCACTACAAACATCCATGGCACCACCGGGATTCGAACCCGAAACCTGTGGCACCGAGCGCCAGAGCGCTAGACACTCGGCCATTCAGGTCCCAAATTTGCCAACGGCACGCAGTGTTCCCAGGTGGTCACCCACCCAAGTACTGACCGCGCCCAATGATGCTTAACTTCGGTGATCTAGCGAGAACCGGTATATTCAGCATGGTACGGCCGTTGGTATACTTATTATATGCACTTATTCCATAAAAATTTTTTGCTCTATTTAAACGCTCGTAAAATGGCAAGAAAACATTTGATTTCATATATACATACATAATATATTGAAATACACTTAATATTATATTATATATATCTTATATAGATATACACATATGTATATATATAGTTATTATTATATATGAAATATACTTACATGCACTTATTCCATAAAAATTTTTTTGCACTATTTGCATGCTTGTAAAATGGCAAGAAAACATCTGATTTTTATTTTATTTAATATTTATCGAAATTCTTTTGAATACATTACATTTTCTGGGGATCCAGATTCTAAATGTTCACTGCCCAGTATTTCGATTCTGATACTCCAAAAAAAAAGGAAATCCTTTTTTTTTCTTTCTAGATACATCGACACAAAATTTTATCTCTATATGAACAGCTTTCATGTAAGAGCTTTTAAAAATTTCTTATTCCTGAATTCAGGTACTACTATTATTTTTTTTACTGGTAGAAATTTTTTCATGACATATAAGGTATAAATAAAGTTGTGTGTTCTATATATTTAAATAAAGTTGTCTGTTCTATATATTTAAATAAAGTTGTCTATTCTATATGTTTAAATAAAGTTGTCTGTTCTATATATTTAAATAAAGTTGTCTGTTCTATATATTTAAATAAAGTTGTCTGTTCTAACGATAGAAAACTGGTCAGGACACATTTTTGTCTTTTTTTAATCCCGAAATTCCACTTATTCATACACAATCAAAAATCTATTTATTTATACACATTTACAGATCCATTTATTCATACACATTTACAAATCCATTAATTCATACACATTTATAAATCCATTTATTCATACACATTCACAAATCCATTTATTTATACACATTTACAAATCCATTAATTCATACACATTTATAAATCCATTTATTCATACACATTAACAATTCCATTTATTTATACACATTTACAAATCCATTAATTCATACACATTTATAAATCCATTTATTCATAAACATTTACAAATCCATTTTTTCATATACATTTACAAATTCATTTATCCATACACATTTACAAATCCATTAACTCAAGCACATTAAAAATCCATTTATTTATTTACATTTATTCCTATTATTTCTTCATACATCTCCATATCTCATATTTCCTTTAATATACTAAAGTTCTTGTTTGAAATCGAAGCATCTATATATATATATATATATAATGGATTTATGAGTATTGAAAATTATTAAATCATTGCTTATCAGAGTACTTATACCTCTTAAAAACACGGCATATTTATATATTTGAAATGTTATATATTCAATGCATTTATTCCATAAAATATTTATTTTACCTTTTTTTCCTTTTTGGCTCTATTTAAATAATTGTAAAAAAGCAAGAAAACATCTGATTTTTATTTATTTAATATTTATCAAAATTTTTTTAAGTACATTACATTTTCTGGGGATCCAGATTCTAAATGTTCACTGCTGAGTATTACGATTCTGATACTTTACAGAACAAGAAATGTCTTTTTTTTTCTTTCCAGATACTTCGTCACAAAATTTTATCTCTATATGAATAGCTTTCATGTGAGAGCTTTTAAAAATTTCTTATTCCTGAATTCGGGTACTACTATTATTTATTTTTTTTTTTACTGGCAGAAATTTTTTCATGACATATAAGGCAATATCTCTCTATACGTATTCCTACAATCTAGTTTAAGTCTCTGAAGAGCCCAAAAATGACAATTTTGAACTTTTATTTCCCATATTTCGCTTTTGCAGTCTGGATAACTTTTTTTATTTTCCATCCCCCATTGCCTACACTCTTCAATATCGATCGGGACTTATTTTTGGACTTAGTCAAAATAGTTCACTCTATAAATGAAATTTTCATGGCAAATTCAAAAATTACAATATTTTTCTCTGAATTATAGTGGGATATTTTTATTAACCAAAAGAATATTTCTAAAATCTAGGTGAAAAAGGAGATATTATATTCATGTGTATTTATTAGTATTATTTGTATAATTAATACAAAAATATTTAAATTTGGAATGCGTAAGAATATATTGTGCATTACATACATTTAATTCATTTTGAAATTCCTTATATTCATACACATTCAAAAATCTATTTATACATACACATTTCCAAATCCATTTATTCATACACATTTACAAATCCATTTATTTATACACATTTACAAATCCATTAATTCATACACATTTATAAAACTATTTATTCATACACATTTACAAATCCATTAATTCATACACATTAAAAATCCATTTATTTATTTGCATTTATTCCTATTATTTCTTCATATATCTCCATATCTCATATATTTCATTCAATATACTAAAGTTCTCGTTTGCAATCGAAGCAACTATATATATATATAATGAATTTATGACTGTTGAAAATTATAAAATCATTTCTTCTCAGAGTACTTATACCTGTTAAAAACACGGCATATTTATATATTTGAAATTTTATATATCTAATGCATTTATTCCATAAAATATTTGTTTTATCTATTTTTTCTTTTTGGCTCTATTTGAATGCATGTAAAAAGGCAAGAAAACATCTGATTTTTATTTTATTTAATATTTATTATATTTTAAGAAGTTTTCTGAATGCATTACATTTTCTGGAGGTCCAGATTCTAAATGTTCACTGCCTGCTCAGTATTTCGAGTCTGATACTTTACAGATAAAGAAATGCCTTTTTTTTTCTTTTCTAGATACATCGTCACAAAATTTTATCTCTATATGAAAAACTTTCATGTGAGAGCTTTTAAAAATTTCTTATTCCTGAATTCGGGTACTACTATTATTTTTTTTTGCTGGCAGAAATTTTTTTCATGACATATAAGGCAATATCTCTCTATACGTATTCCTACAATCTAGTTTAAGTCTCTGAAGAGCCCAAAAATGACAATTTTGAACTTTTATTTCCCATATTTCGCTTTGGCAGTCTGGATAACTTTTTTTTATTTCCCATTCCCCATTGCCTGCACTCTACAATATCGATCGGGACTTATTTTTGGACTTAGTCAAAATAGTTCACTCTATAAATGAAATTTTCATGGCAAATTCAAAAATTACAATATTTTTCTCTGAATTATAGTGGGATATTTTTATTCCCAAAAGAATATTTTTAAAGCGTACTACCGTGCCCAAAAAGTAAGACCAATTATTTTTTTTTCAAAAACGCTTTATTTATTCTTCAAAATTTATTTCATCGCCTTCAAAGTAATCCCCTCCGGATACAATGCACTTATGCCAACATTTTTTTCCAATCCTCAATACGAGCTAAAAAGTCATCGGCAGGGATGGCCTTCAAATGCTTCTAGCGATTTGCGTTGAATCTCTTCAATCGACACAAAACGGTGTGCCCGGATTGGTCTTTCGAGTTTAGGGAATAGCCAGAAGTCGTACGGTGTGAATATGGGGGTTGGGGAACGATATGGGTTTCATTTTTGGCGAAAAAGTCACGAAGAATCAATGCAATGTGAGCTGGCGGATTCAGTGTTTTCGGTACCAATGGAGATGTATGTACAATTTCCTTATGAAGTTCCAACATCATCAGCAAGGTCTCTAATTGTAAATCGACGGTTTGCAAGCACCAAATCTTTAATTTTTTGGGCGGGAGCTTCGTCGGTTGATGTTGAGGGTCGATCAGAGGGCTCTTCGTCTTCAACGCGATCTCTGCCTTCTTCTGCAACATTCTATACGCTTCCGCAAACAAAAGTGAACGCAAGTTCTTTTCTCAATTAATTCAGACATTTCAAAAATTGACGGACTCAGTTTTAGCGTGTAACAAAGCTTAAGGTAAAAACTTATTGGGAATTATTGGGTAAAAAGGATTACTTTGTTTAGAAAATTCATACTATTTAAGGTGAGTTATTTTCAATACCAAACTTTTAATTCTGGACTTTTTTTTCTTATCTAAATCTACTTATACTAATTTTGTTTTTATTTTTAATTAACGGACAACATGGGGTCATACCTGCTAAAAATGGCTTGTTTTAGATAATTTTTATCATATTATGCATATTATTCTATCGTTTTATTAGTAATATATATTAATTCTATTAATAAATACTTATTGCAATTCTATGCAATTAAGTAACAGTTTTTGGTTTAATTGTTGATATCGCTCATATGTTTTATTATGTACTAAATAATGCTGAAATGAGCAATCATATTTTATGAAAAGGAGTGCAAATTAGATCTACCTCTTCGTGGTGCATTCTGGGCAACATCTGATACTGCAAAATATTCTACAAACACGGCCTTCAGTCTGGCTCTCAGTGTAAGTTCGGCAGTGGGAGGCAGGTGAATTGTCCCATTATCATCGGTGACATTGCTACTTCTTTTCTGAGGTCACGGTTGTCTCCGCATGGAGCTTCACAAAATTAAATTGACTCCTGACCCTCTCTATCTCCAGGAAAAAATGGATATGTCTCACCTTACTTCCTAATCTGTACTGCCTCCTGTTTCTTTATGGAAGCATTATTGGATTGCCAGACTTGATCAGACTATTTTCAGTTGATGGAATAACAGATGTCATTTGTTTCTATCTTGTTCTTTGTATTTATTATTTTATGATATATTTTGTCCTGTAAACTTGCCATTGGAAATAAAAAAAATATTTAATTAAAAAAAGATTATCACCTCAATATATACGCTAGCTTAGCAGTGAATAAACTGCTAAATTCCCATACATATATACACTATCTGGAAGAAAGTGACGGGACACCCCTCGAAAAGTAGAAAAGTCGGCAATACAGCTGACACATGCGCAATAATAGGTATCACGTGTCAGCCATATCCTATAAATACTCTGTGGAGTTGACTAGAGTTGTTTTTTGTCTAGATGCCGCCACGGGAAGAGTTGTCTGAGTTCGAGAAAGGCGTGCTGGTTGGATTGCATCTTGCCAAGGTGTCAATTAGGAGATATCCCGTCTCCGTAACTGCTCAAAATCAACTGTAGCATGTGTTGTGTGACACTACAAGACTGAGGACACTGTCAGAACAAACCCCGAAGTGGACGACCTACAGTTCTCACCAGCAGGGACCAGCGGGTGCTCGGCAGGGAGATTCGAAGTAACCGTCAAACATCCATGGATAACATAGCTAATGAGTTTAGACAAGCCTCAGGTGTGGCCGTTTCGACCAAGACTCTTCGTATCGAGGCCCATAAGTTAGGTTACATTGGACGTTCGGCGGCCCATAACCCTTTGATTACGAAAACCAACAAGAAAGCGCGTCTTCGATGGGCCAAAAACCACCGTACTTGGACTCTGGTTGACTGGAAACGCGTCCTTTGGAGTGACGAGTCACGATTTACCCTTTTCCGTTTCGATGGACGTGTTTGGGTATGGCGTTTACCAAGAGAACGCCTTTTGCCTAAGTGTGTCGTCCCAACTGTAAAGTTTGGTGGAGGAGGATTGATGGTATGGGCCTGTTTCTCCTGGTATGGGGCTGGCCCACAGGTGAAGGTTGATGGTGTGATGAATGCCGATAGATACTGCGATATTCTCGACAATCATGTCCTTCCTACCTTGTGGGCAACGTACGGTATGGATGATTATTGGTATCAAGACGACAACGCAACATGCCATTTTGTAAGGAGGACTCTTGATTGGTATGTGAACAACAACGTTAAACGCATGGAGTGGCCGGCGCAGAGCCCTGATCTTAACCCAATTGAACATCTCTGGGACGAATTGGACCGTCGGTTGAGGGCCTGCACTCCACTCCCCAAAAGCAAGCCTGAACTATGGAACTTCCTGTTAAACATTTGGAAGGAAATTCCTCTTGCCATTATGGCTAATTTAGTGGAAAGCATGCCCAGAAGGGTTGCAGCTGTGATCGCAGCCAAAGGAGGCCCTACCTTCTATTAATTTTAATAAATATGGGTTTATGTCGTTATAGTGTCGTGTCCCGTCACTTTCTTCCACATAGTGTATATATATATACATATATATATCATGCATTTTGAATCATTTGAAATTAATTTCTTTAAATTTTGCAAAGTATTTCAGCTAGCACATTCCAGCATATAAGAGGGTATTTGGAAATTAAAAAATATAATTTATGTATCGTTAGTCTCATTAAACTCTAAAACGATTCTGTGCATATGACACATAAGATATACATTGTACCTATTGAAGTTTTGTATATCAGAAAGATAGATACGAAACAAAATACTTTTGTATTTATTGTTTCCTTATATATAAAACACGTAGATACTGGTTTATTTAACTAAATTTTTGTGCGATCATTAATGAGAATCGTAATAAATCAAATTCCATTTCGAATGTCATCTGTTATACATGTAATGGTAACAATTAATGCAAGTAATAATTAATAGCATTCTTTATAGAAATGGAACTTTTACTAAGAGATTAATATTAAGGGTATTTACTAGAATAAATTTTCTGATGCCATATAGAAATAAGTCAATCTCAGATTATGTAACTTACAAAAGCGGTTATTAGTGATCCGGAGTTCTTTTTTTTCGCTCATTTTCTTTTCTCTCTTCTAAAGGTCTTTCTTGGACATCCTCAAGGAGTTGTTTCAGCTTTCTCCTAAAGGCCGTTCACGATTTTCTCTTGTATTTATGTTCCTCTGCCTTTGTTGAAAGGTTTCTCAGAGAACAGTGCTTAATTAGAAGTAGGACACACGCTCTGCAAAAGGCTTTACTTGTACAGATACAAAAGCGAGATCACGTTCGATTTTTTGCTGCTAAAATTATGCGTAGGATAAGGAAAAAAACACTACTGAGTTTTTAAATAAAAATTAAATTTCACATTTATGGGTAAAATTATTTGAATAACTATATTTTGTCTTTCACAAAATCTGAAATCTTTTATTCCATTTATTTATATATATGAAATGTTGTTCTTATTAGTATACGCACACATATATATATATATATATATATATATATATACTAATCAGAACAACCTGTCATTCAAATCAGATAGCAGCTATTGGTATCATGTATAATGAGACTTATAAAACTAGTAAATGTCTGTGCGAAATTCACAGATCGAAATAATAAAAGATTGAATATGGACTAAACCATGAGTTGTTCCACCGTGATTGGTGATAAACCATTCGCTCGAATCTTTTTTCTTTGAAGTGGCTAATAGGCCGTAGTATGCGCCTATTTTCCAAAGTGAACACCTTGTAATAATTAAGGTCTGCCGCTGGGAGGGTTCATTAGATTCATCGTAAACTCTGAAAATGGGAGTAAACTGCACTTGTGACAAAATTTATATTTATATTTTTTATTTTATTGTATAATAATCCAGAACTCTGTATTTATATATATATATAGCTCTTCTAAATAACATTTAAAGTCTCCCCATGATCCAAGTGACCTTCTTGAAGCCATTATAGGCCTAGTATAGGCTGAGACGTTACAAGGCCGACGCCAAGATTTTGTGGTATTTTGTATGATGACAGTCTGATATTTCATTCCCTATAATAAACATTGTACTTACTCCACCTCAAGCTCAAAGGAAGAATATTTCTGGCGTATGGATTTTTCATTAAATAAATCACTTTACATTGACCATAACGATGTCAACAAGTTCTACAAATCCTATGCCACTTAATGTCTAGTTTATGATATTCGCTTAAAGAATAAATATTACACATTTAAGCAAATGTGCACCTCACTTGTAGAATAATTGGCAAATTAATATTCAGAACTATTTAAAATGCATATTTTCTCACAATAATATGTTACAAATTCTAATCACAAATGATGTGAGCATTGAAAAATCAAATAGTGTGTATAAATAAACTGACAACACTATGTCACTTTACAATATACGATATCGTCTTTATTACTTGTTGAATATGCACATTTAAGCAAATGTGCACCTCACTTGTAGAATAATTGGTAAATTAATATTCAGAACTATCTAAAATGCATAATAGAGAGTTTTTGCATACCGTACATTAGTTACCGTAGGACGTCCGTTAGCTTTTTCTCCCTAGCGCGCATGCTCATAGGAAACTGCGCATGCGTATCTGTAATAATGTTTCCTATGAGCATGCATGCTAGGGAGAAAAAGCTAACGGACGTCCTACGGTAATTAACGTACGGTATGCAAAAACTCTCTATTTTCTCACAATAAAATGTTACAAGTTCTAATCACGAATGATGTGAGTATTGAAAAATCAAACAATGTGTATAAATAAACTGACAACAATATGTCACTTTACAATATACGATGTCGTCTTTATTAGTTGTTGAATATATATCAATACAAAAAAAAAATTACAGTGCTTCAACAGAAGCCATGAGTCCATCGAATGTTTCCTCGCATGTAGGGAGTATGTCTTTTGGGTTCAAGAAAAACCCTCGTCTTCCAGTGTCTCTGAGTTCCAAAGCATAGGCAATTGAGATATTGTGCTTCACGTAAGCATAATCTACAGATGATCCAGCTGCTTCATCTAAACAGGAAATTTAGTGATAAATAAGAAAATATGTTATTTTATTATAATGGTACATTGTAAATGTTAGTTAAATCATAAAAATAAACTGTTACAAAACAATGGTATGACTTAATGAAGTTATACAGTATTATATGAAAGTCTTCTTTTTCGAATTATCGTATGAAAACCACCTTATTCACATATTTTTATTTATTCATATATTTTATGATTTTTGCATTATTTATTATTCGTATACTTAAAATTTTTTATATTTATTAGTATAATTTTTATTATTCGTACAATTAATGTAATATTCGTATATTTTTTTCGTACAATTCATTGGTATAATTTAAATTATTTGTATAATTTATTCTATAATTATTATTAATTTGTATAATTTCATAGTTTTAATTTATTCGTATAATTTTTTCTATAATTATTATTAATTTGTATAATTTCATAATTTTAATTTATTCGTATAATTTATATAATTTATTTTTAATAATTAACTCTTTGTTCATGTAATTATTTTCATATTATTATTAATTTTTATTTATTTATTTTTTTTAATTTGTATAATTTATTTGCTATTTTTATTTTTAATTTATTGTGCAATTTAGCATAAAAGGGATAAATTTTATTAGTGCTTTACGTAATGCACATATGATTTCCATGAATTTATAAAAAAATATTTATCACAAATGTATAGGGTGTTTCAAAAGTTTAGTAAGAAAGTAAATTGAAACGAAAAACATATATGGGTCGGAGACATGTATCGAACAGTAGCAGCAGCGGCCACGATTATTGAGATATTAGAGAGTTTTTGCATACCGTACGTTAGTTACCGTAGGACGTCCGTTAGCTTTTTCTCCCTACCGCGCATGCTCATAGGTAATTATGTTTCCTATGAGCATGCGCGCTAGGGAGAAAAAGCTAACGGACGTCCTACGGTAACTAACGTACGGTATGCAAAAACTCTCTATTGAAAAAATTATTTTTTCATGCCTATGAGTATTAATATGCAAATAGCAGGTCTCATGAAATAATAGATTTATTTAACGCTTTTTACTTTTGTACCGAACTTATGAGTCCTTTTGTCCTACCCCTTGCTTTAAAAATAATTTTCAAGATATCATATTTAGATTAAATTTGTTGCAGATGTATTTATAACGAAATTTAGTTAAGATTAAATTGATTATTAACAAAAAAAATGTAGTACTTATATTTCCAATGTTATGAATGCTTTAACGTACTATACATACGTAACATTATATATTAATAGAGAGTTTTTGCATACCGTACTTTAGTTACCGTAGGACGCTCATAGGAAACATAATTTCCTATGAGCATGCGCGCTAGGGAGAAAAAGCTAACGGACGTCCTACGGTAACTAACGTACGGTATGCAAAAACTCTCTAATAACATATTCAGATGCTAATTTACAAATGGTAAGTTTAATGTAATATTCCAAAATTGTTTTTAAATATGAAATAAATGTAAATAATAAAAGTTATAAATTTGGTTTTTGTATAATATCTTACATATAATATTAGCGATAGATCCAAGCTTATATTGAGTTCCATATCTCTTAGCCAATGCTGCAACGCCTGCATTTCCAATACGAGTCTGCAAAAAATAGAGCGATCAAAATTAAACAATCATATATTTCAATCAATTTAAATAATAAAAATAACTTACACCAATGATTCATTAAAATGTTTCATAAAATTCTTGGTTTAAAAATGACATCTTGCGCGACAAACAGATCATTTAACTTATTTTTAAATAAATATCACATTCCAAACTGTTTTCATGAAATAAAGATGCAATTCAATTATTTGAATAAACGCATTATTCAAACGTATCATTCTTTCTCCGTATGATTTTGCTAATATTAGAGAGTTTTTGCATACCGTACGTTAGTTACCGTAGGACGTCCGTTAGCTTTTTCTCCCTAGCGCGCATGCTCATAGGAAACTGCGCATGCGTATCTGTAATAATGTTTCTTATGAGCATGCGCGCTAGAGAGAAAAAGCTAACGGACGTCCTACGGTAACTAAGGTACGGTATGCAAAAACTCTCTATTAACTAAATAAAATATGTTTTTTTATTTTAACTTTTTCTAAAGTTTTGTTTAACAGTAAGGAGGTTTTTTAAATTTTTTTTATTTAAAATTTTATTAAATATTTAATTTTATTTCTTTTGCATTTACACTTTTGTTAACATTTTTTTTTAAACTTTTGTTAACAATTTTTTTAAATTTTGTATTTACAATTTTATTAAAAAAATAATTTGAATTTTATTCAAAACTAATTATTTACAATTTTGTTCAATTATTTTATTTCAAAATAACATCTTGCGGAACCACTAGATCATTTAGCGTATTTTTGAATAAATATCAGATTCGAATGTATTTTTATAAAATAAAGATGCAATTGAATGATTTCAATAAACGTCCACGCACATCTTTCTTTCACTGTATATATTTCGTAAATATTAACTAAATAACATTTTTTATTTAAACTTTTACTAAAACTTTGTTTAAAAGTTTTTTTTTAATTTTTACTTACAATTTTATTCAATTATAAATAAAATAATTAATTTCTACTTAAAATTATAATATTTAAGCTCTTTCATTCCTATCTAATTTCAATTTTGTTTACAGATATGATTTATTTTTTTAAAAAGTATTTGTGATATTTTGAATAAATGCGACCTTAACAGATATGCAGTTATTAAATTTTGGAAACAATTCATATGTTTCCAAGACAGTAACAACAAAGTATTCAGAAATTTTGGAATAAGATGCCTTTATCTTTCCCGTTTTAGTGTTAAAACTATTGAAGTAGTTTAGTGTTAAAATAGTGAATTATTTTCAATGTTAAAACTACTGAAGTAGTTTAGAGTGAAACTATTGAACTATTTTCACTGTTGAAACTATTGAAATAGTTTGTGTTAAACTATTGAATTATTTTCAGTTTTAAAAACTATTGTAGTTGTTTAGTGCTAAACTATCGAACTATTTTCAGTGTTAAAACTATTTAAGTAGTTTAGTGTTAAAATACTGAACTATTTTCAGTGTTTAAAACTATTGAACTAATTTAGTGTTAAACTATCGAATTATTTTCAATGTTAAAACTAGTAGTTAGTGTTAAACTATTGAACTATTTTCAATGTTAAAACTAGTAGTTAGTGTTAAACTATTGAACTATTTTCATTGTTAAAACTAGTAGCTACTGTTAAACTTATCACTAGATTAGTTCCACTTACCAATTCATTGTAATTATTTGGCAGTTTTTTGGTCGTTCCAAAAGGTGTCATCCACAATTGAGAGAAAGCATGGATTGAGAAATAAGCCTTAAGTCTGCTTCCTAGAGCAATCAACATATCTCTTATAGCTCGCGATTCATTCTCGGAGAATGGACGGTCACCACAGTAGATTTCATCACAGGGTTTGCGGCTAGTTCCGACTCCTAAAAATCACAAAATAAAGCTTTTCAGCTCTATTATTGGGAATTTTTTTCAAGCTGCATATTTTATCAATAAGCCTTAAAATGGAGTTATTATTGATTAAGATGTAACTTATTGACAGAACCTCTAGTTAGTATTATTTATGACCTTTTCTTCAAAGTGTTGATCATTAATCATAACTGCCAATACATTAAAATTTATTTTTGAACATGCCCTTTTTTGAATTAAAGTGATGGACAGCTATAATATAACTGTCAATTCCATCCTATAATCTTCAGCACCCTATAAGCCGCAGGTTACTTTTGGGGCTGGAAAATGTGATAGTTTTCGTATAATCCGAAAAGAATGGGCGTGTTCCATTTACCAAATTAAATTTTTTACTTCTGACAAAAAAAAACTAACAAAAGTTTTAAGAAACGTTTTTGTTGTCCACTATTTTATTTAAAAAAATTATGTTATAAGCTTCTTCTTTTTCTGCAGTGGCGCTAGAGCCCCATGATGGCCAAATTCCTTCTTCTTATTGGCAGAATACGAAACATGAGATATCGCCGGAATCAGTTTTAGCGTCTCACAAAGTCAAGCGTAACTCAAACACTAATGGCTATTTTGACGTGAAATTTCACACATATGTCAAAGACAGTGCCAGCAACCTTAAAAAGAAAACAATTGAAATTCCATACGCCCGGGAAATTTAAATTGAAAATGGGTCTTACTTTTTGGACACGCCAACGGCCGTGACCAAAATGCTGAATATACCGGTTCTCGTTAGATCACCGAAGTCAAGCATCATTGGGCGCGGTCAGTACAACCTGGGAACACTGCGTGCCGTTGGCAAATTTGGGACCTGAATGGCCGAACCTTAAAACAAAACAATGGATGTTTGTAGTGGTTCGGAATCCATTTAAGCCATCTCCTATGACTGTAAGAGCGTCACGGAGCGAAAGTCAGGCTTAAATCCCAACAGAAGCTGCTTCCTTCCCCTTCAATCGTGAGTACGTATGGGCCCGTGGGCTTGGGAAGCCAAGTGGGATAAGAAACAACAACAACAACAAACACTTTTTTGACACAATAGTACGTATTATCAAGGCACATATATTTATCATGCAGTTACTTCCTTATTATTACTGTTGTTATTGCAAAGAAATGAATAAATGTAAAAATATCATAAACTGTTTTAAAATATCTATTATTAGGCATTCAATACTTGTATTATTTTCGCAATTCTGAAAAAGAATATGTTCAAACAAAACAAAAAAATAATAAATATTAAATATGTAAAATAATGAAAAAGACATTATATAATAAAATTTATAAATATTTGGAAAATTATACTAGTTACATCTTTTACAACGCTATACTATGTCACTTTCAATAGTGATTTTCAGTGATTCTTCTGGACCCAATTAGTATTGGTCATCATTCATTCTTTATCATACTTTCATTTCCATAGTTTATGTGGGTTTTAACAAAAAAATGAAAAGTAGTGTAACAACAAATTATGGATATAACTTACAGTTAGTAAAACTCTCAAAGTGTTGAAAATGTTAGTATAAAACTTTTACAAATATAAAATGATTAATAATATTTATTATTAAAATAAAAAATATTAATATGGCTAATTGAATAAAACGTTATGTATAAAACCATCTTTCACTGTAAGCATATGAAACATACCAGATTATGTAATGCGTTCTTATTTTTTAAAACTATATACATTCATATAGTTTGATAAACTAATTTTGCCATACTTAATACGATAATTGATGAGAAACATTAATACATTTAATAAAGTTCAAATCATGAAACTATAAAATCATTCAAAATAACTATTTAACTAAAAGTAATTTAATTTTGATGTCTTTAAAATCAAATGTCCAAGAATTATATGTATATTTTTTAAATAAAGTTTTATGTTTACCGTCCAGAATCTAATTAAATATTGATGTTTAATATAAACCTCAATTTAAATCTAGAATTCTGTAAATGTCCTATGATTTTTAATTCATCAATTGTCCAATCCATCTGTTTAATTATAAACAGTTTTTTTTACAATTACTATATATAGAAAACATTTAATAAATATTTAGGCATGTAGAGCAATATATATATTGCAATAGCGAATGTTATATATCTGAAATCAAGATTTAATTATGTTTTTTATTTCAATAATTATTCAATCTGTCTAATTATCTGTCAAATATGCCTGTTCATTCAATATTCATTTCAATTAGATTTGATTTTTTTAATTGAGTTTGGTTTAATTTTTTTTTAATATTAAGGAATAAAATTTATTCTATTACCACCTGCTATTATGTTCATTTACAATGTTACACTTTTACAATGTTAACAAATACAAAGCGCCTAAGCAAAATATAATTTTACGAAGCACCTAAGAAAAATTAAATCCATAAAATATCATCTAATAACGTCCCTGATATCTATCTATATTTGTAACTGAAAATTTTCAAAAAACAATTTATTTTCACACCTTGCAAACAAAATTTAACGCGTTATATAAGATAATAACATGCCCATTATATAGCTTAAAAACATTATATCAAGATACTATCCCTCATTATGACCATAAATGCTAAAACAAGACGTCGTAAAAGCTATATTACCCAATCTTGTTATTAGCTGCGTTAAAATAAGCAAACTATCTCAGAAACAAGGTGAGACAGACTAAAGATACCCAACAGGCCAGTAAATCGACGTGGAATCGCATGCTAGTGTCGCCTATAAAAGCCATATAAGCAGAATAATCAAGTTCTGATGTTCTGCGTTCATCCAACTGTAGACAAACAGCTCTCTGGGGTAAAAAAACAGAAGATTTCCTTGCTGTCACAACTGTGTTGTTCGGGCCAAACAATGTTTAATGCATAAACAATGTTGTTTGAATAGAACCTGCTAGTTCTTGTAGAAAGGTCAAGGTAGAATCTATTGATTGGTTCTCCCATTCCGCAGAAAGCAATGATAGTTGCTGGTTATGAAATAACAATAAATAAATGTGTATCGTGAAGTTTCTATTAAATGCATGTTTGAACTTCTTGGAAGTCTAGCAATATTTTTTGTTTGTTTTGTTCTGATGTATGATAATGAAATCTGTTTAGTATGAAATGGGATATTTATATCAACATACAGGGGAATTCTAGGGATATTTATACAAGGGAATTTGCTATCAATTATATGATTTTTAATAAAAAAAGATTTTTGCTTTAATTCAATATTTTTTTCTGAGTTTATGTTATTTTATGTTTTAAGAAACAATTTGAACTAAACAACAGAACAACCACTAAATTTAAATTCACAAGAACCTTAAACATATCTGTTATACATATTTAGACATCAAACACTATTTTTTTTTTATATTATAAAGCATGTAGTTCTTTTTCTATTTAAGAGAAAATATTTGCAATGAAATTTGCTTTAAATATTTTGAAAGGAAAAGTTTTTATGAGATATTAAACTTACACAATATACCACATTAACAAGTTAAAATATATAAACCTCATACCCTATCAATTCGAAATTTAATAAGTTTCTGATATAGCAATATCATAAAATCAAAATGAATATTCTGCATTGGTTAGATATATTTTATTATACATATTCTAGATATTTGGATAGATTGAAGTTTCTCTTTGTTTAACAAGAATTGAATTACCCCATATGAATAAAAATGAAACTCTTTTTGGACAACTAAATCGTATGGTTATCCCAAATAATATTTTGGAATATAAACGTTGTTTTTGTCTTGATGATGTTTTTTCATATTTTTAAGCTACTCTATATAATATGGACACCTGTTTTGCAGCCAAACAGTTGGTAGCCGTTTTTCCGCTTTACTAGTCGTCGGAATTCATCATATACAAACTTTACTTTTAAAAAAATATTAAGACTAACAATATTTTTAAATATTTTCAGATTTTCTGAATTGGTGAAACATAAATTACGAGGCGACTCATTTTAATAAAGAAGTAAACATTTAAAAGTAGAACAATATTTAATTTATTGCTTTCGAATTCATTTCAAACCTGGATATTAGAATCTTTGTTAATAACAGGATATCTTGGATGTAGAATTTAAGAAAATATTCTATGTAATAGTATCTACGTAATATAGTATTTTATGTAATTTATTTTAGTGTAATGTATTCTACGCGTTGTATTTATATAGTATTTATCGACAAAAGCATATTCTACTTCATAACTGTCTTGAACAAAACACATGCAATTACTGCTAAATAATAAAGGAAATTACTCAAGATTGTTTGAATTAACTTATATTTTATAAAAAACAAATATGGGTATAAAGAAAATAATGATAAATAAAAACTATTTGACATCATTTTACACTCGGTTATCTAAAAAGTCAAGTAAAATACTAAAACACTCATTAAATTAATGCAACATCATGCATAAAATTCTTTATTTATTCTGTAATATTTTATATTATATTATTTTAATTATATATTAATATATAAGTTAAGCATTTTTCAATTTTTTTTTCTTGCTGCCCTCGGTTAAGTTATAAAGGTGCTCGGTTAAGTATATGGGCCATGGTTTTTCCTTTTCAGTGAGATTCTAGTGTAGGGACACTCAAAATTTAATATTTCAATTACATTTTTAATTTTAACTACTGGTTTCGAATTTCTACATGGATTCATTTTTTATATAAAAGCTATCATTGTACCCTACATACTTTTTGTGAAGATAAAATATTGTAACAAATTTAAACTATAGTATAAAAACAAGTAACATAAAAAAAAAAATTTTTTAAGTCAATTCCTACTTTTTTTTCACTCTATTGCAGTAAGTCCTTTATAAATAATTTTCATTCATTTTTTTAAGTTTATCTGGCGCCATCTATTGGTAGATATATGCAACTTAAATCTAAAAAAAACTAAAATTAATTAATTTAATTAAATTTAATTACTGAATTAATACTTGAAAAAACTGTATTAACACAAAGTGTCCTCCACTACAAGTTCAAAAAATGTATTTGAACTTGAGTGGATGAATAAGAAGTATTTTTTTACGATTGAAAGATTGAACAAGATATATATAGGGTGAGTGTCAGCTAATAGAAGGAATTGAAAATGTGTAAAAAGTAAAAATGAAAATACACCTTCAATAAATCTTTTGAATATAAAGTAATTTTAATAATTTAGTCGAAACAATATTAAGAAGCCCTTATAAGAAGCTTACATAAATATAACGATATGTGATAAAGTAGGCGGTGTTCCAGACATTTAGAGTGTTGCCATTTCAACTATAGTAAAATACAGAACTTTCTCTACTGTTGCCATTATTTCGATGTAATTCTGAAAAAGGAGAATCTTCCATAAAAAGAAACCGGAAGCATAAAACTGAGACAAAAACGATATAGTTTTCTAGTTTCGCAGTGTCTCGGTATCCTTAGATGCAATTGCAAAGGTCAGGCATATCTCCGTAAGAATATATAGGCAAGAATGAAATTGTTCAGAATACAACTTTGTATCGTATTGTTATAGAAAAGGAAAAGAAATCAACCGCTTAGACATTTCTTGGTCAGAATGAATTCCTTTAGATTTGTAGCCTTATAGGTGAATCCCTTTCTTCTTTTTATGGAGAGAAGTATTTCTTGGAGAATTTTTATTATTTCCAAATTGTTACTTAACTATATATGAGCGTAGCTGGTTTAATTAGTTTGTGATTCATATGGTCATTGGAGTATAAGCATGAATGTTTGTTTGTAAGCATTCATTTCATTATTCTTATAACCTGGAGATAATGTAAGTTATATCATTCATTATCCCCTTTAATTCTAATGTTTACGATTATTACTTACTCATTAAAGAAAAATTATTCTTTAAACATTATTAAAAGTTCAACAATTCAAACTAACACAAAAAATTGAATATGACATAAAAATAAATAAGAAATAAAATTTTATAAAACGAGTAAAATGTCTCTACAGATTTCAATTAATTAAAGCAATCATTATTATTATAATTAGTATTATTATTGTGATTTGCCTGTCTCTATGTTTTTTTAATATCATTTTTTGAAAAATAAAAATAAATATTGTTGTTTTCTTTCCTTTTAAATTGTTTCCCTTAAAATATTTTGAAAAATAGTGTACTAATAAAATATGTACATTTATATTAATTTTTGAAAATGCATCCTAAATAATGAGAAGCAATTTATGCCTAACAGAAAAAAATTAAATTAATTTAAAAACAGATATTATAAATACAACACTGTTATATAAAAATTAAATTTTAATTCAGCCTAGCAGTAAAATATGGAAATTTTAACTGCGAGTTTATTTAACATTTTTTTATTAACTAATATTATTTTACTCTGATACGGATTAATTAATTTCAATATATTAATATTAAATTAAAAAATTTATGATAATGCAATATTATATGCAATCGTTTTATTTAATTTCACTCTTTTAAACATAAAATTAAAACCTTAAAATCCATTTACAAATTTCAATGATAAAGTTTCTATGCGTTAGTCGGCATCAGTAAATTACTTATTCCAACACTTTTATCAAAAACATGATCCTGTTGGTAACAAAATACTATACTCACCCAGTAAAAGTCAACGTAACTAAACCATGGCACACCATTATCAACATTATCATAGTATGGTTAACTTACATCATTATCGTAGTATGGTTAACTTGCATCATTATCAACACTATCATAGTATGGTTAACTTGCATCATTATCAACATTATCATAGTATGGTTAACTTACATCATTATCAACACTATCATAGTATGGTTAACTTGCATCATTATCAACATTATCATAGTATGGTTAACTTACATCATTATCAACACTATCATAGTATGGTTAACTTGCATCATTATCAACATTATCATAGTAGGGTTAACTTGCATCATT
Source organism: Caerostris darwini (assembly GCA_021605075.1). Classification (NCBI taxonomy): domain Eukaryota; kingdom Metazoa; phylum Arthropoda; class Arachnida; order Araneae; family Araneidae; genus Caerostris; species Caerostris darwini. Next base: position 33,961 of record BPLQ01009746.1, on the reverse strand, counting down.
ATCAACACTATCATAGTATGGTTAACTTGCATCATTATCAACATTATCATAGTATGGTTAACTTGCATCATTATCAACATTATCATAGTATGGTTAACTTACATCATTATCAACATTATCATAGTAGGGTTAACTTGCATCATTATCAACGTAACTTACCACAATGTTCGATATCGAAATTTCTGTTAGCATCAGTTCCTCTGCAGACACCTAGCCAGTCAATGCTGCTGCGAGATCGAGTCTTTCTCCACAGTCGATCCTAAATTATAAAATAAAGCTATTTTTATACGCCATTGATTACTTTTCTACATATACAATTATAATAGTTTTGAGAAAGAAACCCAAAAAGACTTTTTTGTAGGGAAAAAAAATACTTACTGTAGTCCACGTGTACACATAGCCATCGGGATTGGATTCAACAATGATGTTAAATTCATATTTATCAACCAGTCTTGTAACCTGGTCATCTTTACCGTATTGGGTGATCAACTAAAATATTAGAACATGGTTTTAGATTTAAAAATATATATAATATAAAAGCAATGATAGTTTTTCAAAAGAATATTCAAAATATAAACAACATGCTTTTTGAACGCTTATTTATCAATTCCTCAGAAGTAAAGAAATGTACAAGCGGATTTATATTTACAAGTATTCCGTTTCAATGCTTTTGACATGAGCTAAGATGACTTGAGAAAGTAATTTTCAATGCTAATAATAATAAATAAATAAATAAATAAAAACGTTATGCTTGTTATGCTACGTTTATTTACTATGTTAGAGACAAAGAATTAAGTCATCTTTAATCATCAATCATTTTTAAAGAAAATAACTTTTCTTCAAATTGATTTTTGTATTTTTAAATTGTATAAAAATATATAATGTTTCGGACTTAAAATTATAATGTAAAAAGTTTGTTTTTCGCTCAAAACTTCATAACATCTTTAATCATAAATAAATGATTTATATATAAAGTTAATTGGGTAAAAAATATGTTTACTTTTTTTTTGAAAAAAGAGTTTAAATAAAATGAATTTTTAATGCTCTAAAATAGTTTCCTTAAGTATGTAATACAGATTTATATTTTTTTTCACAAATATATATATTGGATTAGATTTTAGATTTCTCATATAAACGTATAGTTCTTTTAATCATAATATATCCTGCATCTAAATATATTTTAATATATAAACAATAAGTGCAAATATTTTGTAATAATACTTTAATAAAAATTAAATATATGCTACTCAAATTTCATATTAAAGATGATAAAATATATTTAATCTGAAAAAACGTTATTATATCTATCAATTGTTATAATTGCAGCACACTTGCTCAGAAACCTAATGCTGAAATCTTTTTCGACTAATTTTGCATCCATTTTATTACGAATGAAAGCGGAGTATGGAAGATGAAAGATAATGAAATTACTAGAGCATATTTTAATGTAAATATTATGAGCACTTATATTAAATGAATGTTCTAAGTTCCAAGATAAACATGTCAGTCAACCTTTTGACAGGACAGAAATTGACAACTTTCATTTTCATCCAGTTATTCATTAACTTTAAAAACTGTAGATATTTATAAAATACATGACTTTTCTTCAAAGATTATAAGGGGTATGCATTCATGTTAGGGATATTTCTGCTTTTGCAAAAATTACTTAAGCTTAATTAAACTTATATTAGTGCAGATAAATTAAGTTCAAAGCAAAAAAGTATAATTAATCAATTTTAAAATATCCTGACCTCATTCTTTTTCTACCACTTTTTACATTAATTTCTTTTTTTAAAAAAAAATTAATATATTTAATCATTAAAAATGTCTGCTTTGTATTTGCTCTAACGTAATCCAAAATTTAAATCTTATTTAATTTTTTTCTCAATATTCAATTTTTTCTCGATACTCAATTTTTTCATATTCTGTTTTATATAATAAAACTATTTGCTTGATCATAACTTTTTTTCGCAAGACGTCAAAATATATTACAATTATATTTTAATATACAAAATATTACAATTATATTTTTAATATACAAAACTATATTCCAATTATATTTTTCATTATGAACTTTATATTTTTACATAAAGTTTTAAAGAAATACCTAAATTTTATTTATCCAATGATCGCTCAACAAAAGAATAAATTGTTTAAAACCCAAAAAATAATGCAATTTTAACTATTTGAAGTAATTTATATTAAGAAACTGTTGTTTCGTTCAAATATTTTTAATCTTTGATATCAAAATTTGATCTCAAACTAATTATAATAGCTCAATATTATTATAAAACGTAAAACAAATTTGCATTGTGTTTCTTTAAGAATAAAATTCTTGTTTCATCTATTAAGTGTTTCAAATATCAAAAGTTTTTAAGTTCTTCGATTGTAAATGCTAATTTTAAAAAAAAGCAATGCATTTACAAGTTTATATAAGAAAAGATACTTATCTTTTCTTATATAAACTTGTAAATGCAGATGATGATGATGGCAGATGATGAAAAGAAATGACTTGATGACGAACATCACATTTTAACTACTTTTTAGGGTGAAATAAATACTTACTTTATTGACAAGATAAGCTCCAACAGCTACCGATGTCCACTCTCTTGCATGGATTCCACATTCCATCATTATGGCAGGCTTTTTGGAACCGTCTCCGCTACTGATCTGCAAATAGAATTGAACAATTTTCATTCCAAAATGTCATAATCTTGACTCTGTCTCTCTTGAAAATGCAATAATATAAGTACTATAAATTTTTCGTAATAAAAAATTATCACCATTCTTTATTTAGATTGGGTACCATCATTTTCTGGTCACCATTTGTGACAGCCAGCAGTGAAGCCTTCAGGTAAATAATTTCAGATGTAATATCTCTAGAATATTCATAAAATTTCCACTTCTTACAAATTTATTCCAAATTGCAAGTTTTTTCTATCTCTTTTTCAACCTTATTAATTTATAAAGATAAGAAAGTTGGTTTTGCTAATAATAATTGCTAGTGAATGAAATCAAAAGAATACTTTCTGTTCTTCTTAGTAATAACACTTAACAGACAGTAACAGAACTTAACATATAAAGACAGTATAACATAAACTTCTGATATATTGTCTTTATCTTCTTGCCATGAATCTTTTGTTTTTAATAACTACCTTTAATAATAGTTTTATCGAATGGATTTAAGTGCATAATAAAATTCATGCAGCATATTGTGTGTATTAAATCTTCCGTTTAACAGTCCTGTCCATCTACAGGCTATTTTATCAAGATAAGAAAGTTGGTTTTGTTCGTACAATTAGCAAAACCAATTCTTTGCTAATAATAATTGCTAGGGAATGAAATCAAAAGAATAATTTTCTGTTCTCCATAGTAATAATAGTAAGAAATTTGTAATATATTGTCTTTTTCTTCTTGCTATGAATCTTTTTTTTTTTAAATCTACCTTTAATAATACTTTTTATTGAATGGATATAAGAACATAATAAAATTAACTTGTTAATTAGATGTGTTATTACATGTGTTAAAACCTCCATTTAATAGACTTGTCCATTTATAAGTTATCTAAAGTTATAATACAGCTATTTTTATTGTTAACTTAATTAAATTGTGAGATTAATGCACTTTGGACTAAAATATTTTATTACCTTCAATGCATAGATGGGCCTGTTTTCATAGGACTTTCCTGCAGTTTCCAATTTTGCAACATTTGAATAATTTTTAGCCAGGTTCTCGATTAAATTCACGAGCTAAAGAAGGAAAGAAATTATAGTTAATAAAAAACAATTATTAGTTATTATCCTCCTAATTTAGTTCAAAATTTTCAGAAAAAACATTTTAAAGTGCATTTATAGTAGTATAAACAATTAATATGTTGTTTTTCTAATGCAGTTGGCAATACAGAGAGAGTTAAGATTTATGCCATAAGCAAATTACTCATTTAGCACTACCCAGGGGGCATGTGTAGCTTGAAGTTATGCTATGGATGTGAGTAACACTACCCCCACAGTGCTCTACGATTATATTAGACCAGGACCTACATCTTAAAGTGGATTCCAAACCATTATAAACATGCACTTCCGGGACTCGAACTCGTAACCTGTGGTACCAAGCGCCAGAGCGCTAACGACTCGGTAACTGAAAAACATTTAACAGAAATTCAAACACACAGTCTTTTACGTTTAATTGAATAACAAAAGATTTAGTTGTGAATCTTTTATATTTAAACTGAGTTAGAAAAAGTTAGTTGTTATTCTGCTAACTTAGTCCATTTTTTGTAGTGCATTTATTTTAATATAAACGATTAGTAAAATTCTACGATTTTTTTCTGTAATTGATAAATATTTCTAACACATAGAAATTTAAACACATAGTCTTTTTACGTTTAACTGAATATAAAAGATTAAAAAGAATATAAAAGATTCACAATTAAATCTTTTGTCATTTAGTTGTGAATCTTTTATATTTAAACTGAGTTAGAAAACGTCCGTTGTTAGTTGTTATTCTGCTAACTTAGTCCAAAACTTTCTTGATATTCCGAAACAATTTTATAAAATACATTTATTTTAAAATACACGATTAATAAAAAGCAACGACTTGTTCTGTAACTGATAAATATTTCTAACGCATAGAAATTCAATCACATAATCTTTTACGTTTTAACTGAATAACAAAAGATTTCGTTGTGAATCTTTTATATTTAAACTGAGTTATGAAAGAAAAAAGGATTAATATTTGCTTGACATAATATCGTACTGAAAAAAAATTCTAAATTCTTATTTAAACAAAAGATGAGATATCTAGTTTTCGTATTCAGCTCTGACATAAAATATGAGAAAGTAGAATTAAAATGCTTTAAAATTGAGAGAGGAGGAAAAACGAATCCTGTTCAAGGATTCAAACTTTTAAAGTGATGCAAAAATAAAAAGAATTATTCACGGTTACAAATACGGCTGGATAAGTTAACTCGATGCAAACTTATCCAGCAATTCATGACAGGACTTCATTTTAAACTTCAAAGAGATTTATTCAGACTGAATTCAAAACGTAATAAATGTGCAAACATAAAATGCAGAATACCGTACATCAAAGATGACTTGAGTAAGCTTAAAATTAAGGGATCTTTTAAACGAAATGAAAGCTTTTAAAGATATTTTACATGTGTTAAAAATCTTACCGTAATATTTTTTTTCGTAGTATTTGTTATTAATTCCAATAGTAATCGTTAACCCATGTCTTATTGAATATATTTAAATAGGTATTCAATTTCATTTACTCCATGTATCACCATAAACTTTATAAAACGGTTAATATTTTACAAACATTTTAAATACACTTTTATATTTTATGAGAAAATATGTAGGTTACATTTATCTTATATTACAAGAGAATGATAAATTATATTTTAACACTTTACTTATATTTATATATTTACTTTACTTTATTTTACTTATATTTATATACTTACTTTACTTTATTTTACTTATATTTATATATTTATTTTACTTTACTTTACTTATATTTATATATTTACTTTACTTTATTTTACTTATATTTATATACTTATATTTATATATTTATATATATTTTACTTACTTTACTTTATTTTATATACTTTATTTACTTATATTTATATTTTATTTATATTTATATATATTAATTATTTATTTTATATATTTATAATATTTATTTTAATATTTAACACACATATTTATAAATTTATTTACAATAAAATATTATTTAAAATATAATTATCAAAAATATATAAACTAGAAATACAAACCCTTTTTTTTATTCATTAAAATTCATTGCACATAAGTTATCATGTACTGCATAGAAACACAATAAAATTGTATAGTTTAACAAAACCATAATAACACTCGTTATAAAAACTTAAGACGGGAACTAAGAAGAAATGAAATATAAACAAGATCACTTTGCATAACAGAAATCACAATATACAGGTTGATTATAATTAAAGTCTCACTTTCAAAATGATCTAAAAAAGAACTACTAATCACAATGAGTTCAAATTTGGACTGAATATACTAGAAAAAGGGGTAAACGGTACGGCATCAAAAAAAGTTCCAAAGTGTTTTAATGGATGTCTCTGTAACCGGCATAAAGAGAGTGAATTCGGCTGCCAGTGATATTTTGAATCGAAATGACAACGTATTTGGCATGAGTTGCACATTAAACCAACGGTAGTGTTCAATGTGTCTGATTGTTTCGGTTTTTTGACGGAAAAAATAACTTCCTAGTTATTCAACAGTTGTGACACTGTTAGTGGGAAGCCCATCCACCACAACAAGGTCAATGGAAAATCAGTGGAACTTTTTTTTGATTCCATACTCATTGTGACGAGGGGTTCTTTTTTTACTGCACTTTGAAAGTGGGATTTTAATTATAATCACCCTATATATATATAGATAGATAGATAAATTTTTGATACGTAATAGAAACACAATTAATCTCTTAAGGACAATACATCTATAATGGATAAATTTAAATATGTTAAGTCTATTTCTAGCTACTCGTATTTAATGTATTTCTCTTGCGACAAGTATTTAAATGAACACTAAGACAAATAAAGTTTTAATTACAAAATTCAAAAGAAAATGATAATATATTTCTCAAAATAGATTCAAAAATGTATATATTAAAAGAAGAAAATTATCAAATGTCTATGTTATGTTGTTAAGTTAATGCAAGAAATATGATATGCATAGAATGTTTATTAATCTTATTCAAATGAAAAATAACTTCAAATTTAGTAATAATGCTACTGGTAATAAATGTACTGGCAATTTCAATCTTAAGGTCTCCAACTCACTAGCTGCACATAATCAAGCAATTCGAGAAAATTTCCATACTTTCTAATTTGTTCAAAACGATAAAAACAAACAATTTCTCAGAATATATAATATTAATCACAGTATATTCAATGTTAACGTAAAATAAATAAGACTTTTTTCTATCTTTACTAGTTGGAATGTTTTAAAAACATTATTAATATAATTACTTTTGGAAATATTATTTTTAAATTTAAGTATTCTAATAATTTATTTTTATTTTACTAGCTGGAAAAAATAGATTAACTACATAAGCAAAGAGAAAAAAATATTCAGTAAATATCGTGTAAATACTCATTACCCATTACAGTTCCGAATAAAATATTACGATGAAAGTTTAATCAAAATATTTCTTTGGACTCTTTGTTTCAAAATAATTTTATATGATAAAAAGTAGTTATGTAGGAGTACTTAAGAATGAAATTACTTTTCAGAGAATGCTGAAATGAGTGTTGCATTTTAAAAACAATTAAGTCAGTTTTTAAGAATACAAAAGTAAATAAAGTGTTCTGTACTTTCTTCCCTCCTTCCTAGTTGTATGAGATAAAATCGAATTAAAACAACCGTGTATGGTTGTCGATGCGATATGCTAAATGTAATAATACATGTTAACTAAATCGTTATCGAGTCTCCTCATTTCTTGAAGCAAAACTTATTTACTGCTGTGTGTGTTCAAAAAGTAAGACCAATTTTCAATTTAAAATTTCCAGAACTTTTGAAATTTCAATTTTTTTTTTCCTTTTTAGGTTGCTAGCACTGTCTTTGGCATCTGTGTGAAATTTAACGTCAAAATATTCGTTAGTGTTTGAGTTACGCTTGGCATTGTGAGACGCTAAAATTGATTCCAGCGATTTTTGAAATGTCTGAATTAATTGAGAAAAGAACTTGCATTAAATTTTGTTTGCAGAAAGGTATAGAATGTTGCAGAAGGCATTCGGTGTGTATTCTTATATCGGAAAGAAATGTTTAGAAGTGGTATAAACAGTTCAAAGAAGGCAGAGAACGCGTTGAAGACAAAGACCTCTCTGATCGACCATCAACCTCAACCGACGAAGCTCACATCACAAAAAATTAAAGATTTGGTGCTTGCAAACCGTCGATTTACAATTACAGACCTTGCTGATGATGTTGGATTTTCAAAAGGATCGGTCCATTCCAGTTTGGGCCACAAAAGTGTAAAATCTCGATTGGTAATTAAAAAATACTATTAATTAACTGTACTACACTTACCGTGTTGTATTCGTTATATATTCCAAAATTAAATACTGGTGCTTGACTGCTTGGAGCATTCATTACTCTTTCAGAATCAATTACACTAAAATAGAAATTACATTAGCAATTTAATATCTGCAAACACAAAGATTTAAACAGGTTAATTCATATAAATTCAAAACTTTGGGTAACATTTTAAAAACGCTTTTATTTAATATTAAAAAATAAATAAATAAAATAATGTTACTAAAGCAAAACATTCCAAATTTTTTTTTTTTTAAATACAAGTTCAATATTGCAATTAAATGTTTGATGCAAAAATTATTTGTTAAAAGAAATCTCTGAAAAATATTAAAATCAAAAATGTTATTATACATAAATTCCGCATTTCATATGCACCATAATGATAATAAAAGATCCACCATGTCTTCCCAAAACAAAGTATAGAAAACGGAGAAGAGTTCAAGGTTGGTAGATCCTTCTTTCAAGAACGGGTTGATCGTTACTTTAGACTTTGCACGTTTTTTTCGCCCATTAGACTTTGAAACGGATAATGGGAGAGGGGGAGAGAAAAAAGGGAGTGTGCGGTGTCTAGTGAAGAGTTTCAGGCAGTACGAAGAGTACTAAGTCATTTAAGATGATTTTGTAACTATTTTATATATAATTGTGTTTTGTGTGTTACGTGCTGCAGATGTGCAGTGCTGTCTTTGCAATTTTAATAAATATGGAAACTAAACATCCCATATTTATTTTAAAAAATAATTTAGTCTGTCCATAACCAACACTATATGAGGCCCTAACATTTACCAAGTGATTATTCCCATACTTTACAATGAAGTAATTTTATAGTAGTTATTCATATAGTTTATAGTTATAAAGTGATTATCCTATAACATTTCTGGATCAAATAAATTTAATATCGAATAGCTTTCATAGCAATTTAATCAATGTATTTTACATACGTTAAGATTTATTTCAAACATTTACTTATTAATATATATTTATAAATATACACTCAAGAGCCAAAATATTATGACCAGCTGTCAATAACGAGTTGGCCCACCTTTGGCGAGCAACACAGCTTCAACCCACCTTGGCATGGATGCCACAAGTCCTTGGTAGATGGCCGGAGACAGATTGTACCAGATGTTTAAGCAACGGTCACGCAAATCCGAGATATTGCGAATTGGTGGTCTTTGAACTCTGAGCTGCCGTCCCAGGACATCCCAAATGTATTCTATCGATTGATATCCGGTGAGTTAGGCGGCCAGGACATTAACTGGAATTCAGCATCATGTTCCTGGAACCACTCTAACACAATTTTAGCCTTGTGACAAGGGGCGTTGTCCTGTTGGAACATTCCATTTCCAGCTGGAAAAACAGAGGCCATGTAATAGTGCAACTGGTCCGCAATGATGTTCAGATACCCTGTAGCATTCATGGTCTGCTCTACCACAACCACGGTTCCCAGAGACGCCCAAGAGAACTCCCCCCAAAGCATAATACCGCCTCCACCGGCCTGTGTATGACCTACTGTACATTGAGGGAGCAACTGTTCGCCTGGAAGACGACGTATCCTGACTCGGCCATCGGCGTGATGAATGACAAACAGTGATTCATATGACCAGGTAACTCTCTCCCACTGATCCATGGACCAGTCACGATGTTCCCGGGCCCAGCGCAGGCGCAGTTGGCGATGACGCTTGGTCAGCAAAGGCACAGGAGTGGGACGTTTGCTGCGTAGCCCCATATCCAACAGTGTCCGCTGAACAGTGTGCTCCGATACTATTCTACTTGGCCCTGCATTGTATTGGGCTGTCAGCTGATCCACTGTCTGGCTCCGGTTTTGCTTCACCATGCGAGACAGTCTCCGCCGACCTTTTTCTTTGATAGCGTGTGGACGTCCAACACCATGTCGTCTACTGCTGGTTTCCCCGTCATTCATCCACTTTGCATAAGTACTAACAACTGTAGATCTCAAACAACCCACGAGTCATGCAGTGTCGGAAATACTTGTTCCGAGCCTTCGAGCCATTACAATCTGCCCTCTATCAAAGAACACAGAATCTCACAGAAGTAAGTGAAAGAATGATTCTTCAGAGTCTCCAGCAGCAGTTAAATACCACTTCCACCTGACCACGTGTCTTCCACGTCATCCAGGTGAGTTCATTGCAAAATCTAGGATGGTCATAATGTTTTGGCTCTTGAGTGTATGTAATATACTGTATAAATAATTTTTTATCACAAAACCAGAAATAAAGATTGAATAATTACGTTTGTAAATCATGGTAGGCAACATCGAATTCAATTTTGTTGTCAGTCAATGCATCTTCTACTGCATCAATGAGCTCTGGCCTTAAATGAGTCATAACAGGGACACCGCTGTACTTTGGTTCATTCCATAGATCCACCTTAAGATAATTTTGAAATGTTAACATTTTTGAAATATATTTTCATATACGTTATTAAATAAAGATACAAATGCATGATACATTATTATCTGGAGAAAGAGATCTAAAGGAGTGGATTGAGAAAGATACTACTGTGCCCAAAAAGTAAGACCATATTTTCAATTTAAAATTCCCGGGGCTTATGGAATTTAAATGTTTTTAAATTCTTTTTTAGGTTGATGGCACTGTCCTTGATATCTGTGTGAAATTTCTGTCCTTGATCTTGTCCTTGTCTTGAAATTTCTGTCCTTGGCACTGTCCTTGATATCTGTGTGATATCGCGTCAAAATATTCAAAAGTGTTTGAGTTACGCTTGGCTTTGTGACACGCTAAAATTGATTCCGGCGATTTTTGAAATGCCTGAATTAAATGAGCAAAGAATTTGCATTAGATTTTGTGTGCGGAATTTATAGAATGTTGCAGAGAAAAAATAACTGGTCTTACTTTTTGGGCACAGTAGTAAAGGAGTGGATTGTGAAAGATATCTTGATAATTTAAAAAAGGGCAAAAAAAAAAAAAAAAGCTTTAAAAATGAAGAAGCTTTGGACTGCTTTAGATCAAATAAGAATGCCTTAAGAAAAAATGATATTTATTGAAGGCTAGGATTAAATATGCTGTTGTTGTTTCTTATCCCACTTGGCTGGCCAAGCCCACGAGCCCATACGTACTCATGATTGAAGGGGAAGGAAGCAGCTTCTGTTGTGATGGAGCACCCGTAGGTAGAAGTCTGACTTTGGCTCCGTGACGCTCTTACGGTCATAGGAGACCGGGACCTACGGCTTAAAGTGGATTCCGAACCACTACAAACATTCCATGACACCGCCGGGATTCGAACCCGAAACCTGTGGCACCGAGCGCCAGAGCGCTAGACACTCGGTCATTCAGGTCCCAAATTTGCGAATGCCAACGGCACGCGGTGTTTCCAGGTGGTCATCCACCCAAGTACTGACCGCGCCCAATGATGCTTGACTTCGGTGATCTAACGAGAACCGGTATATTCAGCATGGTATGGCCGTTGACAGGATTAAATATTAAGGAAGCAATTAAATTGTGCTCCTCAGTCACATCAAATTCATTTATTGCTTTACCAGCAAGAAAATTTACGTTTATAAAAGCTATCTTAGATCAGCTATTTTATTGAATCTATTATATTTTTTAGAAATAATAAGACTTAATTTAATATAACTATAACAACTTATTAAATTGTATATTCTTTTTGCTTTTATTACACTATTCTCCAATATTTTGATACCAATTAATATTAAATTTTTATTTTTATTAGGATACCATTGGAAATTTTTTGGAAAAAATATAGAATATAAGAGCACCTTTAAGTTAGGGAATATAAATTTAAATCGCAAAAAAATTCTTTATTAAATCAAAAACTATTTTTATAAATATATTAATTTAATAAAACTTATTGAATCTATTTAATAAATCTTTCTAAATGAATTAATGCATATCATAATACATGAAAATACGGTGAAGGATCGAGAGTCTACAGAACCCACACCAATGATTGCCTTTTTTTTAAAATTTATATCAGTTATAAATAAAATTAATAAAATATTAGCGACTAAATTAAATTTCACTAGTATTTGTTTTAATAACATACAAAATTCTTGCATTCTACAAAGTGCTTTTTATTTAATACGATAAAATGTTGTAAAAATGATATTTTAAAAAATATATGAATAAATTTGCACAGATGTAAAATTAATCATTTAAAGATTCTGAATTATTCATTTTAATATGCATAAATAAGAAAATTTAAATAGATGAAATAATAAATAAATAAATTAGTTTATTAGTATATTGTCGGTATACACTTTTTTAAATTTAGTGTATAATTTTAATTTTTTTCTTTGATAAATTATTTTAAATAAGATGTACTTTCTTTAAAATTTAAAGCAAAATATTAATATTAAAATTGTGCAAAGAACAGAAGGGATATAATATTTAAATCATACTGTTTTTTTAATAACTTCTAAAAATAATTTTTTGTAATGGACGGCAAAAGAATAATTTCATATAACATTATATTTAAAATGCATATTTTAAATAGAAAGGAACAACTTATTTCAAGATCGTAAATTTATTTAATATGAAATTAACGAATTTCAATAAGAAGAATTAAAACATTGTTGGATTTCATCAAATATTGATAATAATTTTTTTAAACTAAAATTAAAAAAATAATAATAATAAATAATTTATAAATTCAGAATAATTTAATATTAGTAAAATAAATTTTAAAAATATATACCCATAAATATTTTCCTGATATTATAGTGCAGTCAATGAAAACAATGCACACAATATTCACTCTAAACTATACATCATCAAATAACTTCATTAATTAAGTATTATTTTTTTTCGTGACATATATTATTCACTGTCAGGCATATTAGAACAAAGAAAAATGTCCTTAAAAGAAAAATTATACCATATATATTTAAGATTTCAAAATGTAAAAAAAAAAAAAAAAAAAATTAAAGGAAAAATTACTAGGAATATGCTATTATCTAACGAGAATTGTGATCTTTTCTATGCATATTTTGCATTTTTTAATACAAATTTATTTCAATAGATGTCTTTATATAGTACAGATGAATATGACTGGAACCATTTCTTATGTTAATCAAAGAAAATAATATAGAAGTGTGTATATGTTTTGGATTAATAGAAAGTTTTTGCATGCCGTACGTTAGTTACCGTAGGACGTCCGTTAGCTTTTTCTCTCTAGCGCGCATGCTCAGTTTCCTATGAGCATGCGCGCTAGGGAGAAAAAGTTAACGGACGTCCTACGGTAACTAATGTACGGTACGCAAAAACTCTCTAATGTTCTAAACTAAAACCGATATATATTTCAAAATATATGCTAACAGATTAAAAATAGTTATTGGGAATTTTCACATGAGAATGATTAATTTATTTAGCTGTTGTTGTTTAACAATGCAGCTGGCAATACAGAGATAGTTAATCTTTATGTCATAAGCAAGGGCTGCACTGCTGTTACTCATTAAGCATACCCAGGGTGGGGCACGTGTTGCTTGAAGATATGCCACGGACCTACGGGACGGGACCTATGGTTTAAAGTGGATTCCGAACCTGAACAAATATCCATGACACAGCCGAGATTCGAACTCGATACCTGTGGTACCGAGTACTAGCCACTCGGCCTTCAGGCACCTAAATTTGTTTAATTAATTTATGATATTTGAGGCGAGTTATTGAAATTTCTGACGTTTAATTCTGCACAGATAATTTTTTAATAAAATTTACGAAACCAAAATTTTTTAATTCGAATTTAATTAAATTTTGTCCCGCAACTAAAATTGATTACAATAGTTGTTCCTAATTTCTGTTAAAAAGTATCTAATTAAAGCAATAAAATTAATAAAAAATGAAATAAATATAACATTTAGTGATTTATACTCTATGTTTCATACACTAAAAAACTTTACACAATTCTTATATAGAACATTCCGGAAAAATAAAAGAAATTTCTAGTTCGGAAAACATTATCAATAATTCGTCGAGCAAATCAACCCTTCCTTTGGACTGTGAAATTGACAAAACTACGGAAAAGCTGTTGTTGTGTTTACTTTCTTCAAGAAATCGATCGACAGAGACAACAAAAGATTCATATCACCGCACAGGCCCCAACGGGAAAGGTAGAAAGAAGAAAAAAAAGTAGTTTCTTTTCGCTTCAGTGGTCACAATCTTCGGGTATCTCTCTTACTACATTACAAATGCCCTTGAATTATAGTAATGATAGGAATTTTGGTGTAAAAGGACTCTGTCGAATTCTCTTTATTTATTGGATTTCTTCTTTACTCTGAATTCCTCAGCCTTGGATGTGAATTTGGTAATTTATATAAATATTTCCATATGATAAATTAAGGAATCGGATTTGTTGATAGAAACACAAAGTAAAATGATGTATGAATGGATTATATAATTGTGGATTGTTATTTTTATTTATAAATGATATTAATAAATTTTTATTTGATTTATTTAGTGCAAAATGTTAAAGCTCATTAAATTTATTAATTTGGTAATTCAAATAAAAAATATTAATTATAATTTTATTATTATTTATTATAAATATTATTATTTAACAATTATTTATTTATTATTTATTATTTATTTATTTAACAAAATTATTATTTTATTTATTTTTATTACAAATGTTATTTATTATTTATTATTATTTTATTTATTATTATATTATATTATTATTTGTTATTATTATTTAACAAAAATACTTATTTTTCTAACATGGGATTATATTAAACAGATTGAAATTTATTAATTACAGCTTGCATATATTCTATTACATGTATTTTTGTTAAGTATTATTTTTTTAAAACATTTTTTTTTAATATTATTTTTTATTTTCAGATATCCAGTTAATTTAATTTTATTTTTTAACCGTGCATATTTGGTAATTTATATAAATATTTCCATATGACCAATTAAAGTATCGGATTTGTTCATAGAACCGCAAAATGAAATATATCTAGATTGATAATATAATTTTGAATCGTTAATTTTTGTTTATAAATGAAATAATAAATATTTATTTGAATTATTTAGTGCAAACTTTTAAAATTCTTCAAAATTATTAATTTCAAAGAAAATTGTTAATAATTTTTATTAAATAACTAATTTTTTTCAAAGAAAATACTTATTTTTTATGCATGGGATTCTGTTAAACGAACTGAACGCTATTAATTACTGTTTGCATGTAATCTAATACAAAAAAGTTATATTTATTACATGTATTTTTGTTAAGTATAATTTGTGTTAAAACGTTTTTTTAATGTTATTTTTTATTTTCAGATATTCAGTTAGTTTCTTTTAACGAAATTAGATGTTAATTCCTAAAATTCATTTTCTGCAATATTATAAAAATCCTTAAATTTACTAAATTTGTCATAAAATTCGAAGAAATGTTGATAAATAAATAAACATGAAAAAAACATTTGCTATTATCATACTAAAACTAATTTTTAAGAGGATGATTAGATAGATTGCAGATTTTATTCATTATAACACCAGCGCGGCATAAATGAAAACTGTTATTCATATTGAATTTCCAATCCCCATTTCAATAAAAAAAATTTCTGATTCATAGCATTCTCATTTATAAATTGTTATTAAAAATATTAGATAAATATCCCGTTGATTCATATCCTATAATATCCTAAATCTTACGAAACTTACTACTTATGGAAGACAATAAATTAGAAATCAATGTCTTAAAATGTTTTCTCTGATAATTCTATAACGTCCAATAATAAAGATAAGAACCATTTTTTTTATCAAGTGTGCATTTTGGAACTGAGGGGTGGAGATATTTGTTGACTTAGACACAATCGATAATGTGCTGAGATGATCTTTTGTCTTTTGACTGAAGTCATTTGTCCTTTATCCACTCCAAAATCATTTGTCATTGTGGAGTGATTTATCGATTATAGTTATTGTCGAACTTTAGCGAGGGACTCGAGAGGTTCTAAAGTACCTTAGATAAGAAATTAAGAGGAAGATTTTTTTTATGTGTGGGAATAAGTGTTTATCAAACATAAGTAACTATGTTATTCACACACATCAACATTTCATTCACATGAAATTTAATCTCTCGCTTTTTTAAATTGTTCACAGTTTGTTATTAAGTAATATATGCATTTAGAAAAAATTAAATTTTTTTTTATGTAATTTTAACCAATGTGAAAGAATATTATATTTTATATAGATTTTAGTTTCTAAACAAATACATGTATACTATATATAGAGATAGATGTATTTGTTTAGATAAAATATGTATAAATTGTATTTGTATAGACTTTAGTTTCGTTCACATTGGTTAAAAATATATAAAAAAATTTTAAATTTTTTCTAAATGCATATATTACTTAGTAACAAATTGTGAAAAAAAATATACATTTATACTATATATATATATAGATGTATTTGTTTTGTTTTTTATTTGTTTTTGTGTTTTTGTATGATTTTTTAATTGTTTTTATGTTTTTTTATGTTTGTTTGTTTTTTATATGATTTATTTGTTTAGTATTTTTTTTTTTTTTTTTTTTTTTTTTTCACAGTCCGTTACTAAGTAATATATGCATTTAGAAAAAATTAAAAAAATTTTATGTATTTTTAACCAATGTGAAAAAATATTAGATTTTATATGGATTTTAGTTTCTAAACAAATACACGTATACTATATATATAGATAGATGTATTTGTTTAGAAACTAAAATCTATATAAATTGTATTTATATAGACTTTAGTTTCGTTCACGTTGGTTAAAAATATATAAAATTTTTTTAATTTTTTTCTAAATGCATATATTACTTAGTAACAAACTGAGAAAAAAATATATATACATTTATACTATATATATAGATGTAATTGTTTAGAAACTAAATATATATATCTATACAAATACATTTTAATGTAGATTACCATGAAATTGAAATGAATTTTGGATAAACTACATATCTTATTTATATAATAAAAATAATAAAAGGACATCTATAAAGTTAAATTCATTAAATTTAATATATCTTTTATTATAAAAAGGATATTTAAATGAGTATAACTTGTATACTTAAAAAGATTTTCATATTCTACAATTTATAACCTGCTGTTATGTTTATGACTGATAGTAGTTTTCTTTTGCTTATAAGTGTTTTTTAACTATCAATTAAAAATATTTCATCATTTACTTTGAAATGCCCTTATAATTAAAAAATAGCTCTTAATTTTTATTCATGATTTTATAAGAAAATATTTTATTTTTTAATAAATATAATCAACTATAAATTTATTATAATTCTTACAAAAATAATAATAGTGATAATTAACAAATGTTACAATGGTTTTTTATACATAATTTCTTATTCTTTAAATGTATATTTTTAATTTTTAAAAATTGGGCAACTATAATTATTTTATACTTTCTTTGCAATCAAATGTAATCTCAGAAAAATGACTTACGCAGATATTTGTTAGAATAGTAATTTAATAGTCTTTGATTGTTAAAATTACAATGAGAATACATGAAACTGCTTACCGAATAATCATCTCGTAGCTTGTGCAGGAATTCCAAATCTGCCTCTGTTTTAGGAGTAACACTCAGAACCTTGTGCCTAAAAACCATTAAAAATAAATTTTTATATCTTTGTTTTTCTGAAAAAATCTTTGAATAAATTAACTATCATGATAATGTATTAAACATGATATATCCACATTTTCACATGCCAAAAATTAAAACTTTAAAAGGGCTCTAAGTCCACCTTTTGTGATTGTCTCAATAATCAAGAATATCAAAAAGGTTGTATTGAAACAGCCGATGTTTAAGAATTTGAAATTATCACTTTATTTTAATAATATTAGATTGAGTTATATTTACTTTTTTAAAAAATATTTACTACTAATCTTTAAAATAATGAGCAAAAATATAAATTAAAAAAATTACATTTTGAATCATTTAGTAACGAAGTTGAAATACTTCTTCAATTTCAATGCAGTGTAATTCCAAAGATCTATTTGATTCATTTGTTCATGATTCAGTTAAGATTTTTCTAGATTCATATATACATATTGAATCAATTAGGAGATTTTTAGAATAAATATGTTCATATGTTTTTGATTCAATTAATAATTTTCTAGGTTCATATGTTTATTCATAAGCATGAATATATGAATCAATAAAAAATTAAGACAATTAAACGAAATATATGTCAAATTCTTCTTAAAATAATGTTTCTACAGATAACTCCATTATAAGGTAAATAAATACAAAAGATGGTCCCATCCCCAGGTTCAAATATATATTATGAGAAAAAGAATGTTTTTGAATTTATGGGCATTATTAAATACATAAACAAACATATTCAAACAGTATATATAATTAGTAATAAGACCGGTTTTATTGCAAAACTAATTGATCAACATTTCATTATAAATGCTATATTAGTATTTGGTTTTTTTTATCAATTTTATCACATATAAACTTCGTTTTTAAAAAAGAAAAAACTGAAATTCATTCGTTTATTTCATAACATTGTACGTTAATCATTCTGTTCTTTTTAATTAATTAATTAAAGATATGAAGAGAAGATAAATAAAAATGTAATTATTAAAATAATCATTCCCAAATGCAATATCAGAACACGAATATTTAAATAATATAACGTGTGTGTTCAAATTAGCTTATTTTTCAATTACAGAACTATTTCATTTCTTAGTAATGATAATTTAAGAAGAATATAATTACTTTATAAATATATACATGAAATTGTATAATTTTATATACTTCGATTTATTTAGTTTACTGCACTTTTACTAACATTGAATGATTTAAAAAATATAAGAATGTATTATCTTTTAAAATGTATTTTCAGTGACTAACTGTTTCGAATAATATAAAATGAAGAACAATTAAAAAGGCTCAAACAATCTGAAAAGTATAGTACAAAAGTTTTTGGTATAGAAACTAAACATTTTATTCCGAAAGAGAGATGTTTATCGAAAAACTCAATTTGAAAACTTCTGTCATAAACCTATTCCTTCTTCAGTTCCACTGGAACTTTATGCAATAATATTATTCCAATAAAGTTCTCAGGTATAATTTTACGAGAAAGTTAAAACTACTTTCAAAGTTCTTCGAACACAATTCAATCTGATTAGAATGCAGGAAAAAGTAAACCATATACAAATCAATGTAAAATTCATTGAAATGCCATGTTTTATTACATCCATATAAATGCTTATCTCATTGTGTCGTATAAGTAAGGAACCAAATTATTTCTAAAAAAATTTTCAAGAAATAATGCTTACTTAAAATTTCAATACAAATTTAAAAAATATTAAATAAATGCATGACTAAAGTATTGAGATGTAAAGCAATAAATTGCATAAAATAATAATAACCGACTTTAATCTAAGTTAACAATCTGAGTTTTATATTCCTTTCTGAAAAAATTTAATTCCTTTGATAAAAAACCGAAAATTAATAACAAGGCAAAACAGCATTTCAAAATTTCAATAAATAATTTTTATGCCTATAAAGCTGGTTAAAATTATATAGTTAACGGCACTTTAAACGGTAAAATGAGTTCTGGTAATATTTTTTAAATATTATTTTATTAAAATATAACATTTGATAATCATTAATATTAATAAAATTTGTTCTAATTTTTTTAAACTGAGGGATTTTAAAAAGTTAAAACCATTAATCAATTTTACTTTAAATCCTTATAAAGCAGATTTAAATTCATTAAAATGTTTCTGTTTTTATGGTTAATGAAATCTTTAAAGTTTTAGACATTATTGCATGAGTAGAAAAGAAATGAAGCATTAATTTCATCACTTTTTTTGCAACAATTTCAAAATATAATCATTTCAAAAATTTTATTAATTTAATAAAAGAAGAAAAATAATTTAAAATTATTTCTTCGTGTTTTTCATAAAAGTTCTGATTTAGCTGAAATCAATGAAATTTTCACTGTCAATTATTTAATTTTCACTAATCAGAAAATATTTATTGAATTATTTTTTAATATTTTTTTCTTTAGTTTATTGGAAATTTATACAGTAACAAAATTCAACTTTATTAGAAAAATTAAATAAAATAAAGAAAAATTCTCTAAATTTAAAATCTTTATTTTGTTATATAATTATGTTATTATATTTTTATAAATGTTATTTGTTATGTTCTTATAAATTGTATAATTTTTATTTTCACTTTGAATTAAATAACTAAATAAATAATTTTTATATTCTTTTCAATAATTCTGGAGTATAATATTCATTGCCTATTTTTTCTATAGCAATAGAAAGAATGATGCTTATTTAAGTTTTTTATATATCTAGTAAAATAATAAAAACCTAAATTAAAGCAAAAGTTCTTACCCCGAATAGTCAACAAATTTTGCATTTGTGACTACAATAGTACAAAGTACCAACACACAAGCACGAAGTCCTAACATGGTGTCTATAGAATCCTTTGATGCAGAAGGAATTCTGACCCACAAGCGATTCAAACCTTTTTTAAATCGTCAAAGAATTGATAAAAAATCTATTGATTCATGCAGAATTAAATAAACAGATAAGTTTTTATCTCAATAAATGCAGCACACTATGGAAAACAATAAGTTCAAGGAAATTCTATCTACAGATATTTTAGTAAAGAAAAGAGTGTTTTGATAAGGAAAACTTTAAACTGATTGATTACACTTGAATTAAATCTAATGTAACAATTCATATCTTACCGAGTGAGGTGAGTTATGTCTGAAATTGTTACCATGGTAACATAGGTAAATAAATCCGAGTCTTAATTGAAAGATTTCTCTAAAACAAAATACTTTAATAAATTCCAACATGTATGAAACTTTAAAGAAATTTAAAAGTTTTGTTACTTGCTTGGGTGAATAATTGAAGCTATGGTGTATGTCTTTTACTATGGTGCTAGTCTAGCCTGGTGAAGCTATGGTGTTTGTCTTTTTTTCAATTCCTTCTATTAGCTCACACTATCACTATATATATCTTGTTCAAATTTTCAATCTTTAATAGAATACTTTTTATTTATCCACTCAAGTTCAAATACATTTTTTTGAACTTGTAGTGGATGATGCTTGATGTTAATACAATATTTTCAAATATTAATTCAGTAATTAAATTTAATTAATTAATTTTAGTTTTTTTTAGATTTAAGTTCATATATCTACCAATAGATGGCGCCAGATAAACTTAAAAAAATGAATGAAAATTATTTATAAAGGACTTTCTGCAATATAGTAAAAATAAAGTAGGAATTGACTTTAAATTTTTTTTTTTTTTTATATTACTTGTTTTAAGTTAAATTCTATAAGTAGCATGTGAATTGGTGTTACAAAAATCTTTTAATCAAAAGAAATATACAGATTAACTCAGTTGCACCATGCTTGTTTTTCTTATGTATGTTATACACCATTTTTTTTCAAATGATAAGTGTATGTTGTTTGGAATGCTGATCATCTTAATTTGCAGTTATTTTTTAGAGAAACAGTAAGTATGCAGTGGATTCAGATTTACTCAGGGCGAATTATATGAGGGCTATAAACAGTGCATCTACTTCCCATTACAGTTTTGGGTACCAGGAAGATCCTTCACTGACCAGGTTTTTTCATACTTACAATTGAATGTAAACCTGAGTTACTGTTAACATATGAAATCATGAATTATTCATAGTAGGTTAAATAATACTTGCTGTAGTTATTTTTAATCAATAAAAATGTATTCTGATGATTTTCTAAGCTAAAAATTTATAATAGGTTAACCTATTTTAATTTATATATACTTTTTTTATCAATCATGCTTTTCAAACACTTTCTTCTCCATAAATTTACCCAATAGAACACATTTAGTATATGATAAGCAGACGTCTCCAGTCGTCTCAGGACCTCATTATTTTTTGACAAATTGACAAGAATTCATGCATATAATATATATATATATACATATAATTTATAAAAGAATTAGTGTTAATTATTATGATACCTACTGAGGTATTTGCTATAAGAAATCATAAAAAAAAAAAAAAAAAAAAAATACTCCGTAAAATGATTTATAAAAACATTATTTTTTATGCATTCACTATACCCTTATTTTTGACTAATTTATAAATATGTTGTTTATTTTAAAGATATCTGATGAAAATTAAATAAGTATTCCAAACTAAGGAAATGCACACATTTGGTCTATAATCTCCCGAATTCTTGAACACATTTTGATGAAATTAGATTTGAACTAAAGTTTGTACATAGAATACAAAAATAGCCGCACAACAAATATTATATGATAATCGCTGAGACTTCCTAACTCTATAAGTAATATAATCGAAAGTAACAGTCTTTCAAATAAAAATATGATGCTCTCTTACAGTTATACAGCTTCCACAACATTAATTCTTATTTGATTAAGCCAGTTTATGAATCCCTAAACAAGCCAACCTCACATCCCCAGAAAACCTTAAATCCCAGCTATTTTGAAGACCAAACGATTTTAGTAGAAAGAAGACGAAAAAAAAAAAAATTCCAAAAAACGTTTTAAGGATGTAATACAGGTTGTATATCTAGAAATATGACACCAAAGCACCAGGCAAATGTTGCAATTTTGACGAGATGAGCCCTATGTGAATACGAATTGCCATCCATCCATCTATCATAGCTATCTGCATCTTCGAAGATTGTAACATCTTACTCCAAGATCTCATACCTGTATTTTGCAGCAATCACAGAGCCTCTTATAAAGTCATGGATGTCCATGTGCTTGTCCAATATTCATGCCTGCTCAGACCATGATACCTCTGCTGGTGTAATGGTCTCATTTTCGGAGGTTTGAAAACTGGTAGTGGGTAATTTCTCTTTCCATACGAACTTACGTATTGAACTTCTGTCCTTGAATCTGTTTGTAGTAATGGACAAACGTCGATCTTCATTGACCAACAGGCCTCTTTGAGTACCATACTCATGCTTTCTTTCTACGAATTCTAACTCTACAAACTCTTCTTTCCTTACATTGATAAAGTTGCTCAGCATCACGTTTCAATTCCTGAGAATCTGAACTTGAGAATCACCTGCTTTCAGACACCCCATGATTTGGTTCCTCATTCCATAATTCAAACTTTTGTGGTTACTCATTTTTTGTTTTTGAAATTCATTGAATGTAGTAAAAAAATTGCCACGAAATTCGTCGACGCAATTGTGAGTGGAAAAATTAAAACTGCCAAAATTAAATGTCTTGATCCTGTATCACCTAATCACCTTGTCCTGTAAAAACTAATGTATTTTAAACCAGACTTTGCCTCTTTGTTCGGAGGTATTATCATTTAGCTTTCTTTCAGTACTTCAGAAAATTCATAAAAATCCATGTAAATTGGTTATCAGCTTATATTGAAACTCAGATAAAAAGTGGCAAAACATTTTGATTCAGTATTGTCCAACCTTTCAATTTTCTTGGGTCGATTTGAAGTAAAACAATAGTCTATATTGGATCACAAATAAGATATATTAATACTAGTTGTTGATCGAAATAACACAACACTTTTCTAAAGATAAAATTATTTTTGAAAGTGAAGAGAAGTAATCGTGAAAATAAAATAGAAAAAAACAATTTATTTTCTAACCAGACATGATAATGTCTTTATTAATATTGAGTAACATCTAAAAAAGATTTTGGATGTCCTTGAAGTATACTCGAGATTAAGTGCAAGTTCAACTCAAAGTGCTCTGAATTCTTTTTATCATTCTACTACTTATTCGTTCGTTCAATTTATCAGTAAAACGATGTTGACTGTATTAGTTATAACTGAATTGTAACTTAAAAAAAATAATCAATAAAATAAACCTTTTTCTTGACTCTACTCTTCTAACCTTCAAATTTTGTTTGCCTTAACATTTCAGGATTATCTTTCCACCAGAGCAACATCTGGGCTTCAAGATAAATTGTTGACCAATGATAACATTTCTCCTTCGATACTCAGCGATTTATGATTTTTTTTTTTGTATCAGTGAGCTAGTTTGGAATTTTATGGGTCTACTTTTTATGGTGTTCTTAAACACAAACATCGAAAGAGCGAAATATTTATTTCTGGCAAACCCACGCTCTCGCATCTGGTTTTATTTCCCCGAAAGTGCTTAGAAAGATGAAAAAAGAAAGGAATTTCTAAGTGATGCAGCAAAGAAAAGTGATTTTGTACCGAAATTATCTTGAAGAAGTCTAAGACTGTTAGTATATAGATGATGGAAATTTTTAATTAGTGTTTTAACAATCAAAATTAGCTTATTCTAATTTTAACAAGGTAAAGTATTTAAAAAAGTAATCATTTTTGAATTTTATAAGTGTTTCACTAAATGTAAAGATAATGAAATACTTATGTATCATTTTGACTATTTTTTTTTATTTCAATTTCAGGTGAATGAGTGTTTTTATTTAACTTATTTGTTTTTTTAGAGCCTGCGTATTGAAAATTTTGAATTAAATCAAATTTTTAAGCTAACAGTTTTTCGCGAAGACAATATTAATCCACTTAATGAAGAAACGGTTTCCAACCTGTGTAGGCATCTGAAGGATAATGTTGACCTTATAAAAAATTTAACGTATGGCTATCAGCATTTTATTTCATTAACTCAATACATAAAATATAGTAAATAAATTATAAATAAGGGCATAAAAAGTTTTCGTTTAAAAGCGTTGCTGCAGAGTATATGCAAAGTAGCTCTTCGTCAATGCGCGTATGTAAGCATGGAATCTTGGCATGGGATTCGTTTATTTCCGAAGTGTATATGGAAAATGTTGAAACATTAACCATTGCAACGTTAGTACCAAATACGTCTACACAAAACCTACGTACTTACTTACTGGTTTAATGGAATCTTCATCAGTGAGGAACTGTACTGCGAAACTCTGGAGAGATTAGACGTGCAATTAAGACGTGGTGAAATTCGCGGTGATTCTGATTCATAGTAACACACATTCCTAAATCGCAAAAGTTTTAACAAAAAAGTTATACTCCATAAAAAGTGGGAGACACTCGATCATCTGCATTACAGTTCTGATCTCTCCCCATGTGATTTTCACGCCTTCGGTCCCTTAAAAACGTCGATGGCTCCTATTGGACGTAGAAGTTCAATGGACAGTTTTGAACTACTTCAAGCAGTAGAAAAAGGTGTTGTACTAAAGGAGTATATTCAACCAGGTGAAACAGTGGTAGGATTGCCTAAATACTCAAGGCGATTTTGCATCGCTGGCATACCAATTCTGCATGAACGGAAACTTTTTGATACCCCCTTATATTAAATCCCATTTTTAAAACTACCTCGTTGGAAAATTTTAGTTTATTTTATATCCATAAAGTAATAATTTATTTTCTATTTTCTTTAATATTTAAGAAAATATTAGAAATAATTATCTTCCATTGTATTTATTAAAGGAAAGCTAGAATAGCATTTGCAAATTTTATTAATTAGTTTAGAATAAATAATAGCTGTGCATGGGTACATAGCACAATTAATTTCGATTTATTCATTATCCTTAATCTACAAGCATTGTTAACAGTATGATTTTATGAATTATTTGTTTGGAATATTTATATTATTTATAATGTTAATGAGTTCAATATATTAAAATATAAATTCTTTTTAATCTAACATTGAGAGTAATATGATCCCATTGGGGTTCACAGCATGATGGAAACTACATCAAAATTGTGATAATTTAAAAAAATAATGAGAATGAGAATAATATATCTATGAAGGAATATTTACTTTCTCCAATGTATTATCAATCAATGAAATTTTAATGAAGTAAAGAAGTCTTATACTTGGTGTGAATTCAGTTTATCATTATACAGACGCATTATTAATTGATTCTGTATTAACAAGAAACATGTATATAATAGATGAATTGATCACGATAACAGATCAATTTAAATATTTCCGTAACAAATAGGTGTATAATTGGTAAATGCAATAATTGAAAAAGCTTTGATTAATATGAAATTACAATTATATATTCATATATAGTTTTTGCTATTGAATATATAAAAATTTGAAGAAATATTCAATAATCAATACTAGAGAATGAGTAGTCTCAATAAATGACAACGTTTATATCTTCAATAGGTGTATAATAGGTATATCCAGTAATTAAAAAAAATTGATTTCAATAATTAACAAAATTTGATTATTATAAAATTAAAATTATATATTCATATGTAGTTTTGTTATTGAGTATACAAGAATTTGAAGAAACATTCAATAATCAATACTAGAGAATGGGTGGTCTTAATAATTGATAACATTTATGTCTTCAATAGGTGGATAAAAGGTATATCCAGTAATTAACAAAATCGGATTCGTTTTCGAATATCATTATATATTCTATTAAGTATTTATTTAGTACGAATTGCTTATATGTATAGTTTTAATGAAAAACTGAACCAATTCAATAATCAATAATCAATAATAATCAATATTCATTCAATAATCAATCTAGAGAATAAGTGGTCTCATTAATTGACAATGTTTATGTCTTCAATATGTGGATAATAAGTATATCCAGTAATTGGCAAGATTTGATTCGTTTTAAATTATCGTTATAATTCTATTAAGTAGTTATTAAGTACGAATCGATTACTTGTATGGTTTTAATGAAACCTCAGCTAAATCAAAATACATTAAATTGTTTGGAATATATACAATATCAAATTGCACTTCTTCAAATGGTCAAACTTGTTTTGAAATTTATTTTTCACGCCTGATTTGGTACAGAATTATGTACTCCAATTTCTACGCCATAACGATATATTTTCCACTGAAATTATTAGAATATCCAAGGATACATTAATCATTTTTTTCAGAGAAAATAATCAAGGTATTGTCCAATATCAATTACAGTTAAATTTACGTAGATGATTTTTTTCCCTATCAATTGAATAAAAACCGAATTCAAACACAAACTGACCATTGTAGAGATAAGGCTTTCATCCATGCATTAAGATAGTGGGGAATGAATACCCAGGTAAAATAAACTTTAAAATTTTATTTAATATTTTATTAGAGCTTATAAAGACTCTTCAGTGCTGATTTTATTTCAGAATTAAATTGAATTAAAGAAAAAGATTTTCTATGTTTCTTTTTTTCAAAATAATAGGAGTTCATTTTATTTAGGATGACGTATTATTCAATGGAAACTAAACCAATGGTAAATTTTAATATTGATTAAAATTTGTTTCAATTTATTATAATATTATCTTTATGTAATAATATTTAAAATAAAATACCAGCTTATTAATTTAAATGTATGAATATATAGATGTATATTTAGTTCTTTTATTATAAATCATAAACTGGAATTTGTTTATGTTCATAATAAAAAGCTTTTCATCTTTCCTCAAAACATATAAAGTTAAAATAACCAACAAATTTTTTTAAAACTTATCAATTAACAATAATTAAATTCATTAAAGATGTCAGAATATGTAAAAGTATTTTATGTTTAATAATATTAAAACTCTAATATATATTTATTGAAATATAATTTCAATTCGACTATACATATTTATAGAATATAATTTAACTAAAACTACTCTAGGAAAATAAAAATTATTTTAAAATTGATGAAAATGTTAATTACGCTCATATTTTAATAAGTACTTTAAGAAAATAACTTTGCCAAAAAGTTCCTAATTAAAACAATGAAAAAGTAAATCATTTTAATTAGTATGTTCGCTCACGTCCCAGTTTATAAGTTCAAAACTTTGAACATGTTTTTTTTATTGCTTAATTTGCCTCAATAAGTTTTAATTAAATATTCATTGAATCTACTTGAAAAAATTTTAAATCCGCTTAATAGAGCTCCATTGCATGGTAAAGTATATTCTAGTAAGTTCTTAAAAATTAAAAATATGGTTTTTAAAGCAGCTACAATTTTAAAAAGAAATATTATTCTATACTTAATGTTAATTTTTAATAAATTAATGTTGAATTTTTAATAAATTATGTGTTATAAGGCTTTTTTTACTTCAAAAAAGATTTTAATTATTATTCGAAGCATAAACTTTTCATGATCTACTATAATGCTCTTAAAATTTTAAAATATAATTATTTCACTTTATGCAAATTGGCTTCTAAATTCTAAATAAATGAAATAAAATGTAAATTCTACTTCAAAATATTACAATTGTTTTACAAAAATAAATTTAAAGCATTTTATACATACCTTACAGCTAGTAATAATTCAGATTAATTCCAACCATTATTAATTATTAAAAAAAGGATTTCTTGAATTTTTTTAAAACGTTCAATTCTGTATACTATTTTTAGACATTTATTTTATTAATTTAATTCTGAATGCCATTTTTTACAAAGTAATATTCATTGTTAAATACGATAAAATTTTCGTTTGCATTCTATTTCATTTTTTTAATTTATCGATATATTTAGAACGCTTTATTGAAATTAATATACAGAAAACGATTTATTAAAACTGATATTAAAATTGATATACAGAAAACGATTTATTAAAACATATATGTATAAAACGATTTATTAAAATTTATATATTTAGAACGATTATTTAAATTTCTTAAAACATTCAATTCTATCTATTATATTTCGACATTTATTTTATTAATTTAATTCCAAATGCCATTTATTATAAAATATTATTCATTTTTAAATACAATAAATTTATCGTTTGCATTTTATTTTATTAATTTATCGATATATTTAGAACAATTTATTAAAATTGTTCTCTTTTAATAAAAAAATTATTTGTTTCTAAATAAACAGTAGTTATTAATTTGAAATAATAATTATTTTTTGAATATGGGCATCATTTAATTTTGATAGCTAATTAATATTCAATTATATATTTCCGAACGAACCATTTAAAATTTCAATTTTAATTTAGTTCATATGTTAAGTGTAATAATCTATAGTACACATAGTACAGAATAATAATACTTTCTTATATTATAACTGCATTAAAAACTATTTTTTTAAGTTTTAAGAATTTTCTAAAATATACTTTACTATGCCATTAAGTGTATTTAAGTTTTTTCAAGTAGATTCAGTGAATACTTAAAAAATTTATTGAGGCAAATTAAGCAACAAAAAAAAAAAAACCTTTTTCGAAGTTGTGAACAGTTTATCAACTGGAATGTGAGGAAACATACTAATTAAGATTATTTATTTTTCCATTATTTTAATTAGGAACTCCTAAATTTGTTTTCTAAATGGTTTTTCTTAAAATACTTATTAAAATATGTAAATAATTAACATTTCCAATCAACTTTAAAATAATTTTTTACTTCCCTAAAGTAATTTTAGTTAATTATAATTTTTTTTTTTCAGAAATGTTAAAAAAAATTCGTATCTGATATTTAATTTCAGTTTACTGACATTTATTTAGAATTCAAAAAATTTAATGTAACTAATCAGCTTTTCAGAAACAGATAAAATACAAATCTTTCATTAGAACCACATTTGAATTAAAATATGTCTTATTTTTCCTGTTTATTTTATGCGTCGTTTGGAAAA
The DNA here is from genome assembly GCA_021605075.1 of Caerostris darwini. Taxonomy (NCBI): domain Eukaryota; kingdom Metazoa; phylum Arthropoda; class Arachnida; order Araneae; family Araneidae; genus Caerostris; species Caerostris darwini. Next base: position 4,348 of record BPLQ01009746.1, on the reverse strand, counting down.
AGGCAACAAAATATATTTTATATAAATGAAATAAATTTTGAAAAAGAATTTTTATGAAATGTTCTTCAAACACCACACACACATGTACATGTACACTTCAAACACCACACACACATGTACATGTACACTTCAAACATGTACACTTCAAACACCATGTGTATGTCAGTGTGTGTGAAGTGTAGGTGTGTGTGTGAAGAACATTTTATAACAATTTATGTGTGTATGTGGGAAGAGTTTACTTCAAATAATACACAGAGCTTCGTTTAAAAATTATTAAATTTAAATTACATATTGCCTGCTTTAAATATTCTGCCATCTTTATACACTCAAGAGCCAAAGCATTATGACCACCTGTCAAAAACTATTTTTTTAAGTTTTATTGACAAGCTTTTTAACCCGCCTTGGCATGGATTAAATAATTTTCGTCCTTGTTTTAAATAATGTTTTCTATAATGACCTTTTTAAAAAAGGGTTAATATTAAAGATCATTTCATGAAAAATTCATTGAAAGATGATAAACAGTAATAAGGGTTCAAGAACATTTCCCAATAAAAATTTACAAGTTAAGATTTAAAAGACTATTGAAAAGATAAAAAAGTGTGTGTAAAAAGGAAAAAAAGATAAAAAACAAGTTACAGAAAAAATATAAAAATAATGGATTAATACCGCCATTTTATACCAATTAATTTATGTGTTCCACCTGATCAAGAGCCTTACCCCGTCATACATAGGGCTTCGTTTAAAAATCATTACATATTGCCTGCATTAAATATTCTGCCAACTTTATGTAGAATAACAAGTAAATAAATTTCACCATTTCAGTATACATTGATTGCATTGTACTCTTGAGAATTTCAACAGAATGTCTGAATAGTTAACATTTAAAAATTACTGATAGTTAACAATTCGTATGAATAGAATATTTAGAACTTATGTAATATATTTATTAAGAATTAAACAAACAAATAGAAAAAAATGGCAATAATGCTTATGATTAGTTGAATGAATTAACATATATATTCATTCAGTTCAAGTCTTCGTTGCATGAACTTGATATTTCGTGGTAAAATATTGCATTTAAGTAATTATTATATTTTCAATTAAAAAATAATTTTATTAAACCTGCTAACAATTTTACAAAAATTGTATTAGCAAAATAGTTACTTTTTAAGAAATATATAATTAAATTTATACAATTAGTAATTGAAACGGGGGCTTTATAGACGAGTTACTAGCGCTATGACCCTCGGTATTATGGATACTACAGTGCCCAAAAAGTAAGACCAATTATTTTTTTTCTTCAAAAACTTTTTATTTATTCTTTCAAATTTATTTCATCGCCTTCAAAGTAATCCCCTCCGGACACAATGCACTTATGCCAACTTTTTCCAATCCTCAATGCATGCTAAAAAGTCATTGGCAGGGATGGCCTTCAAGCGCTCGGCGATTCATGTTGAATCTCTTCAATCGACTCAAAACGGTGTCCCCGAAGTGGTCTTTTGAGTTTAGGGAAAGACCAGAAGTCGCACAGTGGGAATATGGTGGTCGTGGAACGATATGGGAGTTCATATTTTGGGAAAAGTCAAGATGAATCAATGCAATGATAATCAATGTTAGCTGGCGCATTCAGTGTTTCGATACCAATCGAGATTTGAGGCCCAAAATGGAATTGACCGATCCTTTTGAAATTCCAAATCATCAGCATGGTCTCTATTTGTAAATCGACGTTTTTCAAGCACCAAATCTTTAATGTTTTGGACGTGAGTTTCATCGTTTGGTTCAGGTGGATGGTCGACCAGAGGGCTATTCGTCTTCAACGCGTTCTCTGCCTTCTTTGAACTGTTTATACCACTTCTAAACATTTCTTTCCGATATAGGAATGCGCTCAACGAATGACTTCTGAAACATTCTATACTTTTCCGCAAAGAAAATTTAATGAAAGTTCTTTGTTCAATTAATTCCGACAATTCAAACATCGTCTATAATCAATTTTAGCGTCTCACGAAGCAACGCGTAACTCAAGCACTAATGAATATTTTGACGTCAAATTTCACACAGATGAACATACCACAGATGTCAAGGATAGTGCCAGCAACCTAAAAAAGAAAAAAAAATTGAAATTCCATAAGTCCCAGGAATTTTAAATTGAAAATTGGTCTTATTTTTTGGTCACAGTAGTAGTTGTAATGGTTCGTAATCCCCTTTTGACAGGTGTAATAAGACTCTAGAGCGTTGGATATAAGGCGGGCAACCCTACCCCATTAAAAGAAAACGCCTGATGTTGAGGAATCTACCAGTAGGCAGATGGCCATGGTCCACCATGGGGTTGTTGCGCCATTAAAGAAGAAGTATTGATCAAAATAATAATATAATAATTTTCATGTCATAAAAAATTATTTTGGATAATGTCTAGCATTCGAATAATAACTTAGTTTGAATAACAATAAATACAATAGTGAATAGTTAAGCGAAAAACCATAAATTTTTATAAATTAATTTGAAAAATTTGTAGACCTGAAATTTCTTAATTTCTCTAATAATTGTATAATATTTGAAATGCATATTTATTTTCAGTTTTTTAGTATGTGCAAAAGTCATGTTAATTTTAGTGATTAAAAATTATCGTAATGTTCAATTTTATGTTTATTTCTTCAATAGAATATGACAATTTTTAAAATTAACCTTTTTTGAAATTTTTTATATTTCATTTTTTTTATTGGCAACAGTATGCTTTTGTTGATATTTAAACAGTAAAAGGAATTGCGAAATATATGAATCTTTTATTCATTTATTGATGGAAATTTAGGTCTTAATAATTATTTATTCATTGGGGTTTTTTATTTTTTATTTAAATTCTTCTTAATTTACTTAGAATTTTATTTTGCTTTATTTAAATTTTTATATCACAACATTTTATACTGTTGTTTTATAGATGTGATTGCCATAAATTCATTAGGATAATAAAAAAACAAGTAATATATAAAAAAAAAAAAAAAAAGTTAAAGTCAATTCCTACTTTTTTTTCACTGTATTGCAGAAAGTCCTTTATAATAATACTTATAATTTTTCTCTTACATCTGGAGCCCTCTATTGGTACATACATGCAACTTAAATCTAAAAAAACTAAAATTATTTAAATTAATTAAAATTTCAAATATTAATTCATTACATGTAATTACTGAATTAATATTTGGAAAAACTGTATTACCATCAAGTGTCCTCCACTACAAGTTCAAAAAAATGTATTTGAACTTGAGTGGATAAATAAAAAGTATTTTATTAAAGATTAAAAATTTGAACAATATATATATAGGGAGAGTGTGAACTAATAGTATGAATTTAATAAGATACTCTGCTGAAATTGTTTTTTAAATAAATAATTTAGAAATTTGTTTTAAATGCTCATAAACAATTAGTTTATCATTGTTTTTAAACATATGAATCTTTAATATAGAAAATATTCAAAATATTTATTTTTATGAGAAAAGTAACAAGTCTAGATGTTTCAAATAATTACAGATTCGTGCCATCTTCCTTCTCTGTGTCCTGATTAGCAGTTCGGCAGCCAATGTGATCTTAGAAGCTAAAGGCAATGACGAATACGCTGGCTACATCTTTTCACCGATTATTGGACTTTCCAAAATTCAGCTTTCCAGGAAATTCCGTCGCCAGTTGAACTGGCACGTTCCAGTCATTCCTTACATTCAAACGAAGCCGGAACTGAGTCCCATCAGCGAGAGTTACTTCGAAATTGATGACGATGACGATGAACTTATCGATAGTGTGCGTAAGAAGTCCTAATGGTAAGTTTTGATTTTAATATCGCATTAATAAAACAATGTTGACAATAATTTTAAAAACAAGTTGTATAAAAAATTTTCAATCAATTCCTACTTTTTTTTCATCACTGTATTGCAGAAAGTTCTTTATAAATAATTTTATTCATTTTTTTCAAATTTATCTAATTCATCTATTGGTAGATATATGCAACTTCAATCTAAAAAATTAATTAATTAATTAAATTTAATTAATGAATTAAACTTAAAAAATGAATGAAAATTATTTATCCACTTTCTGCAAGTTCAGTGAAAAAAAAAAAATATGTAGTGAACTTGAGTTTAATAAAATTATTATATTAACGATTGAAAATTTGAATAAGATATATATAAAAGAGTGTGAGCTAATAATTTTAAAAAAAAAATCATTAGTAAGAAAAATGAATTGCTTAATATAAGCCAATAAATATCCTTAATTATGCATGACATGTATAGTTTTATTACTTTTATATCGTTACTTATTGTCTGCTGTAATACTCTTTTATAAATTAGTAATATATTTTTCAAACATC
>BPLQ01009743.1:0-34186 GCA_021605075.1 Caerostris darwini | reverse complement strand
CCTATCTTTCTGTCTTTAACTTTATTTTTCTCTGTCATGTTCTTTAAAATAAAAAATATATGCAAGGTAGCTTAAAGTTAAAAGAAATACCTGTCTTTAATTACACCAATTAGAACTAAAACACATTCTAGTGCACCTTGATAATGTTTAGAATAAAAAAAAAATCTGGATGATATCCTTTATAATCATCAGCTACCAAAAATAAATTTAGATGACTAAGAATAATGGCTATAATTATTAATTTATTATCATTAATTAATTATTTTATAAAATTTCTTTCGATTTGCACAATATTTCTTCCACAAAATAAATAATTTTCAATATTTTGATTCAATAAAATTTAATATTTTCTAATAATATAAAAAGTAATTACTATTAATTTAAGTGATCTCAAATTTTATTTTAGATATGATCATTTATTAAATAATTTCACATGATTAAAGATTTTAAAATCTGTTTAAATGTTTTATTTGGTTATATCTTATTTTGACAATATTCAGAAAAATAAGATAATTCAGAAGCACTTTATAAAGATGATAATAATAATATAATATATAATTTTTTTTACTATGCAAGTTTTTTTTTTAAATGACAATCATTGAATTTAAAAACTATTTCAAACATCATAGAGTTTTTATTTGAATTATTTGAAATTTTTTATTTTTCCAATAATTCAATCAAAATGGAACATTGCAAACTTTATCTATTAAAGTACAATTAAATTTTACTATTTTAACACAAAAATTAATTTATTCACAAAATTTATGCAGTTAAAAAAGTTTCCAAGTTTAAAAAAAAAAAATTAACGGAAGCTCCATATCAAATATATTTTTCTTTTTAAATGATAACATATAATTTTAAAATAATGACTATTTCACTTTGGGATTTAATTATTATAAACTAATTAAAATTATGCCACTGAGTTCATTATAGTTATAAAAAGAATTCAAATTTATTTATCTAATTCAATATGTATATTTTATTAGTTTTTTTTTAATCTGCCAAATGTATTTTATCAATTAAAAAATAAATTTCAATTTAAGAATAAACTTTATTAATGAAGAAAAAATACCAAAAATGAAAATATTTATTAATAACTTAAAAATATTTCAATATTCACAACAATTCAAAAATATGAAATTAATAGCGAATTCTACTCTCGATAAATATTAATATTTTAAAAAACGCAGAAATCGATTTTTTTATTTGCTTCTATAAATATATTAATTACGGAAATACGTTTAACAAAAGCACGTTTTCCTCAAATTGCATCATATTAAAAATAATAAATTGCAAGATTGTTGTGCAATATGTGTTTTCCAGTTATTGTAACGCTAAAAAACAGAATAGAAAAAGAGAAACTTGCATCAATAAATGCTTATTAAAATTCAATTTGGAATGAAAACAAAACAAACGCTTTTTTTTTTCTTTCTAGTTATTGATTTAATATGACTAAATGAACTGCAGCAGTAAAAAACTACCTATAGCAATGCAACTATTTCATAAATAATAGAAAGTTTAAAAAGCTTACGACGATTCCAGGTGATACAGGTTCCATAAGAAAATTATTAAAGTTCAAGTATTGGAATGTATAAAACTGAGAAGGAACAGACTGACAGTTGACACACTCGCTACTCTCTGTCAATTACACGTTAGCGCAAACGCTGTTAAAAGGTAAGGCATCCACTGGCGACTGAAACGGTCCAATTACTACGGCCGAGATATCATTACGTAAACTGAATTGCGTCAAATTGTAAATACATTACATCATAACGCAAAATTTCAAGGGTATGTAGCAGAGCTAAAGTAAACCTGGCGCGTTGTGGGATTGTAGTAACCCAAACGAGTTGATGGCGCTACTGAAGTTTGATTGCCTGCGTCTTGGCGCAAATCGAAACTTAAATCAAGCCAAATGCGTTGCTAGTAACAACGAAGCTGTTTAGTTAAGTTGCGTGTTTGTAGTAAAGTGTGCTAACATTTTTTTTTTTTTTTTCCTTTTGGCTACTAGTACAAAAAATAAAACTATCAATGATAATTTTAAGTAAATTTATCCTTGGAAAATAAAATAACTTTGAAGTTAATTTAAAAAAAATTTTTTTTTTCGTTTTCGTTAATTAAATTTATTTTTTTTTCTTTTTCGTGAATTAAATTTTTTTTTTTTTCGTTTTCGTTAATTAAAATTTTTGTTAATAATACTGTAAAATATTTTCAAAAAGGCATATTATAAAACTTATAAAATTTAAAAGAAATTATTTTGCACTTATGAAATTTAATTAAAATTTAATTCCTAATTTAATCTTTAATTTAATTCTTGTTAAAGGAAATTAGAGATAAAATAAATATTTAATTAAAAATGAGAACTAAAAATAATATATATCAGTATTATTTTAAATATCATTTTAAAAATATCAATGGATAAATATACATTTATAAATATTTTTTTATTGTAATAGCAAAAAATATCAAATGATTAATATAAAAATATTCTATCAAATAATAATAAAAAATGAATGAATATATCAAGAAAATTATTTATTATTATAATTTAATAAAATTATGTTATTAACCAGATTATTTTCATAATTAGATGCTCATAACACTAACAATCAGCTTGATTAATTATTATTGAACATATCATAAGATAACATAATTTAGATAAAATCTAAAGAAAATTAAAACAAAGAATAAATTTGTTAAATAATCAACGAATTAAATTAATAGATAATTTCTTTAATCATATTTTTCTAGGTTGAATTTCTTAAAATTTATTTCTATTGGATTATATTCACAAATAAGGATTTAAAGTGAAGTGAAATTTATCTTTTATATCATTGGTATTTACTTCCGAAATGGCAACACTTTCGTGTTTTTCTCTTTCATCATTAAGTGTCATAGTAGCTTTAATTATTCGTTTAGTTTCTTTTATTTTAACACTAAATGAATAAAACAGTTTTCCTTGACTCAAAATTAAAATATTTAGAAGGTCTACATTTATAGTTATTAATAAATTTTAATGAAATGCAATGATAATCTATCCATATTTCATTTTTAAATAAATAATTTAATATTTTAATGATGTCGATTAGCAATGAAATGTGAAATCTCTTTTTAAGAATTGACATTTTGCATAATATATAAATAGTTCTTTTTAGATAGTTTCGAAATAATTGATTTTGAAATGTGATTTGATTAGCAGCAAATTTACTTTTTATCTTTGTTAAATATCACAGTATCTTTAATTATTAATTCAGTTTAATTTTCTTTAGTAATATAATTTATTGCTTTATTATTATTTTGAAATTGGGTTTTTTTTTAAATTTTTTATTCAGATTTATATTATTCAGAATATTGTTGTAATTAGTTGGAATTAACAAATTCTTTTGAAATGTAACTGAAAATATTAAATATTTTATAAAAAAATAATAATAAAAATTTTTGTCAGTATTCATTAATAAAATTGGTAACCTGCTTTTTATTAAGAATGTTTTGTGTCTAATATATAATCAGAAAATTCAAAATGAATGAAACTTTATAAGTATTTATTCATTACAGAAAATTATAAAATCAGATCCACAATAAAAAAACCCCATTCAAATACCAATAATACTTGTTTCTACTATAAAAATATTAAATTTTGATAGTTTAAAAAAATAATCATTAATTTCAGTATGATATTTTTTAAAAACTATATTTTCATTCCTTAGGTTCTGATTTGTTGTTTTTTTACTAGCAATATTCAAAAATTAAAAGTTAATTTGGACTCATTTCTTATATGTCACAAAAATGTTCGTACATTTTAAAATTTTGTATGAAAAGAGTTGTAGTTTGGAATTGAATTTGAATATAAAATCCAAAATTTTTTTTCTTATCATCTGCATAAGAATATAAATAAAACCGAGAAATTAAAAAAAAAAAAAAAAAAAAAAAAAAAAACCCATAAAGTTATTTTCCTTTATAAAAATAAAAATTCAAAAAAGCAAAAGTAGAATGAACAAGCAACAAAGTGATAATGGTAAATTTACTAGTTACTTACTTACTTACCAAACTTGGTTAAGAATGAATAAATTATATTAAGAAAAGTTAAATAATTGTAATCGGCCGGATTGATATACAAGTTACCCAAAAATTTAGAATTTAATGTAAGAACAAAACGCATAACAGCTTTTTTAAAAATAAACCATACTACTGTGCCCAAAAGTAAGGCCAATTTTTTTTTTTTTTTTCAAAAACTCTTTATTTATTCTTCCAAATTTATTTCATCGCCTTCAAAGTAATTCCCTCCGGACACAATGCACTTATGCCAACTTTTTTTCCAATCCTCAATGCATGCTAAAAGTCGTCGGCAGGCATGGCCTTCAAATCGCGAGGCGATTCAAGTTGAATCTCTTCAATCGACTCAAACCGGTGTTGAATACGATGGTTGTGAAACGATGTGGGTTTCATTTTTTGGGAAAAAATCACGAAGAATCAATGCAGTGTGAGCTGGCGCATTCAGTGCTTTCGGTACCAATCGAGATTTGACACGTTTGAGGCCCAAAATGGAATGGATCGATCTTTTTGAAATTCCAACATCATCAGCAAGGTCTCTAATTGTAAATCGACGATTTTCAAGCACCAAATCTTTAATTTTTTGGACGTGAGCTTCGGCGGTTGAGGTGGATGGTCGACCAGAGGGCTCTTCGTCTTCAACGCGTTTGCTGCCTTCTTTGAACCGTTTGAATCACTTGTAAACATTTCTTTCCGATATAGGTATGCTCACCGCGTGCCTTCTACAACATTCTATATGTTTCCGCATACGAATATTCATTCCGCAAACAAAATTGAATGCAAGTTCTTTGCTCAATTAATTCAGACATTTCAAAATTGTGTCTCACAGAGCCAAGCGTAACTCAAACACTAATGAATATTTTGACGTGAAATTTCCCTCAGTTGTCAATGGCAGTGCCAACAACCTAAAAAAGAAAAAGAAAAAAAAATTGAAATTCCATATTCCCGGGAAATTTAAATTGAAATTGGCTTTACTTTTTGGGCACAGTAGTAGAATTCAAAACAATTTTCTTTCCATGATAAATCTCTTTTTTCAATCTGAAATAAAATTAACTACTTTGCTTTTCACCCTACCATCTTTTAGAACAATTTTACAATAATTTTTCTTCACAATTAATTTTACTAAATTATTTAATAATTACTCAATCCTTTTGTAAATAAATATTATGTAAAGAAAAATCAGTGAAAGAAATTTAAAAAATAAATAAATAAAAATAACAGATTTCAGTTTAAATGTTCAAAATTGAAAGTAGTGAGAGTAGAGAAATGAGAGTATTCAATTCAAAATTAAAAGTAAGTAGTTCAAACCATGATTAATATTCAGTTTTAAATCTAAAAGTATAAGAAAGCTGATTATTTACGCGAGAATGTATTTTTGTTGCCATGTTTTTCCTCCCTATTTCACTATATTAAATCCCAAATCAATCTGATTTCATTTTTGAATCCTATTCCATTATTTCAATACAGGATAATCTATTTATACATCTGAATCAAAGGTGACAGATATCTCGGGTAGACAATATGAGAGAGAGGTTTTCTATTTATCGTTCTGGGATCATGCCTCTGTCACGAAGTCGGCTTCCATTAGATCCACCAAACCCAACACTCCCCCGTAAGTCACGTGATTGGCGGTGCGTGCACTGAACGTGAAATGAGAGATATGAACCTCAACACCGCCTAATGCTTAGCTTAAGTGGTCTGGCAAGGAAGAATTTTCCCCTGGGAATGCGATTGGGTGCTTTCATTTACTCTTTTCTTTCTTTTTTTTTCTTCTTTTTTTCAACACTGTAGAAATATTTTGGACTAAAAATATCAAATAAGACATTATTAATACAATAAAAGTAGTTTAGGCTGGCTTTTAAGTGTCAAAAGGTTTATTCTGAATTTCTTCTATATCAAACGTTTGTTATTCTGGGTAATCTTGAGACCCGACAGAAAATATTTTTAGTTTAGTTTGCCACTTTAAGATAATTTTTTTCACACTTTAGGTTAATTAGATGGGGCCTACAGTTTAAAGTCCATGCTGCCACCGCGAGGATTAGAATCTGAAGCCTGTGGGATCAATGGACAGAGCGCTAACCAATTGGCCATCAGGCCGCTCAGAAAATTTTGAAAACGAAGGAGAAAAATTACGTGAAACATTTCCTTTAACTTTTAAGATCTAACTTTCCATTTATATTTATCTAAACACACACACAAAGCAAAAGAACTTCTATAACAAAACATATACGGAAGTAAAAACGTATAAATAACAAGGCAAATCAATATATCATACAGTTTTTTGACAAGACATACTTATTGACTTATACAATGGTGCCGCAATATATGTCCTTAATTCCTTTCAGTTCCTTGGATTTGTAAAATACTAAATGAATTTTTTCCATTAGAAATAAAGTGAAAATAATTAATCCATTCTAACGAAAAAAATATTACTATTATTGGCATATTATATATTATTGGGGTTGAATACAATAATTTAAGCACTTCTTCATTGGACAGCAGTCTCATGGTAAGCCAAGACCGTCTGCCCACTGGCAGATTTCGAAGCAGGAGATGTTTCCTTTTTGCGAGGTAGGTTTGTCTGTCGTACGCGAAACAGTCATATTAGACCGGGACTAACGGCTTAAAATTGATTCCGAACCACTACAAACATTCATGGCATCGCCGGGACTTGAACCTTATGTCTGTGGTACCGAGTGCCACACTATCAGGCCCCCAGTAAAAGGACATGTTAGGTTAATAGGGTAATAATAGGATATAATAGGGTATTATGCTATCAGACAAAATATTGCTTATCTTATCGCTTAATCTTATCGACAGAATACCGCTTATAGTTAATCTTTTTATAAGTACCATACAGATGCATCTTTTTTTAATTTATTATTTTATGAGAAATAAACTGTTCAGCATGAAGTAGCAGTTACTTAGCATTGTATGAAATATATAATAATTTTGAGAAAATGGTGCTCTGGTACAAATCTTCTTTACTTATTTCACCATTTATCTGAGATCAATAAACTTATTGAATGTTAAAATGAATACAAAAAGCAACGACCATATTTAGTCAAAAATTCGCGTTTAACAATTAAAAGTGCCACAAATTTTGAATCAACACAATGCATTATATAAATTTCAAATTTAATCCATCAATTTTGGAATAGTTAATGTACAAAAAAAAAAAAAAAAAAAAAAAAAATATATGCATAAAAATTATATGTGCGAAATAAAAAAGATTAGAATACATTAAAAATAAATTAGTGCGAATGTATTGCAATATAAATGAGGCCTGATGGCCAAATGTCTGACGCTCGCTAACCACAGGTTTCGGATTCGAGTCCTGGCGAAGACATGGATGTTTGTAGTGGTTTGAAATCCACTTTAAAACGTAGGTCAAGAGCCAATGAGCTGTAGAGCGACAAACTAGGGGGTTGGGGGAGTAGGTCTAACAAATCTATTCGGTAAAAAGAAAATATTCTCATGCTTCGAAAACTGCGAATAAGCAGAAGGTCTTAGCCTACCATGGACTGTTGAACCCAGGGCCGGATTTTCTAACCAGGCTAACCAGGCTTCAATTCTAATTCTAGGCTAACCAGGCTTCAGCCTGGGGCCTCAAGATCAAGATGGGCCTACATTCAAATTGTTAGCAAAATTAGAATTACGCTATTCTAAAAACGATAAACACTAAAACACTGAATCGAAAATAAGGAGAAATTCTACATAATAATTCATACTTAAACTTTAAGTGCGAATTATTACGAAATAAATTTATCTGAATTAAATTTGCTTTAATCTTCATGTATTGGATATATTTAATTTAATTTGATAGAAAATATGCTAATTTTTATTGCATATTTTATTTTCGTAGTCAAATATTTTTATTATTTGATTTTTGTTTCTTTGTAAATGTTGTGTGTTATGTTTGATTAGTTATTGTTACAAGTACTATATAGGGTGGTGAAAATAAATGTCCAAATAAGTGTTCTCGACTTGTTTTTTTTATTTATTATCCGTGGCACATTTTTTATAAAGATTAGTACCCATCACAACATGTTTCATTTAACATATTGATATATATCACAGTAATGATATATTTTATTATCACTCATGTAATTTACAAACTTAAAAATGGGAGGTGAAAGGGCCTCATAAGTTGAATAGCCTAGAGCCTCTTTTCATCTAAATCCGGCCCTGGTTGAACCAAATATGATGATGAGGATGATGATGATTGCACTATAAATATCAAAAGTTCAGCTGTAACACATTCTCAATCTTACAGCTGTTTCAAATCAGACATAATGGCTATAAAATTTTTATCGTATGAAAAAAATGTATCAATGAATGTGAAAAAAATATCAATGAATGTTTTTTACTTCTCTATCAACAGAAGGAAAAAATGTATTTCATGAAAAAACAGGTTCACAGAAAGGAAAAAAATAGAGTATAAAATATTTTAAAATGACATAAACATTTCTTGGTTATCTTTAAACTGCAGGAAATTCAATTGACGAATATTAATTGCATTTTATTAAAAAAAAAAAAAAAAAAAAAAAACTATGCTTAAGAGTAGAAAAAGATGAAATGGATAAAAGTATGAATGGAAAAGTTTATTTAGATTAAAATAATTGTTATTCAACAATCGTCACGTAGTTTTATAGAAAACATTTATTTCATGTAAATAAATTCTTTTTTTTTTTTTTTTTTAGAAATAATTCTCAAATGACTAAACTGTTATTTACGTTTGCTAATAAATGCAGTTTTGTTCCACAATTAATGTTTAAATTTTTAGAGCTAATTCAATTAATTTTAATTACAATTTTTACTACTTTTACGATTACGATAGCAAATGTAAAGAATTATTTAATAATTAATTAACTTATAAAAATGAATTATTCTGTTTTGTAACATTAATATTTAATAGTGATAATTGATAAGTGCGCGAGAAATTAGTGTTATATACAATTGTAGTGTGCAAGTTGGGCAATCAGATTGTAACTGGGTGGGGTTGGGTTGAGATACTTGAGGCACAGGTTGGAGAATTCACAGCTTTATTGACACACGCATTAATACCACACACTTACAATTAGAGACGTACAATATTTAGCACATTTAACGACAAATAATTATGGATTCGTGAAAGGATTCCACTTCTAAACCGAAAACCTGAAACTCGGCTAAGCGCAGGATGCGCAAAGTATACTTCCTGTAGATTGTAGATCAACTAAACGTTTCTCAGCGGTAGAGCACATTGCGATATACTTTCTCTCCGGCTGAGAGTCTCGAGGTCTACTAACCATTTCTCCTGAATGCCACAGGGGGCGCTCTTGCCAATGAGTAGGAGGAAGCACGGTTGCACAATGATAATTAAAGCAATTTTTGTTAAACATTATATCCATTAGACATTATCAAGACAAAATATATTTTTTTAAAAGTCAGTAGTAAATCGGCATGGAAGGAATTTTAAGATATATAATAATAAATATATAAAAAATCATCAATTTTCCAATTTGATAAATCTTTTTACAGTTTTTAAATTGCTTTTTTTAGTTCACTCTGATACTATCATGTATTCTTTTAAATTTACCATTTATTTGAAGTTTATATTTTTTTGTTATTGATTTATTTATTTTTGAATTCTGCAATTTGTTGAAAAAGAAATGAAAAGGTTTGTGTGAATGAAAAGCCGTTGTGTCGGTTTCTAACGGTGATCAATAGTCTAGTACGAAAATTTTTAAAAAAGAATTTCGCGTCTGTAAAATTTTTTTATTTGTTTTTTATTTTTATTTTATATGAAACAATGACATCATATCCTTGAAGTCGCGAACTCTTTACTGAAAGAATTTTTTGGTTGCTAGTTTTTCAATAAAGTTCGCCACTCCCATCAGTCATGTTAAGAATGGTTGTATAAGCATTTTAAAAGTCGAAAAATATGAATGGAAAGTCGAGAAATATCGAAAAGTCTAGAAATATGAATGAAATTTGCGAATGACTGAACGACACCTAAGTGCGATAAATCATATTTTTTTCGGAATCCACTAGAATATTTTATGTATATATTCTACAAGAGTGAAATATTGTCTTATTGTTTTCGCTTTGAATTTACGATAAAAAAATTACAGACGAAAACAAATGTACTACTGTGTCCAAAAAGTAAGACCAGTTTTCAATTTAAATTTCCCGGGCATATGGTATTTCAATTTTTTTTTCTTTTTTACGTTATTGGCATTGTCCTTGACATCTGTGTGAAATTTGACGTCAAAATATTCATTAGTGCTTGAGTTACTCTTGGCTTTTTGAGATGCTAAAACCGATTCCGGCGATTTTTGAAATGTCTCTTCAATTGACTCAAAACGGTGTCCCCGGAGTGGTCTTTCGAGTTTAGAAAATACCCAGAAGTCGCACGTTGTGAATACGGTGATTGTGGAAAGATATGGGTTTCATTTTTGGCGAAAAAGTCGCAAAGAATCAATGCAGTGTGAGCTGGCGCATTTAGTGTTTTAGGTACCAATCGAGATTTGACGCGTTTGAGGCCCAAAAGGAACTGACCGATCCTTTTGGCATTCCAGCATCATCAGCAAGGTCTTTTATTGTAAATCTACGATTTGCAAGCACCAAATCTTTCATTTTTTGGACGTGAGCTTCGTCGGTTGAGGTGGATGGCCGACCAGACAGCTCTTCGTCTTCAACGCGTTCTCTGCCTTCTTTGAACTGTTTCTATCACTTCTAAATATTTCTATCCGATATAGGAATGCTCACCGAATGCCTTCTGCAACATTCTATACGTTTCCGCAAACAAAATGGAATGCAAGTTCTTTGCTCAATTCATTCAGATATTTCAAAAATCGCCGGAATCATAGCATCTCACAAAGTCAATCGTAACTCAAACATTAATGAATATTTTGGCAGGAAATTTCACACAGATGTCGAGGACAGTGCCAACAACCTAAAAAAGGAAAAAAAATAATAATTAAATGCTATGTGCCCGGGAAATTGAAATTGAAACTTGGTCTAAGTTTTTGGACACAGTAGTAGTGTTAAATTTCAACCTCAACTTTAGTTTTGACTTTCATTTCTTTCTACGGAAGAATCTTAATATAAAGTTGGGCATAATATTATATTTTTTTCCAATTGTAAATATATTTAATTTGTTTTACACCCAAAATGGGCCGAATTTGATTTCAATATTTAAACAAAAAGTTTTAAAAAGCGAATGTAAAAGAAATATTGCTCGGCAAACTTTTGAATTTAAAAAATTTTCTGAATGAGAAACTAACGCCTTGTTTTTCATAATTTTTTTACATCTGCGTTCATGTGTTCTTTTATGCACGGTACGAATTTTTCCCGACGGAGGATTATAGGAGGGCTATACGTTTCGGAAAGACTTTCAGAGGTAATTGTCTCGCATATAGATCTCTTGACTGAATATATGAAAATACTTACACAAGAGGTATTAATTACTATACAGTCTTATCGTTTATGAAAACATTAAATGTCGTGGATATATTTATATCCTGTATATATTTATCATATATATATCCTTTCTTATATATATTAATCATTAAGAATCATCGCATATTATTCATTGAAAAGTAATCGCATAACCTTAAAAACCGGCTCTTGTAATGAGATAAGGATACTTCTGGTGTAAAAGGCATCCAATCTTCATAAAAGGACTACAAACAAAGACGAATTCCTTTTCGAAAGAGGATAATAGGAAGGCAATACGTTCCAGGAGGACTTACAGATGTAATTGCCCCACATATATATCGCTAGAATGCTTACACAAGCTTTCATTACTATACAATCTTCTCGTTTCTGAAAGCATAACTATCGTTGACGATATGTGTGGATTCGAACAAGAATCATCCTGTCTGCTTGTATATTATTCTATGAAAAGTAATCGCGTAACCTTAAAATTTGCCCAGTTCTTGTAATATGATAAATACACTTCCGGTAAAAGGCACCCAACTTTCGTATAGTAGAGCGAACAGTTCCCTATGGACTTGGTTTGGTTCGTCACTCTACGGTCATTTTGTGCACACTTTAGGCTAATTAGACCGGGACCTACAGTTTAACGTGAATTCAAAACCACAAACAAACATCCATGCTACCGCCTGGATTCGAACCTGAAGCCTGTGGTTCCGAAGGCCAGAGCGCTAGCCAGTTGGCTATCAGGCTGCGTTCCCAAGGGAGGATAATAGGAGAGCAATACATTCTGGTGGGAGGGGAGAGTGGGATTTTCAGATGTAATTGTACCGCATATGGATTGTTTGACTGAATACGCGAATGCTTACATAAGTTGTATTAATTACTATACATATTTCTCGTTTCTGAAAGCATTAATTGTCGTGGACGATATTTCTTGAAACGAACAAGAATCATCCTTTACGCTTGCATATTTTTCTTTGAAAGGAACAGCATAACCTTAAAATCATCCAGTCCTTGTAATGTGATAAATACACTTCCTGTCTAAAAGGCATCTGAAGTCTGAAGTGATAAAGGCTTCCTCTAGACCAGCTTCTCTATTTCAGTCTCTCTTTTTTTCTTTAAGAACATCAAAAAAAGTTTATGTTTAAAAAAACCGAAAAAAAAAAAAATACTCATAGAAATATGAGTATTTTTCCAATAACGTTTACTCATAGAAATAGACAGAATGTTGTTTAAAGGTCAGCAGTAATGGATTCAGAAATGACATTCGTTTGTTGTTCGTGTATTTCCTGCTGTCATTTTTATACCAGTTGCATCGAATATCATATGGCGATTAATTAGAAATATCATAAAGTAAAATAATTATTTATGCTAAATGCAAACAAGCTAATCATGTAAAAGATTTTGAATTAAAAAACGAGTTGTTTACTTATAATTGTTAAAAATATCCTTATATTAAAACAAATTTGTTAACTTGAATAAATAACAATTTAGTAAGTTTTCAGCATGTTGAAATTTTCTCATTTTCTTGTCTGAAGTACATTTAAAGTTCGTTTTTGTGCGCTTATGAGACATGATTTCTTTGGTTTACCTAGTACTAGTTGAATTGGGAGTAGATGGGATAATTATTCAGATAGAAATAAAGACAGTCAATGTTATCTTGCTTCTAAAAAACCACGATAAAACTTATATAATTTAAGATAAAAAAATTTATAAAATTGGTTTCGTATCTTTTCATAGATCGTTATTCAGTCGCATAATTGAACATTTTGCATAAACTAAAATGTGACAGAATATGGATATTCTTGTTGTTGTTGTTGTTGTTGTTGCTTATCCCCTTGATTTAGAATCCTAAACCAAGTCCAGTAGATCATGCTGCATCAATAGATCGTAAACTGTCCTCCCCTCATTCAACAGTTGCCTCACAGAGGCACCAATACAATCTATGAGATGAGAGGGAGATGCGATGGTCGAACAATGACAAAGGGCATATGTCTTCTCGTCTCCATTGAAGGTCAAACTCTTAATGTGGCCAGTCCTTAGTCTAGCTAAAGCCGTCTGAGCAGGTCTAGGACAGGAGCACTGTATGGACATACCAGGATATTTAGCGGCGTACCATGCATGAATTGGTGGCGACCTCCAAGAGGTATTCACTCTGGCTAAAGTCATGGAATGAACCTCTGAAGCTAACACATTGGAAGAAGAAGCTTTGAGAAGTTGGATATTCTTAAAATACTGAAACTAAGAAATGATAAGATATTTTAGAGATAAACGCCATTCTGCCAGATAACCAGAATACACATATAATATAAATTAATTAATATTAATTAATAATTTTTGATATATTAATTCATTATTGCTGCTATAATTTATTTCTATATAATTTAATTTATTTACATATTATTTGTAAATATTAATTTTTTTTTTCATTAAATATTGTAATGTGGAACCTTGTTGTTTCATCCTACAATTATTCTTCATATAAGATACAATTTAACTTCTATAATTTCAATTTTGTTAAATGATAGTAATTGAAACTCACAAAAAAAAAAAAATTAAATAATTTTTTTAATTAATTAAAAGCTACATTTTATGGTAGTAAACTGAGATAAATTAACACTGATTGAACAATTAAAAATTTTAAAATCTAATTTAATTTAAGTCATTTGCTTTAATTTAAATAAATGTCAATAAAACGACTTTTTTCTCTGTTATATTTAAGTTCGTATCTATTTTGGATTTAATAGCCTTTCAACTGTCTCCGCTGATAAAATTATACATTTTAATCTCATACATTGAGCAATTCTACCAGTATTCCAAATTAATATTCTATATTTAGATTGTCGTACGAACTAAAAATAGATCTCGCTCATTACTGAAAGCGACTGACGCCAACTCATATCAACTTGCTTCTAATATAAATAAATATAATTTCGGATACATTTAATCCTAATTATAAATAAACATTATTACAAAACTATCTCTGAAGAAATTTAATTTAAAACAAATACTAGAATATACATTATGAAAGCTTAAAACTTTGAATGGAATTGTTCTGGACGGAAGATAAAACGTCGAACACCAATTTTCCGTCGGCTTACAAATTATTCACACTATCAGCAACATCGTCGATTTTGCGTCTGAGATATTTGCTCGCTACTTCATTGATAAGGTGGGACAAAGCACGCATTGCGTACCTTAAAGGCGTTATCGAACAATGTCTGGTAATTGAAAGTCGTTTGGAGCTGCTAAAAAGGGAACCGACAGACGTAATTTTGGTGCGATATATTAAAACACGTCATGTCTTTAGAACACTTTACTATCCTACTTGTGCGTGAATTATTTTCGTTACGTAATAACACAAGAAATAGTTAGGTAAAATCGATTATTTGAATAAAAAAGAATAAAAGACTGGACATTTAAATATTTATAAATTATACGTGTCAAGAAAAAGAAATCTTTTTTTCTGTTTTTAATTTTTTTTAATTATTTACTTTACATCTGAAATTGTGTGTTTCACCTCCATCACTTTCAGATGAGTACAAAGGATGAATGGTATAGTGTATTTCACCCTTCTATACCACCACCAACATCACTCTTGGAGAGTGATATAGTGTGTTTGACCATACTATACCACCATCAGTCTTGGATGTGTGGTGGTATAGTGTTTGTCACCATACTATACCACCATCCCTCTTGGATAGGTGGTATAGTGTGTGTCACCCTAATATACCACCACCACTCTTGGATGGGTACAAAGGAGGGGTGGTATAGTGTGTTTGACCATACTATATCACCATCCCTCTTGGATGGGTAGTATAATGTGCGTCACCATACTATACCATCATCACTCTTGGGTGGTATAGTGTGTGTCATCCTACTATACCATCTCCACTCTTGGATGTGTACAAAGTATGTTTAGTATAGTGCGTTTCACTATACTATTAACCACTATTACTCTTGGATGAGTACAAAGGATGGGTGGTATAGTGTTCCCTATACTATACCACCATCACTCTTGGATGGATACAAAAGATGGGTGGTATAGTGTGTTTCACCATACTACTAATTGGACAAATTGCCTGGCATCTTCCTTAAGGGAAATGCGGGATTTATTAATCATAAGGAATCATTTTATGCGTTCAAACTTTCCTGAAGTGGGCGCTAAGTTGTTATTTGTAATAATTCTTGTGACTCCGACTAGTGCAAGTCTGCAAGTCTGTCTGGAAGAACTTGAAAAGTATCGACATGAATTTGGAGATTTTAAACCACAAGCAAATAGTATGACAAGAAAATGGTTTAATAATACCAAATTTCTTAGAACTCGTCAGAGGAAGTTGAAACGTCATTTTAACGAAATTCGCAAAGATGAACGTCTCCAAGATCCCGAAAACTTGTTTAAAGTGAGCGTATTTTATCGTGTATTGGACAGCATTTATCAACTGAGATCGTGATTCCATAATGTGACTGAAATTGTTTCCAATTCCAATATCTTGCAACCCGCCGATTTGTAAAATTTAAATGATACCGAATTATCGGAAAAGGCTGAAGAATTTGTTGATGTATCTAAAAAGGATAGATAGTATCTGTCTCGTTTACCAAGGAAATTCTCAGTTTTTGCTCCACTTTTATGCATCAAATAAAAAAGCCTTATTCCATAAGGGAACTGCGTGATTTATTAAGGATAAGCAATAATTTTATGTCTTCAAGTTTTCAAGCAAGGAGTGTGTACTGGATTTGTATTATTTGTAGCAGTTCCTGTGACTACGGCTATTGCTGAGAGATCATTCTCAAAATTGAAATTAATAAAAACTTATTTAAGAAATTCTATGGAACAAGACAGATTACGCAATTTGGCTATTCTATCCGTCGAACATTCCATGGCCCGAAACTTGAACCTTCATGCTGTCATTGTCACTTTTGCTAATCAGAAAGCCTCAAAAAAGAAATTTTTATAAATAAAATATTTACTAAAAAAAGCCGGTAATTTTAATTCAATAATCCCCATAAATTAAAAGTTCTTAGTAGCAACCAAAAATTATGCGTATTTTAGGTAGTACTTTATTAAAAAGAAAAATACAATGATGACATTTTGCTTTGCCCTATTAGAAAAATTTGCCACGGGCCGCAAATAGTATAGTTACACCACTAGAGCAATCGAATCTCTTTTTTTTCGTTATCTAGTGATCATAAAGCAATGAAGATGTGAATACTCATTCCTTTCTCATATTCCTCGTCAATATACAAATTTTTTTATTTTTTTTTATTTTCTATAAATTTAATAATAATACATTTTTCTATAAAAATAATATAACTTCTCGAATTTTTTTAATTTAAATAAATTTAGATTTTTAAAAAATCTTTTATTTTTGGACTTTTAATTGGATTTTGCTCAATATTTGTCACTTTTTTTTTTTGCCTTTGTAATTTAACACTTAAATTATTGTCAATTGATAATATATAAGAAAATAAATCATGTATATAAACAGTCATGTTTATATAAGAGATAACAGATTTTGTCATAATATTTACTGACACAAAGATAGTCATGTTTTTCCTCAGTTGATAAATAAAAGATAAAGATTTTGTTAAACAATATAACAATATATTGCAAATAATTGCACAGTAAAAATTTAATTTAATGATAATATCATATTTTTCCTCAGATTGATAAATCATTGGGCGCGGTCAGTATTTATAGTTAAACAATATAACAATGGCCGAGTGTCTGGCGCTCGGTGCCACAGTAAAAATTTGCCAATTTAAAGTGGTTCGGAATATATTTCAAATAACTGTAAGAGCAACAAAAAGTCAGGCTTTACAATGCTAAATCACACAGAAGCTGCTCACAATCATGAGTCCAAATAATTGCAACTTTGCAAAATAAGTAAAACAACAACAACAACAATATATTTCAAATAATTTTCAACATTACAAATTTAAATTTAATGACAATTAAAGAAAATTATTTTCATTAAATAATTTTCAACAAATTATTTTACTATAATTCTGTGTTACTAAAAAATAATAATTTTTTTTTTTTTTTTTAGAATACATTAAATATTTTGCTTAATATAAGTATTCGATTTTTTACAGATATGTTTCTCCACAATATATAAATAGGGAAAATTAAAAATGTATTCTACCAAAAAATTTATTTCAAAGCATAAATTATTGTTCAGTGGAGGAAAAAAACATAAATTTTCATCCAAATTTAACTCAATAAAACGTCTGTTGAAAATTTAAAAATGACGTGTTTTTAATTTTAAAAATTCATATCGCTCAATTAAATATTTTTCCATGGATGTTTGTAGTGGTTCGGAATCCACTTTAAGCCGTAGGTCCCGGTCTTCTATGACTGTAAGAGCGTCACGGAGCAAAAGTCAGGCTTGTACCAACGGGTGCTCCATCACAACAGAAGCTGCTTCCTTCCCCTTCAATCATGAGTCCATATGGGCTCGTGGGCTTGGCCAGCCAAGTGGGATAAGAAACAACAACAACAACAAATATTTTTCTTGCGAGAAAAAGAATTTTTCCCAATTGTTTTATTCTAAAATAATTCATTTTTTTAATTTGATATTTAAGGTATGAAACAGAACATAACGCGATAACTAATCGTAGAAATTATAAAATAAAAATTCACGTTTAAGTTTTCAAAAGACTTTCAAGAAGACATTAAATATTTATTTTACAGAAAGAAAAAAAATTATAAACAGACATTTCAGAAAACGAATTTTAGAAACGTAAGGTCACGAGATTGTTTTCTTTCACCAACAATTCGGTTCTAGAAATGGCCATACTTAAGCCAACCAAACAGGTGAAAGAATTCGAACATTGCAATTAATGAAAAAAATATTATATATCAACCTGTTTTGAATGGAAAATGATTAATAAAGTCCTAACCACACCTGTGCTGTACTTCAAGGTTTGTTACATAAACATGTTTTGGTTTCGAAGGCTGATGCCGTGTAAATAAACATTGCAAGACATAAACAAGATTTGTCGAACATGCGTCTCATAA
The DNA here is from genome assembly GCA_021605075.1 of Caerostris darwini. Taxonomy (NCBI): domain Eukaryota; kingdom Metazoa; phylum Arthropoda; class Arachnida; order Araneae; family Araneidae; genus Caerostris; species Caerostris darwini. Next base: position 15,693 of record BPLQ01009743.1, on the reverse strand, counting down.
ACGAGTGATTCTGTTTGTGTGAAATCGAAAGATAGTTGGTTATTTAGAGTTTGTTAACGGTTTTATTTTAATTGGTACAACGAAAGTCACTATTGGATTAGATGACATTTCTGCCATTTTCATTACTATGTAATATGATTTTATTTTTACAATAGAGAGTTTTTGCATACCGTACGTTAGTTACCGTAAGACGCTCGTTAGCTTTTTTTCCCTAGCGCGCATGCTCATAGAAACTGAGCATGCGCGCTAGGGAGAAAAAGCTAACGGACGTCCTACGGTAACTAACGTACGGTATGCAAAAACTCTCTAATGACAGTGCAGTATGATTTCAAAATACAAACTAATAGACTTTTCAAAAAACTTTTGAAAAATTTATTATAAATCAAGAAAAAAAAATAAAGTTATATTTTTAATAATAGGTTTTCAAAACAAAAATCACTTTTGGATTAGATGACAGTTCCGCCATTTTCACCATGACAAGTGTAATTTGATTTCAAAATTCAAACTAATATACTCTTCAAAAAAACTTCTGAAAAATTTTATTCTGAATCAAGAAAAAAAAAATAAAATCATATTTTTAATAATAAGTTTTCAGAACGAGTCACTTTTGGATTAGATGACATTTCTGCCATTTTCATTACTACGTAACGTAATATGTTTCTCTTTTCACAATGACAGTGCAGTATGATTTCAAAATACAAACTAATATATTCTTCCAAAAAGGTTTGTAAAAATTTCATTCTGAATCATGAAAAAAAGTAAAATTATATTTTTAATAATAGGATTTCAGAACGAAAGTCATTTTTGGATTAGATGACAATACCACCATTTTCATTACTACGCAATATATTTCTCTTTTTATAATGACAAAGTAGTTTGATTTCAATATTAAAACTAAAATACTCTTCAAAAAACTTTTGAAAATTTTTATTCTGAGTAAAGAGAAAAAAATAAAGTTATATTTTTAATAATAGGTTTTCAGAACAAAAATTGCTTTTAGATTAGATGACAATTCCGCCATTTTCATCATGACAGTGTAATTTGATTTCAAAATTCAAACTAATATACTCTTCAAAAAAACTTATTCTGAATCAAGAAAAAATAAATAAAATCATATTTTTAATAATAAGTTTTCAGAACGAGTCGAAACTCTTCGACGAGTGAACAATTTTGCCATTTTCATTACTACGTAATATGTTTCTCTTTTCACAATGACAGTGCAGTATAATTTCAAAATTGAAACTAATATGCTCTTCAAAAAATGTTTGAAAATTTTTATTCTGAATCGAGAAAAAAAAAATAAATAATAAAGTTAAACTTTTAATGCAGCTGTCTTTACATGGTTTCCCCCCAAATGTTCGGCATTTTCCTGATTTGAGGTCATTCACTTCTGAAAAGGCAGACATGCAGCATATTTAATTAATCTTTTTATATAAAGAGAAGCAATATATTTTTATTTCAATATAACTTTAGTTTTTTTTAAATAAAAGTAATAAAATTATTGGTAAATAATGTATTTTTTTTAAAAAATGAAAAAGAAAATTGCATTAATTGGTCCCTCTTATAATATTGGATATATTTATTAGAATAATGATGTAATTACTTTTGCTGTGTTCCTTATGGTAAGTTTCCACGCAGATGAACTAATATTAAAAATTAATTTCTATTTAAAAAAATAAATGTAAAATAAACACTTATTTAATAAGCGTCAGCAATAAATATTTAAAAATTACAGTATTTTTACAATACAGAAGCTGAAAAATAAAAAATTTTTATATTACATTCTTCAGTGTGTTTGTAAAGAAATTTTAGATTAACAAAAGAAAGATTGTATGCACTAATTTTTAATATAACTCTGTTTAAATAAAATGTTACATACATTCTAAAAAAGGAAGAAATTGATTTTTTTTAGTAAAATGTTTAGAAAAGTTATTTTCATTTTAAAACCAATATTGTGTAATAAATATAATATTAATTACAATAACTCTGTTTAAATAAAATGTTACATAAATTTTTTTTTTTTTTAGTTTTTTTTTAAAAGTTATTTTCATTTTAAAAATATTGTGTAATAAATATAATATTAATGTAATAAAATATTATAATTTATAATATTAATTACACAATAAATTCTAAAAAGAAAAAATTCGATTTTTTAGTAAAATGTTTAGTTTTTTTTTTAAAAAGTTATTTTCATTTTAAAAACCAATATTGTGTAATAACTCTGTTTAAATAAAACGTTACATAAATTCTGAAAAAAGGAAGAAATTCGATTTTTTAGTAGAAATGTTTAGTTTTTTTTTAAAAGTTATTTTCATTTTAAAACCAATATTGTGTAATAAATATAATATTAATTCTGAACTTTATTAAACATTAATACAAAGATTAATAAATTCATTTTTTCTAAGACTTATTTGAGTATTTTAGTGAGAGGTTATCAAATTGAGTAAGATTTGACTCTTAGCATCAATTAACAAAGAGAAAATGTTATTTTTTTAAACTTTTCCACGGAAAATTCTAATGAAGTAAATGATAAAATAATCTTTTTTTTGTTTGATTACGTTTTATTTTGTATTAAAAAGAAAATGAATGTGAATTTTAAATAAGTAAAATGAGGAACAAAACTTTTTTCGTGCGCAAATTACAATATATACATTTATTATGAAAATATGCTTTTTTCTCACTTATTAAACAATTTATGTCCTTTTTTGTAATTTATCCGAATGTATTTAATTCTTCTTTTTTCTTAGCAATCAGATAATAATATAATAACTATGTCTAAATAATAGCAACAAATAATTAAAACTATGATATTTGTTGAATTTTTTTATTTACCATACTAAACTATGACTATATTCAGTTTTATGTACACAATACAAATCTACGGAATGACAACTTCATATGTAATATACATACACACATATTTTGTTCGCTATGTCAAATAAAATGCATTCATCTTAATAAACAAATTATTTTTTTGAAAAAAATAGCAGAAAATATACAAGATTGCCTATATAATAATATATAAATATGGTATAAATGAACATCGTAAAAATTAATTTGATATTTTTAATAAATTTACATTTGAAAAGCAAAAAAGTACTATTAAGAAATATATATACAACACAGAAAAAGCCCATAAGTTATGACCAATTAAAGAAATTGTTGAATTTAAACAAATTGAAAAAAAGATTCCTCAATTTCAAAATGTTATTTCAGCATTTTTCAGATTATCAAACATATTTTCAAATAAATTATGCTAATGACAAAATTTTCGATCTGATCACAAAATAATAAGATCATAAAAATTATTATTTTCCAATTTTTTGTTTGAAATGTCTAAATGAAAATTCATTTTTTTAATACATAAAAAAAATGCGTCTTATATCTATTTATAAATTTCCATTCCGAAATGATATAAGTTATTTCAGGAAATAAATTTCGATGACTATCGCAGAATAATTCTACCAAAGAATAAAGCCATAAAAAAGAGGAAAAAAAATATTGTTAATATCGATTGACTATCGTCATCGTTTGGTATTTCTTTCAACAAGGATAGATGGCACAGGAAAAATTTCGGACAAATGAATTCCTCGAAATTCCTTCCATTTTTAGAACGTCATTTTTGACACGATAATAAAAAAGGAAATATGAATTTTGTGGGAGAAGAATGGCAATCACCTCTTTTTTTTTCTTGGTTAGTTTTCTTTTATAGCTTCTCAAAACTATGGTAAAAGAAAAATGATATCATTAATTAATTCTAGAATCTATTTCAATATGTTTGTCCATTTAGGTAGGAAAATACTTGTATTTTCAAGTACAAAAAATTCAGATATCATAAATAACTGATAAAGAATCATAATGCACAGTATAAATACATTTTTGAAGAAATTTTAATTGTTAACTAATCTTTCTTTTTTTTAATTTATAACCATAAAGTATATTTACACAAGTAATTCTATTGTTGTTTTGTTTTTTTTTATAAATTTTTGTGCATTTTGTTAAAATCGCAAAATAGGGGCCGTTTACAATATTATGCCTTACGACTTTTTTTTTTAATACAGCATACATTAGCCCTTTTTTTTGCTGCGCCAACTAAGTTATAAGTCGCCAAATCTGATAACCCAGGTTTCTTTTATTGTTTGTAATTCACTTCATTTACAGTTGCAACACTTTACTTAGAGGACTTTGGTGAAAGGAATTTTTGACGCCAAATCCCAACGGCTCCTGTTCTGCTATTTTACTCAAAATATTAGTTACAAAAATTTAATAAATCATTAGCTATGAATTGATAGTGATATAAAATAGATAGTAAATAATATTTAGTTAAATTCTTTTTTGTGAAATAATATAATTTTAAAATGCAAATAATATTCTTTTTAATGGTTTTATGATAACTTAAAAATAATTACTGGCAAATGATGATAATTTACATTCATTAAATACTGTTATCGATAAAACTAGGTTATTATAAACCATGGCTCTATATTTAAATTAATCTTATCGAGATTTCTGGGGACGATATTATTAGAAATACAAATTTCCATTCATAATTTTTAGTGAGCATTTGTCTGTTTGCATCTTTTGATAATTATATCATCCGAAATTATCTGTATTAAGCATATTGAATTTAAAATATACTTTGCATCATTTCTGTTATTATTATATTGTTCGCATTATCATTATCAGGATCACATGGCTCGAACTTCAGAAATATACAGACACGTTGCAGTACATTTTCAAAACCTTTTCTTTTTTAATATATATATTCTTTATAATAACATACAAAACTACATATATGTATTGATAATACAAATATTTTTCAATACATGTTTTTCCCAAATTTTAAATTATTATTTTCACTTGCACAAAATGCAAAATATCAGTAAATGTTTTGGACTTATTTTAACATGATACGTAAAGAAACTGTAAAATATAAATGGCTGCTAACAGAATATTTGGAATCTGATAATAATAACGACATAGTAAAATATTTCTGCTTAGTCTAACAGAGTTATTTAATTACCATACAATTTATAGTTGATAGTATCTTAGCTAGGTGTCTATGATCTCCACGAAGTCTGTGGGCTTAGTTCAGAAGATCGGTGAGCTTGGATGAGAAAAACATATTATTTTAATTTTCATTTATTGGGAATAGATGATATGATGTGTTTGTGAAAACTTAATACTGCATTAATATGCAATATTTTGTCTACAGATGTACAGTGAATTCACAATATTACTTATTGCAGTGCAGTTTTGAGAATATTTTATTTAAAAAGAAATTGAATACAAACTGAACTATTATGCATTAAATTAAAGGATTATGGATTCAATTGTAGCATATTTTTGTTTTATTCTTTGCTGATTTTTTTTGTCACGTGACATTAATATAAGTTCAACAATTTATGATCCATTTAAGTATGAAGTAGTGGAACTATTTCTTACCAATTTGTTAGAGACTCATATTTACATTATTATGCCCTACGATTTTTTTTTCTGATATTCATAATCAGTTATGACTTTTATTTGGAATAGATGATATGATGTGATTGTGAAAACTTAATGCAATTATGCAGTAACCACGTGAAACAATATTTTGTTTACAAATATATTGTGAATTCACAAAGAAGCTACCAAATTTAGCATATTTTTTGTCATATTCTTTACTAATTTTTTTGTCACATGACATTAAAAGAAATTCAATTATTTATGGGGCAATTTAGCCATGAAGTAGTGGAAGTATTTCTTCTCAATTTGTCAGAAACTCTTATTTACATTATTATACCTTAAGACTTTTTTTATATCCATAATTAGTTATGACTTTTATTGGGAATAAATTATTTATGTGATTGTGGAAACTTAATTCTACATTAACCTCGTGATACAATATTTTGTCTACAGATGCATAATGAATTCACAATGTTATTTATTGCAGTGCAGTTTTGAGAATAATCTATTTTAAAAGAAATCGAATATAAACTGAATTATTATGGATTAAACTAAAGTATACACAACACTACGCACAATTAATACACATGTGCACATGAAAGTGACATTCCGATCTACATTTAATACAAAGTCTACAATACACAGGTATAATAATATCAAGACACAAGGTATTGACAGCTTACATTACACCATACAAAAAGTCATGAATAATGACATTACTAATAGATTAAAATAAGTACTTACAATACAACTTATTACAACTATTTATGGTGCCTTTTGTACAAGGCACTGTAAGTATGAATTTATGAAATGCGTAACTCACATAAATAAAAATACTATGTATAATTTTTTTTCGAAAGGCTTATTTTCGTAATTAGCAAGTTATATACATCCAATACAAATGACTTTTTAAGTAGTAATTAAATTGGATAAAGTTTCTTTTTTTTTTTTTTTTTTAATTTCTGCAATTTATAGAAACTTGAAATTTAATCATACTTAACTTAAAAGTAAAATGATTTTGGTAAATCTTTTGGTATAATTCATCTAATCTTGTTTTTTTAATATATATTTCTAAGTTACTTACAATATTTAAAATATTTTGTTAGATTTAGAGAAAAAGTAGAGTTTATATTTTATGTAATGCGAAATATGTTAATTTAATAATAATAACTGTTATTAATAATACTTATTAAATAATAATCCATGACGTACGGAACTAAATATTACAATTAAACAAAATTTTAATGAAAACCGAATTAACCCTCGTTCATAAAACATTGGGGTTTTTTGGGTTTGAACGAAATAGTAACATTACTAATAATAACATTTATAATAAGTTAAATAATAATGCATTATATATAATAACATTAATAATACTTTTTAAATTCTACTAAATTAGTTCATACTCTCCCCTATATATATATCTGTATTAAATTTTTAATCGTTCATAAATACTTTTTCATTCCTCCACTCAAGTTCAAACACATTTTTAACTTGTAGTGGTGACACTTGATATTAATGCAGTTTTCAAATATTAATTCATTTATTTAATTAATTTCAGTTTTTTTTAGTATCTAATAATAGATGGCGCCAGACAAAGGGAAAATTCAGCTTTATTTGTAGGACTTTTCTGCAAATATAGTGAAAAAAGTAGGAATTGATTTTAAAAACATTTTTTTTTTTTTTTTTTAATATTACTTGTTTATAATTTATTGCACAGGAGTAAGATAACGAAACTAAAAACATTGAAAATGCAAAGCACCAAGCCTTTCCAACAAATGCGTGTCCATTTCTATTCCAAGTCTCATGCTAAAAAAGGAAAGCTGAAATTTGTTTTCAATTATAACTCACCTGACATAATGCAGTTGATATATTATGCAAGGTTGTTCGAATAACACACTCGAGGCTTCAAGCAATGTTAACGCCCTACTTTTAAATTTAGACACACTTTTTTGTCAGCATATACGACGTTCATCTGTCTTTGGATTAGCACAGTTGTGTAAATGCGATTCCTCACAAAATATGAATTTTCTATCAAACCACCTCTCATTTATCAAAACACTAACATGCAATTTATCAAATTTATGATCTAAATAGCAATCAATTTATCTCATCTAAATGAGCTAACGTTTGATTGATTAATTAATTTAAAGTAAGCATATCATTACTAGAATCTAGATATGGCACGAAGTATGCATCAGTTCTGAACGCTGAAATTGATTACCAAATACAAAACTGGAAATTAATGGATGATCCCTCTTTAGAGATTTAATTTTTACTTATTTATTTAAAGAAAAAGAAAGTTCGTCTCTAAGTAGAATCTCTCTGTAGAGTCAATATAAATTTTCTAGTAAGTGTCAGAAAAAGTTAACAAAGGAAAATGTTTTTTCAATTCCTTCTATTAGCTCACACTCTCCTATATATAATTTATTCAAATTTTCAATCGTTAATAAAATATTTTTTATTCGTAACTCAAGTTCACATAAATTTTTTGAACTTGCAGTGGATGACACTCGATGTTATTGCAGTTTTCAGAAATAATGAATTTATAATTAAGAATTTAATTAATTAATTTTAGTTTTTAATTTAAGTTGCATATATCTACCAATAGTTGGCGCAAGATAAACTTTAAAAAATGAAGATGAAATTATTCATAAAGGACTTTCTGCAATATAGTGAAAAAAAAGGTAGGAATTTGACTTAAATTTTTTTTTTTTTTTTTATATATATTACTTGTTTTTCTATCACAACGTAATTGACAATTTAAAAATTGAAAAAAAATCTGACTATTTAAAAAGTTATTTCCATAAAAATAATTTTTCTTGATCAAAACAGGTCTAAAACATTCCAGTTACCAAAAAAATATTTTATTTTTTTTAGCCAATCCCTTTATATATGTAATTATAAATCATTCAATAATTGTCATACGTTTTTTAAAATATATTTTTAATAAAACGTTTTGATGCTGGGCATGAATTAATTAAAAAATATTTTTGTTTTCGTACAAAATTGAAAATCAAAATTAATTCCATATAATTGACTTTAAACAGTAACAACTTAGAAAACTGCATTTTCCTTTTATGATTAAAAATTGAAATTACAACTTTTTTCTTATTTACTCAAGAAAACAAGCATAGCCAAAGGATATCATTTATCAAACAGCACTCACAAAATGTTACAACTGTAAGTACAATTTCCCAATATTAAATTTATTTCTCAACCTAACATCACTTAGGCATTTTTATTGTTAGTTAACTTCATGCATCCTTAGATAGCTGATCCGTTAGTAATTCCTTTAAATAACTGCGTAAACGAATTCAATAACTTATTTAAATACTCATTTTTATTTATTATTTTTTAAAAGCGGAATGTTTATCATACATAAGTTAATCTGCTTTTGATAAGAGTCTGATAAATGCATTTGATAAACTCCTGATAATTTATTTACGAGGTTAAAATTTTTCAAATAGAAACATATTCAAAAAGAAACTTTTTTTTTTGTTTTCGATTCCTTAATATGTCTGAAATCAAATTTAACTCACTGAATTATATTAAGTATTAAAATGGTTAGTTAATACCTATCAAATATCAATGGCAGGAATTTCACAGTCAAATGGGGCGGGAGGTTTTAACGCGTACTGAATATATGCCAAACTCATCCAAAAGGAATATATAGGCGGGTATTATGAAACTTACCATAGGTAAAGTTACCTGCTAACGATATATCACACTGTTATTGCTGATTAGCCCAGAACGCCACCATTTAACGCAACACAAAAACAAAACAGACGGTAAATCTTTCAACACGAACTCACTAACATTTTGTTTCTGATGCGCTTTAAGAATGGAAGGTAAGCGAACTTCACCCGGAATTTGGACAGCCATTTTACTGGTCTGGTGGTGATCCACTTTGCCCGCGGCGTTAAGTTTGGCCTTCAGGATCTCCTTCTCGGACCACTTGTTCTCCCAGTCCCGATTTGCTTTATCTGGTCCGGACAGCGTGATGAACAGTTCCTCGCTTTCTGGAATCAGCAGGAGATTTGGCGTCAGAGGCCATGCGTTGGCGAAAGATTCGATCTCCGGTGAGAAGACGATGGGGATACAAAGTCTGACTATGGTCTAGGTATGAGTCTGCAGAATATGACGTTGGCAAAGCAGGTTGACGAATAGGTGAATTAGTTTGCTACTATTTGTTAGGGGTCTTACCACTGCTGTAATTTGATGACTTGCTGCTGCTGTTGTTATTCTTATTTGCTCAGTGAGAGTTGCTTCTTCAGAGTATCTTGGCATATGACGCAACGCAGTGGTAAGTCTGGGGACACGGCTTATCTGGATCGTCTTGACGAAGCATTTCCGGCAGACGACACTTTGATAGCCCTATGGAAAAGTTGCATATTTGGCGGCACTGATACAAATGGCGCACTGCGGAAAAGAAAAAGAAAAGTAATAGAGTTAGGATAAGTAAAGCTAGAGATACTTTTATAGAAAACATAAAAGGAATAGTAATTTACAAAAAATCGCTATGTATACCATATGAATCAATTTTAAATGTTAGGTTTGCTTTAAAATGTTAAATATATCGAATAACTGAATATGAATGATGTTAAATTTGAATAGTTGAATATGATTGATGTTATACCGAGATAACCAGATATGAATGATGTTATAATTTCGGGAATAAGCTGGAATGTAGCATCGTCGTGACTTAATAATGCTGAGTGCAGCTAGAGTGCAGAGGTCTCGATCACTGTTTTTACAAACAAAGAGATTCAGCCTCGATTTGTGGCAATGTGTGTAAAGTCTCGCCTCAATAAGTCAGCCTATGTGGCGGGCCCGTTTGGGTTTCTGCCATACGACACGAAATGGCCAGGACAATTATCTAAAGTGTAATACCTGCTGATAGGATGCTTTGCAGCATAAGGCCCACGGGTTTAGTTTGTCGCTCTGCACAATGTGCATTTTGCTTTTTAACATTAAGGCTAATTAGATTGGGACTTGAAATTTTAAAGTAGTTGAACCAACCGCTCTAAACGCCTACTACCACCGCCGGATTCAGGCCACAAACTATGTATGTAGGAGCAGTAGCCAATTGACCCTCAGGCCCACAGAAGAAACTCGCAATTATTATTCAATTATTTTCATTCCTAGTTCTTACAGAGATTTTTAATTTTAAATCAATAAATGGAAATATATTTGAGAACAACTCATAAAATTAGGGGATTTTACGTAGAAAATTCTAATCTAAAACATTTACTACAAATTATATAACTCATTAAGAATCAACTGTGGTTTATATAAAGATATAGTATGAGTAATTTGTACATTTCTTTACTATTGAAACTTGTCATTAATTAATTCTTTTATCAAATTAAACATAATATAAAGTAAACTTTTAAAAAGACCAAAAGCTGCGAATTATAAATTAATGGAATTTTTACGAAATTCATTCTTTTACAATCAATAATGAAACTTTCCAATGACAGTTTACATTCTAGACATTCATCATAAAAAAATAAAATTGAGTTGCCAAAAAAAACAAATAAATAAAATATAAAAAAAAAACTTAATTTTTAAGTTAAAAGGTATCTTTTAAATGTATGACATTATTTTTCGAATTTAAACCGACAAGCACCAAAAAGATTGCATGTCATCTAAATATATATACATCTAAAATGGATATGTTAGCCATCTATACGTTTTTATTCCCGCGACAAACTAAGACTTAACTTTTACCTGGTGGTGTGCGATCAAAATAAGTTTAAATGGTAGCGTCAAATTAAAACATCCACTCTATCCGCCGATGGCAGACATTTCGGACGGTGATGGATATTTACATACTACTAATTTAATCCAGTTGGGAGATGCTTTTTCCGGCTGGCACTACGTGACAATCTTCCTTGACATGCCATTTTGTGGCTTCGCATCAGAAAGTGAAGTACATGTGGCCCTCGCCATATGAATATCACTGAAGCGCCACATTGACTAGCGTAGATGAGCTTAATCGCTGTTCGGTTATGACATCCTGTTACTATTACGGCATATTTCAACGGCGTCGCGTATGTCAGCGAGGGTGGATGATTTTGGCACAAATACTTCCAGATGAAAAATGTCGCAAATTTAATATCCTTATTCAATTTCCTTCTCTTCACCTCTCCTATATATATCTTGTTCCAGATTCTAATCGATTAATAAGATACTTTTTATTAATCCATTCAGATTCAAATGCATTTTTGAACTTGTAGTGGACGACTTACTAGATGTTAATACAGTTTTTCGAAATATTAATTCAATGAGTAAATTTAATTAGTAATTTATAGTAAGATTTAAGTTGCCTGTATCTACCAACGAAGTAGGCGCCAGATAAACTAAAGAGACGAAAATTTATTTTATGAAGGAAGACTTTTCTGCAATGAGTGTAGTAGAATTGACTTTAAAATATTTTTATAACTTCTTGTTTGTAGATTAATAAGGAGATTCTTGGTAGCATCGGCCTCTAGCTCCTTCATTGTTGAATGTTGAAACATAGCGGTGGTCTTATGCCATGAGTTAATAAGCTTCCGGATAATTAAATCTTACTTTTTAAAAATTATTTGCTGTGAGTACAAAATGAAAAATGACAAAAATTTCAAAAGTGTAGATGGTGATGAAATCCAGTTGCATGTAATCAAAAAAATAAAACTTAGAATGAGCAATGAACTAAATAAGGAAAAAATAAGCTTAGGAGAAAAGCGGGAATTTTGCGAGTTTAATATACCCCCTTCATGAATGAATATTTATGCAAACACCATTTATTTTAAAAAGTATAGCAAAATAATTTGTAAATACTAGCTAGAAAAAAAATTTAGAAATTTCAAATATAAATTATGGTAGATTTGATAATCAATCAGATTAAAAGAAATTCAATTAAATATGTCCTTTTTTCTGTAGATTGCTTAATCTATAGTAAATTAATTAAATTTTGTTTCATTATAAGCTTAAGTTAATTATTTAATTCATTTATTACCAGAGAGTACATATAATGTTGATACAAATATAAGGTTGTTTCTTATCTATGATAGACGTCCACATAAATCAAGTCCAAGAACCCCATGTGGTCTCATGGAAGGGGAAAGGGGGACGATGGAACATCAGCGGTGAAGTCTGGCTTGAAACCGTGAAACCGACTTTTACAGTGGTTGTCGGGGGCCGCGTTGTTGCCGTAGAGACGCTTTACCTACAGTCATGAATCAGGACCTGCACCTTACGTGGATTTGAAACACTACAAACTTGCCAGCACCGCCAGAGAGCTCGAACCGCAAACCTGCCGCGCAGAAGGCACCCAGTCACTCGGCCATCAGGCCTTATATAAATAAAATGATTATAGTACGCTAATAATGATTTAATTAAAGCATATCATAAACATGGACTTATTGCAGTTACTGCTTAAATGACACACCCGCATAAAAATATTTTAAAAATAAATATTAGATCCTCTTTCCGCAGAAGCTAACCTGCTTTGGTTCTATATAAAAAAAACATTATTAAAGTGTTTTCCGTAATCTAAAAGACAAAATCGATACAACTGTTAAAGGGCTGAAATGCTGCATTTCCAAGTTCACACAGTTAGTGATATTCCGCGTTAAAATTGTTGATATCGAATTACATATTTTTTAATTGTCAAACATTTTAAAACCTTTAAAATATATTAATATATTAGTAGATAACTATAAGTTTCAATAAATATTCGAATTCTTTCTTAGTTCTATTTAAGGAAAGAAGCATTATTAAACTATTTTCATTATTAATTACTTGGAACAGTATGTTAGTATTAAATTTGCAGTATATCTTCAATTTCACACAGATGGTAAAGCTAACAAAATTGTTGATATCCGGCACCGCTTTTAGAGTACCAGAATATTTTAAAAACCACTTTAAATATCTTAAATTCTTACCAAGTGAACAAGGCTCAGATTTACAATAAATATTCGATCTACTTTCTTGACTGAAAAATATCCACTGTTTTGGTTCTGTATATAGAAAAATATTAATTGTGGAATACAATCGTATGTTAAAATTAATTATATTTATCTTTTCACACGATTAGTGATATTCTGATCGTTAACAAAATTTATTTGTTATCCAATTACATATTTTTAAAATAATAAAATAATTTTAAAAGCTATTTTTAAACAAATATATCGGTAATAACAATAGATTTAATAATGTTCGTTATCTCAACGATTCATAGAAAAACGAAACATTCGAGGTAGCAGACGATCGTGTGTTAAAAATTTGCAATGGGTATATTTCCGTTTTCACACTGATGGTGATATTCTGAACGTTAACAAAACTGTTGTTTATCCAATTACATAACAAAAAGCCACTTTCAAAACAAATATACCAGGAAACCGTGCAGAGAATAGAAACCAATTATTATTAACACCCAAAATACACAAACATTTAATTTACCAAAACACATTTGTTTACGTTTTACTTTACTGAATCCTGTTCCGTTTACTACTGCAAATCTAAATATTATTTATTTTGAATGAATTGCACACCTGGAAGTTGCCATAGAATGCGAAGAAACGACTGTTTTCAGAATATTAATTTAGGAAATAGCCCCAATTTGCGCTTCCGCTATCATGACGTCTGCCACTTGCATCGACGCCTAAATACTTTCCTACCTCCCAGCTAGAAGTTTGCAGCCTTGACTGCCACCCGACTAAGCCAATCAGGTTCGGTGAAAAATAAAGCATTTCGTGATTGGTGGGAAAAAATATAGGAATGTGGCATTTGTATCGAAATATGAGTCATTTGATGTAAGAGGTGATTTACCAATCTTAGAGAACGGTTATTTTATATTTAGGGGAAAAATAATTTAACTTTCGCATTATTTTTTATGGGATATTATTTCAGCATAGATTAGAAATATTATATATACATATATAAAAACCTGAAATATAGTTTCTATATATATATGAGCCTTGACGATCAATAAGTAATATAAATGGAAATACGTCCATATAGTTGTATTTAGGAATGGAATGCATTGATATTTGAATTTTCCACAAATCTAATAAATTCGTCTAGGACGGAATTTTTGTCTGGACGTTTGTCAGTTCACTTTTCTAGGAGTTTAAAATACACAACGTTTTCATCAAATTTTAATGTAATTTAGCATAGATTAGAAATATTATGGGATTTTTTACATATAAAACGCAAATAAATGCTAATTCCATATCATGGCTTTGTAGCGGTCAGTAGTAAACTTCTAAATGGAAAGACTTTTATTTATATATATTTTAGAATGGTCATTGATCTTTGCATTGCCTAGAAATATAAGTTCATTAGGCAATTTTTCTGAAAATATTTGTCAGCTCCCTTTTTTTCTAGGGTTTAGAAATATGCATTATAGTAATAAATATTTACAGATGAGCTATTGTGGTTCTTAAGATACATATGCATAATACTGGGTATATATATATGGAAATACGGCGAGATTTGTGTATTTACATTTTCCTAAAATTTAGAGCAATAACATTCAAATGTAAAAAGATTTTTCCTCTGATTTCCTATTTCATTTTACCTACGCTCAATTCTTCTCATCGTTTTTTAGTTAAATAAAAATCTTATTAGTATATGTACTTTGAATTGTATTTTGCCAAATAAATAGCAAAATTAATAAAATAAGTAAACTTATTAGTATTTATAATGCGTAAATAGTTTTAAATAATATTTATTAAATAGATATTGCTGGCCTATAAAATATAAATAAATTTTAAATATCTAAATATAAATATTATTTATTTTTAGTCAATAAATAGTGTAAAAAATCACAAATTTAAAATTATTTGGTTTCTAAATAGTCTTAAAAAGAACCAACAGAGAAACGGAAATAGCGTCATAATCTTTTGAAACTCTTATTCACAACTGTGACTTAAAATTCCCGAATTTAATATATGTATTTCTTATTTTACAGTTTTTTACTTGATAAAACTGTCTTTTCATATTTTACTGAACAGGCAGAAATTAATTATTGTTTTGGAAATTCTTTTAATTAAAATATTGTGGATTTATTTTTTAGTTTTATTTAACTAGTTTATTTAAATGTTTCCATAAATATATATATATAGGTTTTAAATTAGACTTTTAGTAAAATTTGATTTTATTTATATCCACTTTTTCACTTTTTTTTGTGAAATAAATTAAATATTTGTTACTTATTATTTTCGTCGTCCAATATTACATTACCCCCAATCCGTA